>CM077438.1:38014523-38507023 GCA_039654765.1 Mylopharyngodon piceus
GCCACTGTCGCGGTATGTGCCGCCAACACAAAGTCTTCCCTGACTTCTGCGCCATTTTGGCATTCCCAGAATGCCTGTGGGCAAGCCAAACGCTGGCGAGTGGGTTGAGCAGGCTGCCATGAGGAGGGGTTGCTGTCCATTGTTATAGGTTTTGGGCAGTTGAAGCAGACCGTATATTGGCTGCCATCCCAGTCAGCATCGTGAGGTTGTCTTTGGCTTTTGAGGGGCTGGAAAAGGTGTAAGATGGGTTGGGGTTCTTACAGTGTTAAATTTTACTTCTTATTTTTAGTCATAGTTTTTGTCTTTTGATGAAAATATCCTTTAAATTTAGTCAGTATTTTGGCTTGTGATAGTCATGAATTTTAGCCAATTTGACTAAAATGGCATCCAGTTTTAGTTATCGAGAATAGTATTTTAGTGCATAATAATTAGGCTAGTGTAAAATTAAACCAAATTTCAAAATGCAAAAACATTTTACATATTAGTTTAAACGTCATGTCAAACATGTCAACGTTTAAAAAAACGTGAAAACTGTTTTTGTAAAAAAAAACCTAGGCTCCTAAAATAACGTTATAATGAGTAGCACATTATTTAAGTACATTATTGCAATTCCTTATGCTTTATTCATTGACCCTAATCTAGCGTGTTGTTACGGAAAGAGCGTATTCATGACGTGACTTACACGTTCTGTCTGGCACATAATTTAATTCAAGTTCTCTTATGCATTTGCGTCATTTTGAAGTAAGTTAAGATACATTTATGTTTACTGATGTTCATTCACTCTTAACACAGAGAACGCAGCTCAAACGAGTCGATTTACTTGTAATGTCTTCGATAATATTAATTTACCTGTTAACTAAAGGCGTTAAGAGTTATCGTTGGGGAAATAATAACGAAAACCAGAACATTTTAGTCCGTAATTCCGTTGACAGGATTAACACTGGCGGGAATCCTCAACCATGCCAAACTGCTGTTTGCGATTGTGTATGAGAAAGGTAGGCCTACTTAGGTTAAATATTCTGTCTTCTGTCACCATCTGGACTGTGATATTTCTCAACAGCTCAAACATTGTATTTTCCCCTCGCTGAATGTTTAAAGTTAGGTTTTAATCAGTTTCTTTTCCTTCAATCCAACACATTTGTAAAATAAGCATGTCTAGCCATGAACAGGCCATTTATTTTGGACTCTTTCCATTGGGTTAGTAAGTATCAGACTCGCTGAGCGCACTAGCCAATACAGCTTCAACGCTCTGCCATTATTTTCTCTGACAATGAAGATAACTTGATACTAATAATGGCTGTATCAGACGCACATGCTGGTTCCATCTGGTTTGTCTGACCTTCTTCTTCTTCTTCTTCTTCTTCTTTTAATGTTATTGAGTGTACTAATAGCATATAAAAATAAATCATATCCACCAGACATTTGTGCCTTTGACTTTAGAACAGAACATGGTTTTGGTCTCCATCTCTATCATGTCACTACTAGTATTAACCCTTTCATGCATGAATTATGACAACCTCAGTCAGGGTTTTTTTTCCTGTGTGTTTTTATATCTCTTAGGGCATGAAAAACAAGATCTGAACTTTTTTTTACACATATTTTTTCAAAGAGATTATCAGATGCCCACTTGAGTGGACAGTAGGTGTTTTATGTTTACACTGAAGAGATACTGTATTAAACATATTAGAGGAATAACACATTAATACTGTCTGTATTTAACAAACCAATGAATAAAATACAAAATCATGTGAAAACTATTATATATATATATACATATATATATATATATATATAATACAAATTCAGTTATTGCAAACTCAATTGCGTTCCTGTTTGACCAGCAGACGGAGTAGAACTTCTTTGATATCAGATCATGAGGACGTGATTCTATCAAAGATCTGGTGGAGGTACAACTCAATTCAAATTTCTACCATAGCTCTCCTCTCTGAGAAAACCTCAGACTAAAATCTACATTGATCTACTGATGTTTTCAGACTGTGGAAAAACTATAAATACATAATCAGATTACTTTTTTGATGTAATGAGTAAAGCAACGCATTACAAGTAACATGCATTACATAATCAGATTACTTTTCTAATGTAATGAGTAATGCATTACAAGTAACGTACATTACGTAATCACATTACCTTTTTGATGCAAATGCAAATTACATTCTAACACATTTATTTACAGCCAAAAAAGTTACTGCAGATTAAGTATTTTCAAGAACAACAGTCAGAGTAATAGTAAACTGTAGCTGAAATATAGCTATTTACATGATGTCCAATTTAGTTGACAGATGATTAATCATAATGTCCTGCCAATCTAAAATCAGTACTTGGAAAATTTAACAATGACATGACTTCTTAGATGTTACTTGATGTTCATTTTACCTGCAAGAGTCTCCTAGGATAGAAGGAAGGGATGCATATTCTGGATCAACTTGACATTTCTGACTGGCCGTCGGCCATCTTGGTTTGGAGAAAGAAATCCACATACAATGGCTTGCCCCTTGGTGGCAGTGTATAGGATGATGCACTAGTGTCCGCTGTAGTGGCTGATGTGCAACTGTGCAGTCAAAACCCATGCATACTCTATGTGTGAAAGAGTTAAAAAAAATAAAACGCTGATATTTATGCAATCAGAATCATAACTATCCAAATAAGTTAAAATAAAGGAAATCAATACTAAGAGAAAAGAAGAAAGTAGCTGTAAACAGTATGCACAATTTTGGGGGGCAGTTTATACTTTTATGAAGGCATTTGTTTTACTTAAACCATGTAAAAGACACAGTATGCTGTCCACTAATATATCAGATACTTCAAACTCACACTACACTAGTAATAATGAAATACAGTATATTGGTATAATGAATATTATAATATTTTTTGCATCCATATTGACATTTTTGCAGAGGTGGAAAGTCCAGGGGTCAGAAAGTAAAAGTCCTGCCATATTTTTATTCCACCCAATGAAGTAGTGTAAAAGTTAATTAATTGAGTGATGATTGACCATTATTGAAGACATCTGATGTTAACAAGCAGAATCACCAAAGGAGAAAAATCTAAATTTTTAAGTCACCATCATGGAGATCAGGGTTTGCTTTAGTTGAGCTCTTGACCCTTGACTCTTTAATATTAGGATTTATTTGGCTGCTTAACTGATGATCAGGTGATGTTGGTTATGCTTTCACCTAATCATTATTTGACCTGAATCACCAAACTCATTTAGAGTCCAATCTCTGAGTTAGATTTACAGCAGCCCAAACAAATTCTAATATCAAAAAGTCAAGGGTCAAGAGCCCAACTAAAGCAAACCCTGATCTCCATGATGGTGACTTAAAAATTATGATTTTCTCCTTTGGTGATTCTGCTTGTTAACATCAGATGTCTTCAATAATGGTCAATCATCACTCAATTAATCACTTAATTATCTCATTAACTTTAACACTGCTTCAGTGGGTGGAATAAAAATATGGCAGGACTTTTACTTTCTGACCCCTGGACTTTCCACCTCACATCACATCCACCTCCTCCAAACTCACATCAAATGTGTTTATAGAGGCCTCTTCTGACAGAAAGAGTGTATTACAACATAAAGACCATGCAATGAATTTGTGCCCCCTGTAGGATTATGTGTGGAAATGAAACTTGTGCTGCGTCCCAATTTGCATTAAAATCAGTCTTAATTAACTATTTTAATGATATATTGCACTGTATATATATATATATATATATACACACACACACACACACACACACACACATATATATATATACATACACAAAAGTGGCCATTGCATGAACTCATGTGCCTTAAAGAAACTTTGAACCTTGCTTTTTCCACACACCAGTGTCATTATTGGTGCTTACCAGATGAGGTGCTTAAACATGATGGTAACAAGTTTTGGTTTTAGACATAAGACCACAAGGATTTGAAAAAAATTCCCCGAGGTATTGACATCACAAAGTGAGAAAGTCCCCACAAACAGTTATACTCTGCTTCTCCTGCAGACACTCAGTGTTCGTCGTCTTCATCATGACAATCATCATCTCTCTGCTCCTGCTGGACTCTGCTGCCACACCTGACCTTCGCTGGTGAGACTGGTTGACTGCCGCACATTGCCGAGACAAGTAAGACTTTTGTCTGAGCTAAAATCATGAATTTTCAGTTTAATTCAATTTGTATTTATAGCGCTTTTCACAATACATATCGTTTCAAAGCAACTTTACAGAAAAATGCACGTTTCTACATTACAATTTAGAGTAATCTGTTATCAGCGGTGACTGTGTCCAAGTAATGTCCATATGTCAAAAAAAGTACAGTGCTAAAATAATGCAAATCATGCAGTTAGGTAAAATCATGTATTCAGTTAGGCAGAAACAATGATCTCATTAAAGTAATTACAAGTTGTGATCATGATTACAATACAGTATATAAGAATACAAAAAAGGCCTGCACTCTGAAGCACTTTAATTATGGTAGGCTACACAGAAGATATCTCCTGTGTACTTCTTTCAATGAAAGAAATAATGTCCAAAATCAGTGGCCTATTTTGCAACCTTTTGTTATTCTCTGCCATCCATTCTTTTGACCATGTGTCACTTGTGTACCTGGATATACAATGATGATCACTACTGATATAAATGGACAATTTATTTTGTTACACAACAAACATTCATTATTTGGCGTGAATTCAGGTTGATTGGGAAACTTTTCCCCAGTCATCTCAATGGCAAAAAGTGTCCCAGGGACTGTTGAATCTATTAAACTGTTGGATCTATGTCAAAATATATATCACATATCAGGGAATAAGGATGGGATTATGACCTTGATTTGCTTTTGATTATTGGATGCTTGGTATAATGTGTGATGGAGTGAACATATGATATTGTGTGAGACAGTAAGGACATTTTGTTTTCATACAAAAAGATGGGCCATGGACCTGCCAACAAAAAAAATTAGCTAGCTGTCCCTTAATGTATGAAAATATGACACATAAAAAAAACTATTCTCAGATCAAAAAATGACATTTTTAGTCTTAAAGATTTTGACATTTTTACCACTCTTTGATTTTTAATGACAATTTTTTATTTAAAACTATTTTTTATAACAACAACAAAACATTATCTTTTTACATACAGTGCCCCCCAAATTATTTGTGCAAATGTATTTGCATTAAAATACTATTCAAATGTCTGGAATCACTATAGTTTTATTTTTAAAGAAATTAGTTCCACAAGGATGAATTTTATTCAACAAGGATTAAATAAATTGATTTTTTTTAAAAAAAGAAAAGAAAAAAGTAGGGGTGTCAAACGATTAATCGCATACAAAATAAAAGTTTGAGTTTGCATAATATACAGGTGCTAGTCATATAATTAGAATATCATCAAAAAGTTGATTTATTTCACTAATTCCATTCAAAAAGTGAAACTTGTATATTATATTCATTCATTACACACAGACTGATATATTTCAAATGTTTATTTCTTTTAATTTTGATGATTATAACTGACAACTAAGGAAAATCCCAAATTCAGTATCTCAGAAAATTAGAATATTGTGAAAAGGTTCAATATTGAAGACACCTGGTGCCACACTCTAATCAGCTAATTAACTCAAAACACCTGCAAAGGCTTTTAAATGGTCTCTCAGTCTAGTTCTGTAGGCTACACAATCATGGGGAAGACTGCTGACTTGACAGTTGTCCAAAAGACGACCATTGACACCTTGCACAAGGAGGGCAAGACACAAAAGGTCATTGCAAAAGAGGCTGGCTGTTCACAGAGCTCTGTGTCCAAGCACATTAATAGAGAGGCGAAGGGAAGGAAAGGATGTGGTAGAAAAAAGTGTACAAGCAATAGGGATAACCGCACTCTGGAGAGGATTGTGAAACAAAACCCATTCAAAAATGTGGGGGAGATTCACAAAGAGTGGACTGCAGCTGGAATCAGTGCTTCAAGAACCACTACGCACAGACGTGTGCAAGACATGGGTTTCAGCTGTTGCATTCCTTGTGTCAAGCCACTCTTGAACAACAGACAGCGTCTGGGCTCTTATAACACCTGAGCAGTGCCACAGACTGATCGACTCCATGCCACGCCGCATTGCTGCAGTAATTCAAGCAAAAGGAGCCCCAACTAAGTATTGAGTGCTGTACATGCTCATACTTTTCATGTTCATACTTTTCAGTTGGCCAAGATTTCTAAAAATCCTTCTTTGTATTGGTCTTAAGTAATATTCTAATTTTCTGAGATACTGAATTTGGGATTTTCCTTAGTTGTCAGTTATAATCATCAAAATTAAAAGAAAAAACATTTGAAATATATCAGTCTGTGTGTCATGAATGAATATAATATACAAGTTTCACTTTTTGAATGGAATTAGTGAAATAAATCAACTTTTTGATGATATTCTAATTATATGACCAGCACCTGTATGTGTGAGTACTGTGTGTAATTAATATGTATAAATACACACAAATGAATGTATATTTTTAAGAAATATGTTATTTATGTACAATATTTTTATTTATATATAATATAAATTATATAAAAATATAAATAAATACATATATTTGTAAATACTTCTCAAATATATACATGAATGTGTTTGTATTTATATGTACATAATAATTACACACAGTACACCCACATATATTGCAAACTCAAACTTTTATTTTGTATGCGATTAATCGCGATTAATCATTTGACAGCCCTAAAAAAAAAAAGACATTTCTAATGTTACAATAAATTTACATTCTATTTCAATACTGTTCTTCAAACTTTCTGTTCTGTGAATCCTGAAAACAGGCAGTATGTACGTATGTACGTATGTACTTTTGAACAGCAATACATCATATATATCAAAATTAACAAGAATTTAAGAACAATACCAGAATAGATATTAATCCTCATAAACATTTATACAGGTTTATTTCAGTTGTTACAGGCAGTGATGTACGTAATGATAACAACTAACAAAAGACCGAGTTTTAAAACATTGCAAGGTACAAATAAGGACGATAACAACGAGCTCAACTCATTGTAGACGATAGCTGAAGGTTGTTCTGCTGTTACATGAAGTGCCTGTCATACAGTTATGCTGCTACTTTTCAAAGCTCTGTGTACTGTCTGCATAGTAAGTCTCTTGAGCACTAAGCGTTTTTAAAAGATACAGATAATTGTTTACATGCGTGCGCCCTCTAGCGGTGTAGCCTGTAAAAACCTATGTAAATTTCTTAGGAGTTTCATTAAGTTCAAACTAAGCAGAAACGTCTTTTTCCCCTTTTTTTCATCTTATGCTATACGAGAAAAAACTCTACTTTAAATGGCTAGATTTACATGCTGCTACTTTTCAAAGCTCTGTGTACTGTCTGCATGTTTAATCGTCTCATCGTCAAGCCACAATGATTATCAAATCTTATTATTAGAGTTACTGACACCACAAACTGAAAGAAAAAACCTACTGGAAGCTCAGTGTCTCCGCCCACCTTTTATATATATTTATACCGTGTTTAGCCAGCAAGAGATCATCGATCGTCATCTTCATCATGACCATCATCATCTCTCTGCTCCTGCTGGCCTCTCTGCTGCCACACCTGACCTTCACTGGTGAGACTGACAAAACAAAATACTAATAACCCAAGTTAATATAAATCAGTGAGGAGGAAACATAATAACTAACAATATCTCTCTCAGCTCGTGTGAATGTGGGTATAGTGAACGGCAGAGAAGCAAAACCTCACTCCAGACCTTACATGGTTTCTGTCCAAGCGAAGGAGCAACATATCTGCGGTGGATTCCTCATTTCTGATAGATTTGTCATGACTGCTGCACACTGCAGAGAAATGTAAGACCTTGTTTCACCTGCAGTCTTGAACTATTTAATTATATTTTTGCTATTAGCTTAAATTAGAATAAAAATAATAAATTAAACCTAAATTATTATTAATTATTGCTCAATACAATACTTATATTATTATAATATTAATAATTTAATAATAATAATATGTCAGCTAATTATATAATTATTAAATTAATTAAGTTATTTAAAATTAAATATTTTTTATTCAAGGTAAGCTAATTATATATTATTGATATATTATTGATTATATATTGTTGATATTTAATTTAAAAATACATATACATTTCATGAAAATGACTACAGTACAATCATATACTGTACTGTAAAATATTCATCATTACTTTGGCAACCAAACCACCACACTTCCAAAAGTTATTGCTAAATATAACTTATTTCTTTTAACAGTTATCCAGTTCTGACAGTTGTGCTAGGAGCACATGACCTACAAGAAAAGAATTTGGACCGACTCAATGTGGATTTCTACCATGAGCATCCGGACTATAACAAGAAAACCTTTCATAATGACATTATGCTTTTCAGGGTAACAAACTGCACTTATTTAAATTGTTCTAAATAATATTTGTTTCAGGAAATAGTGGTCTGGTCTGTTTTATACTACACTTCTTACCCCCATCTGGAAGACGATCAAATCTTTCTATTAATGATGATGCCGTTTTTGGTTTACAGCTAGAAAAACATGTGGAACTAAACGACAATATCAAATGGATATCCATACCAATGAAAGAAGATGATGTCAAAGCAGGAACTGTTTGTAGTGTCGCAGGATGGGGACGTTCAGAAACAAATGGGAAAGTAAACAACCGCCTCATGGAGACAAATGTTACAGTCATGAATAACGAGAAATGTGAAAGTAAATGGGGGAAAGAAGACTATTCAACTTCACAGATGATCTGTGTATATGGCAATGGAGGAAGCTGTGATGTATGTAAAAAACAACAACAACAACAATTGAGTAACCGAATCTTTATGTGTCAGTGAAGTTACCAATTATGACAACTCATGACTTATGTGCTGATCTGTGTTTGTTAACAGGGGGATTCTGGAGGTCCTTTGGTTTGTGGAGACACTGCAGTCGGTGTAACATCCTTCGGGGACCCTGATAACTGTAATTCACTTAAACTACCTGAAGTTTATATTAAGATTTCAGCATATCTTCCATGGATAAAGAGCATTACTGGAAAATTTAATTGAATTAATTACAGATGAAATGGGGTGATTTTTGTTTTTTGAAAGTTGAGTTGATTTCCCCTAAATCTTCATTCAATAAACATAATAAACATTGTAATATGCCTAAATATGTGCTTTGTCCTCTCAATAAAAAAAAAATAAACAAAATAAAAATTACAGTGGCGGTGCATGAGAAAACAGCAGTTTGGATGTTTGCACGAGCTTTGCAATTCACTGGCATCATATCGACAGATGAGGTCATTAAAATTATTCTATTGTGATAGATTGATTATAGAGTATATTTGAGACAATAGTTTCAATTAATACCTTTTCATTGCATGACAGATTGACATTATCCTGTACACTGTATAAGCATTTGTTTCATGTGTCATAAAACAGAAATAGGCTTCTGGGAAATGTCATATCCTTTTGATTTTCCTGGCAAAAATGTCCCGAGTTAAAATCAGTCTACAGGCTTTCATAGACAACAGAAGTCAGGGAAGGTCTTGTTTTTTTAAGTTTCATTATAAACTGCTCACACATTGGCAATAAAAAAAAAAAAATAATAATAATAAAAAAACGATTAATACATGAAATTTCTTACATAAAGCCCCTTTAAAGACATTTGAATCCTGGGGGAAAATGTAGCACAGTTTTCACAAAAATATTACGTTGCACAAATGTTTTCAACATTAATAACAAAAACAAATCTTTCATGTGCAACAAATAAGAGACTTTTTTTCAAAAACATTAAAAAAATCTTCTCAGTCTGAACCCCAAAATTTTGAACAGTAGTTTTTGGTCTGTATACACTACAATCACATTTATTGCAAAAATTCATAAACATGATGTTTGTATAACATAAGAACCAGTGTCGGGGAAAGTTACTTTTAAAAGTAATGTGTTACAATATTGCATTACTCCCTAAAAAGTGACTAATTGCATTACTTAGTTACTTTTTTATAGGAAGTAATGTGTTATGTTACCTTTTCTCATCTAAGCTGGGCTTGCTTGTTTATTTTTTAATTTAAAAAAAGTTCTGTTTTTGGCAATTGTTAAGGCCCTTTCACACCAAATGTGAAATGAATAAGCCTCAGGCTGAAGGAAATGCAAATTTCCGCTTGTACAATACAGGGTGTATGGTTGTAATGAATAATCAAAAGTCAGCAGCAAAAAAATTGGTTAATAAAGTATAATAAAGTAAAGTAATGAGATTAAACACATAAAGTATATTTGTATTATTAATTATTGCAGGTTTGCATCATATTCTGAGTTTGCTTTTCACTGTTTTATTCATTTTGAAGAATACAGAATCTGTTTTTGTGCGAGATGAGTAAATGCATGTTCACATTTAGTCTAGAACTACAATAACCATCATGTTTACACAGCGCACACAACACCTCTGCACTTACTCATGATTTCTCAACATAAGGACAGAAAAGGTGTCCTTGCATTACTTATTTTAAAAAAGTAACAGTTATTTTATTGTATTTATGTAGTTATTGTATTGTATATATTTAAAAGTAATGCATTACTTTACTAGTTACTTGAAAAAAGTAATCTGATTATGTAACTCACATTACTTGTAAGCGATACCTTTACCCCCCAAAACTGACAAATCGAAAAATTCAAATGAACATGGCAACTGGTGGAGAGAATGCTATTTTAAACTCACAATGTTCATTCTGAGTATTTCTTTCCGATAAGATCTGCTATCTCTCTTTTTACCTTATTAGTTTAACATTAACTGTTCAACCACATCTACCCTGGCCACGGTGAAAATTTTCACTTTATTTTTATTATTTTATTTTTAAATGTATTATTTTAGTTGCATCTCAATTTTCCATCTACATTTTCTGTAAGATTTTTAGCACCAGAGAAGCAGTAAATAAATATATTAAAGTCATTTTTTTCTTTTCAACTTATGATTATATTTCTAGCGAAAATGAGTCAGTCGTTAATGAATCACTTGGTCTTGTTTACAGCTCACTTGAATTTGTGCTAGATCATTAGATATGACATTGTGGTGTCCTGGAAGCTGGTCTGATAAATAGTTACCAGAAGCTCAATGTCTCCACCCACCCTTATATTTATACAGTGCTTTGAGAGCTCACTGATTGTCTTCATCATGACCATCATCATCTCTCTGCTCCTGCTGGCCTCTCTGCTGCCACACCTGACCTTCACTGGTGAGACTGATTGACTGAACTGCATGTTGATTAATCTGGTTATCATTAATCTGGTTATAATATAATTAACCGTATCTCTCTCTCAGATCGTGTGAATGTGGGTATAGTGAACGGCACAGAAGCCAAACCCCACTCCAGACCTTACATGGTTTCTCTTCAGAGAAAGAGAAGTCTCACCAGAGACTTTGACAGTCAAAGTCTCACCAGAGACTTTGACAGTTGTGGTTGGTGCACATGACCTAAAAAATAAGACTGAGGGTTCAGTGCGCATCGGAGTGATGTCCTACCACCAGCATCCAGACTTTACTGTGGAACCTGTTATGAATGACATTATGCTTTTAAGGGTAACAATCTCTACTCATTTTACTTTATCTTTAAAAATAATAAATAACTTAAAATATGGTATATATTACTTGTAAGCATATTACTTGTAGTATTTTAACACAGCTGCAAATTATTTTATAATCTTACTTGTACAGTAACTTAAAACTTCCACTAAGGAAAAAAAAGTCCACGACTACAACGTACAAAACTATTGACAACAAGACAAACACTTAAAAATAATTACAGTAATTAATAGGCCTACTAAAATCCACTGAGGTAATTTCCACTACAATCAATAACTAAGACACAAGATGACGCCAGTTGCATTTGTGATAAGAGAGACGTTAAAACAACAACAACAAAAAAACAATCTCAGAATACATGCAGCGTCATGATGGATGACAGACCGCTGAATACGATTGGCCAATCAAAATCAAGTATTACAGAGCACAGTGTCACAGCTAAAATACTGTAATTTATCTTCTTATTTTTATATATTGTTGAGAAGTGTTAGGGGCTCAAAAATATCTACATAATAGTAAAATGTAGCCTACATATAGCCCACATAAGGATTCATACAAATGTTTGTGCTTCTCATTTCTTATTTGCGCATCCTCGTTTCCTCTTCCCCCGCTTCCTTTCCTCGGGTCTTAGCTCCACCCCCTTAGGATGCGAGGGAAGGATACATGTGTATCTTCGCTCATGACTCCTCGAAGCTTCCTTGCCTGCAATTAGAGAACTGAGATGTCCTTCAAGATGGCTAAATTCGATCGGTTTCCGGTTCACGGGCTGGAGGATGGAGGAGTGAGGAAACGAGGAAGCATCAGTATGGCTGAATCCCAAATGGCACCCTAAACCGTCACGGTCTTCCTCTAAGTCCGCACTTTCGTGATGTAATGGCGCTTTGACTGCCGGGTAAAGTCCCCTGCGTAGCTTGCAAACTTGCGGGTTCAGCTGAATGGGACACCCTACGGCAGTGGTCGGCAATAGGCGGCCCGCAGGCCAAATCTGGACTCAAATTTGGCACTTGGACTCAGTGGTGTAACTTTGATTTGAAAAGTGGGTGGGACAGAAATGTGTGTGTTGGGGGGGGGTGTGTATTGTAATTGTATCATTACAATAATAAAATTTATTGACATAGACCTCATGTTTAATATGATAGTTTCGTCCTTACATCTACTATAATACAATATATTGTAAGTCTCGAAAGTATTTACATTAGCCAATAAATACTGTGATCCGCATCTAATCTTCGATTGTACTGATGGACGAGTGGCAAAATTTTCGTTCAGCATGCTAGAGGTTCTGGGTTCTAATCCACCCTCGTGTTATTTATTTTATTTTTTTCTCATTAAAACCAAAGATGTTCTGTCAGTGATTGTATATCAAGAGCAGGGAAACGTTTATGTGCATTTTGTTTGTGATTTCACCGGAATGAATAGAGTCTCAAGCGCTCCCTAAAAAAACCGCAAGCGCTCGTCCGTGTGATGACTGCGCAGTGTACGCGAGCGCAAAGAGAAAACTGTTGCGCCACTGATAACGAGCACTCAGCATGATTTCAAAAACAACACATCCCAGCGCCTGATCGCTTCTTATTTAACACAAACGAACGAATTGCTAATCAATTAGAGATGTTTCTTTTAGATCCGTGCCGCGAGATGTTTCAAAAAGTGATGGGGACAATATCGACCCTGGCAAAAAGTGGTGGGGACATGTCCCACCCGCAAATTACGCCTATGCTTGGACTACGTCAAAAACAGAATGGGGAATCCGTTTACTGTCGGGAATTTGTTGTGTCGCGTGACTCGTGTCGCACCGCGCCGCATCCAATGTATAGTCAATATCACTGATTATAATGGGTTCTATTATCTTTCGACGCGTCGCATCGCGCCGCTCGCGTCCGGTGTAGACACGGTGTTATATTCTTTGAAAACAGCGACAACTTCGTTGCAGGTAAGAACGCATAGTTGTCTTTCCATTCTTCTTTGTATGCCCTATTTTCGCTGACAACTTTCCTCTTTAGACTCTTTGATAGTGCCATTTTCTCTCACCAGCTAACTTAAATGTTAACATGTAATAGCTTACCTCCAGCACACAAACAATTTAAATAAATGCAGTTTAGTACATGAGGATGCCAAGGAATAATTCTGAGTGTTAAAGTAGGCTACATCAAATAATTATTACAATTAATTAGGCTCCATTGTGTAACAAGCAAATTAAAATGATACACATTTATTATTCACAATATGGAAAGAGGAAATAAAACATAGTTCTTTAAGAGCATGACTCAAACATGCCATTAATGGGCTTATTCAAGTCCTCTTTTATTTTTTGAGTTATTTTTATCCATTCCGCATCTCCCACATGTGTGTTTTAGCATATGGTCTGTGTTGCAAGTTGGTGAATGAAGATACTTGCCAGGTCACTACTCCACTTTATTAATTTATCCAGTGTAATGGATAATGTCCACAAATGTGGCTTTTTGTTAATGACTGTCCTACTACAGGATTTAACGCAGAATAACAGCTCACTACTAGTTACAAAAGACACTGTAACAGTCTGTCACAGCCAATTCTAGTTGCATTTTTCATTAATTAATTCAAATTATCCTTTGACTATGTTCTGGCCCGCCATCTAGTGGTGAAATTTTTTTTTGGCCCGATGCCAAACTTAACTGCAGATCCCTGTCCTATGGTCTAGTGGACTGAACGGACATGCGCACGCGGCAGCCATTTTAAGTCCACAAAACCGAAAGTGCACAGAAGTGTGCCATTTGGGATTCAGCCTACGAGTATTGAGAAGCACCCTCTGGCTACATTCAAAATTGCATACTTTCCCACTATATAGTAGGTGAAAAACAGTATGTGACAAAAGAAGTATGTCCGAATTCACAGTACTCATAAAAGATTAGGTTCTGTGATTAGGTTCACGTGATAAAGGCAACATGTACAGTAGTACGCCCAGATTACTTTTTTAGCGGTTTTAGTAATTACTTATTCAAAATAAATACCTACTCAAGAGAGTATGCGATTTTGTATGCAGCCTGTTTCTAAAGCTTTGCATGCGTAAATGCTTTCGTATTATGGAGCCTCTAAAGGGAAATTGTGAAGGAGAAAAAAACAAGATGGGAGGAAAAAACATTTGCGAGAGAATGCAAAAGCATTGACTGATTATTTTTCCTCCCATCTCATATTTTTTCCACCATCATATGTCCCTTTAGGGGCTCTGTATTACTTAGATGGTGTCAATACATCCTTATTGTACTTTTCAGCATATAGGCTATCTGAACGTACAAAGATGGATCAGTACAGACTTGATCAGAAAATAAACCAGACAGACAAATCTCAACTCAAGGGAAAAGACTTAAAACGGGCTGTTCTGATCAAGAATTTAAAAAAACTTAAATCTTTCTATTATATGATTTTGTACTACAGCTGGATAAAAAAGTCACACAAAATGAGAACGTCAACTGGATATCCATACCAATGAAAGAAGAGGACATTGAAGTGCATTCTGTGTGCAGTGTTGCAGGCTGGGGAAGACTGAATACTAATGCAATCATCTCATGAAGACATACGTGAAGATCATGAATAACACAGAATGTGAAAATAAATGGAGAAAATACAACTATTTAGCTTCACAGATGATGTGTAGATATGGCGATGGAGGAAGTTGCACCGTAAGTACAAGATCATCTGTCATTTGATCCACACACTGAATGATATATGAAGTGCACTTAATCTTTGTGTTTACATAACAGGGGGATTCAGGAGGTCCTTTGGTTTGTGGGAAAACCGCTGTGGGTGTCACATCTTTTGGTGACCCTGATCTCTGTAATTCATCAGAGCTACCTGAAGTTTATATTAAGGTTTCAGCATATCTGCCATGGATACATACGTTTATTGGAAATGTTTATTGACATTTACATGGTCTTGTCATGAATTTCTCCAAATTGTTTCAATAAATGCACCATATGTCAATCATCCATGAGTATATTTTTAATCTAGCCCTTGGACACTGTAAATATAAAGGCCTGTTTTATATTTTTATCACATTTTTTTCCCAGAAGATGGTAAATTTCCTGTAGGCAAGATGTTCTGCCCACAATGTTTTTGTTACACATGTATACTTTTTTTTTTTTTTCTGCCCACAAGACGTACCTAGAAATGTCAGCTACATTTCAGACTTTCAGGAAGACCTGATAGAAGGAACAAAGCATTTAAACGTTTGGCTTGAGTATGCTAGAAGGATTTTTATCAAAAAAAAAAAAAAAAGCATTGGTTATTTGCCCTGCATTGATGGTATGACTTGGGTTGGCTTTGGGTTGACCCTACATTCAAGAGAATAACGAACATGTGTTTGGTGGCTTCAATCTTCAAGTTTTTCTGTATCATACATAGAAACTTTGTGAAAGACCACAAATTTTTCACAAACAGTAACCCCCTATCGACAATTACCCATATCCCATTATTTCAAGTACATTTAGGAAAAAAAGGCTTTTATGGAAGTGTGGGTTAGCAATTGATTTCTTGATAAAACAATCCTCATATTAAAACAAACAAACAAACAAATAAACAAAAACACCTTGTTTTATAACAAATATCCAACAGGGCTAGTAGGCACTCATCTCATCTAATTGAATAACAAAAAGCCTTGTTGATGTTTATTGATGGTCTCTACTGTATGTTCAAGAATATTTTGGGTTTTCATATATTACAATATATGAAAACAGCAAATGGTGTTCATGTTTCACATGGGAATTTCTGCTGTTCTTGACAGAGGACAGTTGTGGTTCAGCATATTGTGAAGTTCTACCACATCCATCTTCTTGAACATTGTGAAACTGCACTTTTGCAGCACAAACCGTCTTTGATTGGGACAGAATTGTAAAACAAGAATTCACTGGAACTTTGCAGATTATGAGAACTTCACAATAATTGATTAAACATCTGATCTATATTCTGGTTTCAATACAAGTTAAACAATTGTTATTGTTGATTATCACAAAAAATAATAGGGATACAGTGAGGCACTTATAATGAAAGTGACTCCCTAAATGTTAAAATACTGTTTCAATAGTGTAGCCACAAGAGATAAACAATATGTCAACACAATTTTAGTGTGTCAAAAATCACTTATTTTCTGTTTAAAGTTATATGCAATTTTACAACTTTGCCACCATGACAATGGTGTAAACACTAAAGTGACTGTAAAATTATCAATTTTAGTATTAAACCACTTTACAGCTCAAATCATACAAAAGTTAACAGAATAATTATTGATTTTATACATTTATAAGCTTCACATTTCTACTTTTAAACCCCCCCAAAATTGGCCCCATTCACAACCATTGTATGTGCCACATGAAAACATTTTTATTTTTTTAAAGAAAACAAGTCGATTTATACTGTAGATTTTTCTTAACTATTGAAATGTTTGTATTATGTATTATCAAATTCAGTTTCAGAGTGTACAGGAGGTTTATATATATATATAAAATGTGCGCTGCGTTAATAAAATTAATTGCTGTTAAAATTAATTTGCGTTAACGCGTTATTAATGCAATTTTGACAGCCCTAATATTATATTATATATATACACACACACACACACACACATATATACACATACACACACACACACACACACACACACACACATATATATATATATATTTTTTTTTTTCACATAATCATTATTTGACCTAAATCACCAAACTCAGTTAGATTTACATTATTGAATACAGTGATTCTACAGCAGAACATCCAGCTTTTTCAATATATTCCAAATATATATATATATATATATATATATATATATTCCAAAGAAAGTTGTTCTGATTAAAAAAAAAAAAAAAAAAAACTCTCATTTGGAGAGACAGACATCAAGAATCAGCCTGTGAATTTTAACAGTGGTGAGAATAATAAAGCATGTTGCAGTGAATTCTGGGTGCCAGTGTTAATTTCGATGACGAATACTTTTCGTCATAATTTTCGTCAACGACATTTTTTCACGGACGAAAACGAGACGATGACTAAATAAAAATGCGTTTTGAATGACTAAAACTATGACTAAAATCTACTCTAATTTTCGTCAACGAATAAAAACGAGACGAAAATGAAAGAGAGGGACGATTTGGGAAGATATCCAGTCAGGACTGCTGTCCTGTGTGGAAGATGCGCACATTTGAAGTGTAACGTGCTGATCTAACCGCGGGAAAAGCGGCGCTGTTGCGCACTCTACAGGCTCGCGCCAGCTCTTCAGACTGCTTCGCAATTAATGAATAGCGCACATTTATGCCAAGCGATTGCTTATGAGCTAATGTTAATGAATTATGACAATGTTTACTACACGATGTTTATAGTCGAGACGGTTGTAAGAATGCATATTTTATCACCCTCATGAGCAACCTGCTACAGTGCAGACTGCAGACATTTCAGAATAAGAGTCACGGTGTATTTCGGGATGGTTTATAATTATTATTTTTTAAACTACTGTATCTTCTGTCACAGGAAGGAAAGACTAAGAACATTATTTGACACATTATTCAATATATTTTACAAGTATAAGGGTTATTATAGTTAACTAAACCTAAAACCAAAGAAATCTTCATTACTTGAAATAAACGTTAACTGAAATAAAAAATAAATATATAAAAAATGTAAACTTATTTTATTTCATCTAGTTTCTAAGCTTTAGCTTAACCTGAGGTATTAAAATAACAGAAATAAAAACTTATAGACATTTAAAAGCAAAACTAAAAGACATAAACACACAAAAAATTACTAAAACTTTTAACTAAAATTACAATGAAAGCAGAAAAAACAAAAATCAAATCTAATAAAAATTTTAAACTAAAACTATAATAGTACCTCAATGATAAGTGTGTCAATCCCTGAAAAGTACTGAATTTTGCTCTTTCGTGTCTTTTTGCACTTGAATATTCAAACACCGACAGCTTTGGCGAGCAAAGTACAGTTGGGTGAACATAAACAGTTTGGGGAATATCAGATGTACCTATATCAGTGTATAGGATCTATGTATTGTAGAGAAATGCTTAATGCATTACAATTTAACTAAATTAGATTTTAGTTGACTAAATCTATGTAGATTTAGTCGACTAAAATCTTATATTTAGTCGACTAAAACTAGACTAAAACTAAAACAATTTCCGATGACTAAAATAACTAAATGGCATTTTAGTCAAAAGACTATGACTAAAACTAAATCAAAATTTGCTGTCAAAATTAACACTGCTGGGTGCCACCAATCAAAATTCACACATGGCTCCCATCATGCATTGCTGCATGAAAAAATTATGAGCTTAATTGTTTTAGTAATTTCCTTTATTCTCACTATTTTTTTTTTTTTTTTTTTCTATTTTTATGTGACTTTTTAGTAGCTTGTTTTCTAATGTTCAGAGTTGATCTGTTTATCAGAATGTGTTGCTTGTCACCGTTGTTGGGATTCATATGCTGATTCTTGATGTCTGTGTGTATCTAACACAAGGCTTATTTTTTTTTTTTTTTTAATCAGAACAATTTTTAAGAAATTCTTTGGATTATGCTGAAAAAGCAGGATTGTCTGCTGTAGAATCACAGTGCTGCTGTATTCAATAATGTAAATCTAACTCAGAGATTGGGCTTTAAATGAGTTTGGTGATTCAGAATCAGAATCAGAAAGAGCTTTATTGCCAGGTATGTTTACACATACTAGGAATTTGTTTTAGTGACAGAAGCTCCACAGTGCAACAGAGTGACAGCGACAAGACAAGACACAGATAACATAAAGAATAGAAGAATAATATACAAATATACAAGATAGAAAAAGTGCAAAAAACAATATATAATATAGACAATTTGTATATACAGTTATGATGTGTGCAAATTTGAAATATAAAAAAGTATGTGTTTTAAGTAAATAATGTATAATAGTGTTGTGTGTTTGTCAAGTGTTCATGAGATGAATTGCTTGAGGGAAGAAACTGTTCCTGTGTCTGGTCGTTCTGGTGCTCAGAGCTCTGTAGCGTCGACCAGATGGCAACAGTTCAAAGAGGGAGTGTGCTGGATGTGAGGGGTCCAGAGTGATTTTCTTTGCCCTTTTTCTCACTCTGGATATGTACAGTTCTTGGAGAGTGGGGACGGTTGTACCAGTGATTCGCTCAGCAGACCGGACTACCCTCTGTAGTCTTCTGAGTTCAGATTTGGTAGCTGAGCTGAACCAGACAGATATAGAAGTGCAAAGGATGGATTCAATGATGGCAGAGTAAAACTGTTTCAGCAGCTCCTGTGGTAGGTTGAACTTCCTCAGCTGGCGAAGGAAGTACAACCTCTGCTGGGCCTTTTTCACAATGGACTCAATGTGGTTGTCCCACTTCAGGTCCTGTGAGATGGTGGTGCCCAGGAACCTGAATGACTCCACTGCAGTCACAGTGCTGTCCATGATGGTGAGTGGGGGGAGAGCAGGGGGGTTTCTCCTGAAGTCCACGATCATCTCCACTGTCTTGAGCGTGTTGAGGTCCAGGTTGTTAAGACTGCACCAGACAGCCAGCTGTTCAACCTCCAGTCTGTAAGCAGACTCGTCACTGCCCTGGATGAGGCCGATCAGTGTGGTGTCATCTGCAAACTTCAGGAGCTTGACAGAGGGGTCTTTAGAGGTGCAGTCGTTGGTGTACAGGGAGAAGAGCAGTGGGGAGAGGACACAGCCCTGAGGGGCGCCGGTGCTGATGGTGCGGGTGCTGGATGAGAATTTTCCCAGCCTCACTAGCTGCTGCCTGTCTGTCAGGAAGCTGGTGATCCACTGACAGACAGAGGTGGGCACGGAGAGCTGAGTTAATTTTGGCTGGAGGAGTGATGGGATGATGGTGTTAAAAGCAGAGCTGAAGTCCACAAACAGGATCCTCACATAAGTCCCTGGTCTGTCCAGATGCTGCAGAACATAATGCAGTCCCATACTGACTGCATCATTCACAGACCTGTTTGCTCGATAAGCAAACTGCAGGGGGTCCAGTAAGGGTCCAGTGATGTCCTTCAGATAAGCCAAAACCAGTCTTTCAAATGATTTCATGGCCACAGACGTTAGTGCCACAGGTCTGTAGTCATAAAGACCAGTAATTTTGGGTTTCTTTGGGACGGGGATGATGGTGGAGCGTTTGAAGCATGAGGGGACTTCGTACAGCTCCAGTGATCTGTTGAAGATCTGTGTGAAGATGGGGGCCAGCTGGTCCGCGCAGGTTTTCAGAAAGGCTGGTGAAACGCTGTCTGGGTCTGGTGCCTTTCTTCTCTTGTTCTTTCTGAAGACCTGGCACACGTCATCTTCACTGAACTGAATTGTAGGTGTGGGGGAGAGGGGGGTTGTTGGAGGTGTTAATGGTGATTTTTCAAACCTGCAATAAAACTTGTTCAGATCGTCTGCCAGTTGTTGATTCACCACAGTGCTGGGGGATGGTATCTTGTAGTTGGTGATGACTTTCAGACCTTTCCACACTGAAGCCGTGTCATTAGAAGAGAACTGATTCCGAAGTTTATCGGAATAATTCCTCTTTGCCACTCTAATCTCCTTTTCCAGTGTGTATTTGGCCTGTTTGTACAACACTCTGTCCCCATTTCTGCGAGCATCTTCTTTGGCCTGACGGAGCTGGCTGAGTTTTGCAGTGAACCAGGGTTTGTCGTTGTTGTAAGTCCTGGTAGGAATGCAAAAATCCTCACAGAAACTGATATATGCTGTAACAGTCTCTGTGAGCTCGTCCAGATCGGTGGCAGCAGCTTCAAAAACACTCCAATCAGTCCATTCGAAACAGGCTTGTAAAGCCCGCTCTGTTTCGGTGGTCCATCTCTTCACAGTCTTTGCTACAGGTTTAGCTGATTTCAGTTTCTGCCTGTAGGTCGGTATGAGATTAACTAAACAGTGATCAGAGAGCCCCAAAGCTGCCCGTGGGACAGAGTAATATGCATCCTTTATTGCTGTGTAACAGTGATCCAGTGTATTACTGTCTCTGGTTGGACAAGTAACATGCTGTCTGTATTTTAGAAGTTCACGTGAGAGAATCGCTTTATTAAAGTCCCCGAGAATTATTAGAACAGAGTCCGGGTGTTGTTGCTCACTCTCTGTGATCATATCAGCGAGTATCTGTAAAGCCGAGCTCACATGCGCTTGCGGAGGAATGTAGACGCTCACCAGAATGAACGAGCAAAACTCCCGCGGCGAATAGAACGGTTTGCAGTTAATGAAGAGTGTTTCAAGATCGGGACAGCATATCTTCTTTAACACAGTTACATCTGAACACCACCTTTTGTTGATGTAAAAGCACGTCCCGTCGCCGCGCGATTTCCCCGTTGATTCTGCGTCACGATCTGATCTAAACAGCTGAAAGCCCGGCAGACTTAACACGCTGTCCGGAATGGCGTCATTCAGCCAGGTTTCCGTGAAGCACAGAGCAGCCGAGTTCGAAAAATCCGTATTTGTCCGGGAGAGCAGAAGGAGTTCGTCCGTTTTGTTGGGTAGAGAGCGGAGATTCGCCAGATGGATGCTAGGCAGCGGCGTTCTTAATCCGCGCTGTCTGAGCTTCACGAGGGCGCCGGCGCGCTTTCCCCATCTGCGCGTCCTGAAGCGTCTAAACAGCGCTGCCGCTCCGCTGACTACAACATTCAACAAAACATCTGAATAATCGAAATCCGGTAAAAGATTTTGTGGTAAAAGATTTTCAGGTCAAATAATGATCATGTGAAATCATAACCAACACCACCTGATCATCTTTTCATTTTGCTTGTCTGGCTGTTATAACTCAGTTACAACAACCAAAACAAATTTTAATGTTAAAAAAAATCAAGGGTCAAGAGCCCAACTAAAGCAAACATTGATCTCCATGATGGTGACTTAAAAATTGTGATTTTCCTTCTTTGGTAATTCTGCTTGTTAACATCAGGTATCTTCAATAATGGCTAATCATCACTCAATTAATCACTTTTCTCAATTAATCAAATTATCTCATTAACTTTAACACTGCTTCAGTGGGTGGAATAAACATATGGCAGGACTTTTACTTTCTGACCCCTGGACTTTCCACCTCTGCTAGACAGTAAGCCATTGACTTTAGAACAGAACATGGTTTTGGTCTTCATCTCTATCATGTCACTACTAGTATTAACCCTTTCATGCA
The DNA here is from genome assembly GCA_039654765.1 of Mylopharyngodon piceus. Lineage (NCBI taxonomy): Eukaryota > Metazoa > Chordata > Actinopteri > Cypriniformes > Xenocyprididae > Mylopharyngodon > Mylopharyngodon piceus. Next base: position 38,037,253 of record CM077438.1, read on the forward strand.
TGAATTATGACAACCTCAGTCAGGGTTTTTTTCCCTATGTGTTTTTATATCTCTTAGGGCATGAAAAACAAGATCTGAACTTTTTTACACATATTTTTCAAAGAGATTATCAGATGTCCACTTGAGTGTGTTTATATGTTTACACTGAAGAGATACTGTATTAAACATATTAGAGTAATAACACATTAATACTGTCTGTATTTAGCAAACCAAAGAATAAAATACAAAATCATGTGAAAACTATAAAATATATATAAAGAAATATAATACAGCTTCAGTTATTGTAAACTCAAATGAGTTCCTGTTCGACCAGCAGACGGAGAAGAAATTCATACAAGTTGAATGTTGCATGTTTTTGATATCAGATCATGAGGACGTGATTCCATCAAAGATCTGGTGGAGGTACAACTCTGTGGAAACCCACCTCAGACTATGTACACAGCAAAAACTCCAGTGTTAAATTAACTCTCATCAGAGTTTATTTGAGTCCACACTCAAGAGTGTTAAAGTGTTAAAATAAGAGTGTTAAATTAACATGGAATAAGTGTTAAAGTTAATGAGATAATTAAGTGATTAATTGAGTGATGATTGACCATTATTGAAGCTACCTGATGTTAACAAGCAGAATCACCAAAGGAGAAAAATCACAATTTTAAGTCACCGTCATGGAGATCAGGGTTTGCTTTAGTTGGGCTCTTGACCCTTGACTTTTTAATATTAGAATTTGTTTGGGCTGCTGTAACTGAGTTGTAACAGCCAGACAAGTGAAGAGAAAAGATGATCAGGTGGTTGTTATGGTTATGATTTTATATAATCATCATTGGACCTGAATCACTTAACTCAATTAGTGCCCAATCTCTGAGTAAGATTTACATTATTTATTACAGCAGCCCTGTGATTCCAAAGCAGAAGATCCAGCTTTTTTTATATATAATCCAAAAGATTTTTTAAAAGTTGTTCTGAATTAAAAAAAAAAAGTTTGTGTTAGGCACACACAGACATCAAGAATCAGCGTATGAATCTCAACAGCGGTGACAAGCAACATATTCTGATAAACAGATCAACTCTGAACATTAGAAAACAAGCTACTAAAAAGTCACATAAAAACAGCAAAAAATAAAATAGTGAGAATAAAGGAAATTACTAAGACAATTCAGCTCATAATTTATTCATACTGCAATGCATGATGGGAGCCATGAATGAGTTTTGATTGGTGGCACCCAGAATGCACTGCAACATGCTTTATTATTCTCACCACTGTTGAGATTCACAGGCTGATTCTTGATGTCTGTGAACCTAAAAGAATTTTTTTTTTTTTTTTTTTTTAAAATTCAGAGCAACTTTTAAGAAATCCTTTGGATTATTTTGAAAAAGCTGGATCTTCTGCTGTAGAATCACAGTGCTGCTGTAATCATTAATGTAAATCTAACTCAAAGACTGGGCTCTAAACAAGTTCAGTGATTCAGGTCAAATAATGATTATGTGAAAACATAACCAACACCACTATAGTAAACTGTAGCTGAAATATAACTATTTACATGATGTCCAATTTAGTAGACAGATGATTAATCATAATGTCCTGCCAATCTAAAATCAATACTTCAAAAATTTAATAATGATATGACTTCTTAGGTGTTACTTGATGTTAACATTTTGTTTTTTTAACCTGCAAGAGTCTCTTAGGATAGAAGGAATGGATACCTACTCTGGATTAACTTGACATTTCTGACTAACCGTTGACCATCTTGGTTTGGATAAAGAAATCCACATACAATGGCTTGCCACTTGGTGGCAGTGGATAAGATGATGCACTAGTGTCCACTGTAGTGGTTGATGTGCAACTGTGTAATCAAAACCCATGCATACACAAGAAATGGCAGCTGTCCACTGTAGCGTTTCTGTGTGTGAAAGAGTTAAAAAAAATAAAATGCTGATATTTATGCAATCAGAATTGTAACTATCCAAATAAGTTAAAATAAAGGAAATCAATACTAAGAGAAAAGAAGAAAGTAGCTGTAAACAGTATGCACAATTTTGGGGGGCAGTTTATATTTTTATGAAGGCATTTGTTTTACTTAAACCATATAAAAGACACAGTATGCTGTCCATTAATATATCAGATACTTCAAACTCATACTACACTAATAATAATGAAATACAGTATATCGGTATAATGAATATTATAATATTTTTTGCATCCATATTGACATTTTTGCAGAGGTGGAAAGTCCAGGGGTCAGAAAGTAAAAGTCCTGCCATATTTTTATTCCACCCACTGAAGTAGTGTAAAAGTTAATAAGATAATTAAGTGATTAATTGAGTGATGATTGGCCATTATTGAAGACACCTGATGTTAACAAGCAGAATCGCCAAAGGAGAAAATCACAATTTTTAAGTCATCTCTTAAGGAGCATCATCATCTCTCTGCTCCTGCTGGACTCTCTGCTGCCACACATGACCTTCGCTGGTGAGACTGATTATATAACAGCATAGCCTACTGGTTTTTAATAATAATTCATTGGTATGTGCTGAATAAGTTACTGATAGCAGCATCTCTTTCATCTCATGTGGGTATAGTGATGAATGGCAAGGAGGCCAGCCCCCACTCCAGACCTTACATGGTTTCTCTTCAGAAAAACTCTCAACATATCTGCGGCGGATTCCTAATTTCTGATCAGTTTGTGTTGACTGCCGCACATTGCCGAGACAAGTAAGACTTTTGTCTGAGCTAAAATCATGAATTTTCAATTTAATTCAATTTGTATTTATTTGTATAGCGCTTTTCACAATACATATTGTTTCAAAGCAGCTTTACAGAAAAATGCACGTTTCTACATTACAGTTTAGAGTAACCTGTTATCAGCGGTGACTGTGTCCAAGTAATGTCCATATGTCAAAAATGTACAGCACTAAAATAATACAAATCATGCAGTTGGCTAAAATCATGTATTCAGTTAGGCAGAAACAATGATCTCATTAAAGCAATTACAAGTTGTGATCATGATTACAATACAGTATATAGAAAATCTGGCAGTGGTGCATGTTGATTCAGAGTTGGCATTATCAAAGTTCTCCCAGGGGTTCGCGCCATCTTTAGTGGCGCTTTTCCACCGTGTGGTACGACTTGCTTACTTTCGGTTTGCTTTTCCACTGCAGTTAGTAGATCGTTATAGTTGCACCGCCTCTACTGCCGTGGATCCACTCCTCATCTACCAACGAGTCTGCACCTCGTCTACTGACCACAATACAGCTATTTCTTTTTTCAAGTTGCGTGCGACGGTCGTTTAAAACAAATCATTTTGCGAACAAAAGATACTGCGGTGGCTGTTACTGACTATTTAAATCTAGCGGGTTTGGTGTCTCATGTTTCAAATCCAATGATGCTGGTAGTGACGAATGACGATTCTCTCTGACCAGTCAGTGTTCTGCAGTGTTTACACGTCACATTTACAGAGGTGGAAAGTCCAGGGGTCAGAAAGTAAAAGTCCTGCCATATGTTTATTCCACCCACTGAAGCAGTGTTAAAGTTAATGAGATAATTAAGTGATTAATTGAGTGATGATTGGCCATTATTGAAGATACATGATGTTAACAAGCAGAATTACCAAAGAAGAAAAATTTTAAGTCACCATCATGGAGATCAATGTTTGCTTAAGTTGGGCTCTTGACCCTTGATTTTTTTAATATTAAAATTTGTTTTGGTTGTTGTAACTGAGGTGTAACAGCCAGACAAGCAAAGAGAAAAGATGATCAGGTGGTGTTGGTTATGATTTCACATAATCATTATTTGACCTGAATCACCAAACTCATTTAAAGCCCAATGTCTGAGTTAGATTTACATTATTGAATACAGCAGCACTATGATTCTACAGCAGACAATCCTGCTTTTCAGCATAATCCAAAGGATTTCTTAAAAGTTGTTCTGATAAAAAAAACAAAAAAACCTTATGTTAGGCATACACAGACAAGAATCAGCGTATGAATCTCAACAACGGTGACAAGCAACATATTCTGATAAACAGATCAGCTCTGAACATGCGTTAGCTTACCTGTTCTGACCAACATTAGCTGGATTTCCGGTTGGTGACAAATGCTGAAAATGTTGCTGAAACTATATTGTCTTTTCATGGTTTCTGTTTATATATTAAAGAAAGATACACTGACACCACAAGGTTTAATTTTTACAGTAAAACCAAGCATCCCTGAAACATTTTTAAACTGTTGGATCTATGTCAAAACATATATCACAAATCGTGGAATAAAGATGGGATTACGGCCTTGATTTGCTTTTGATTACTGGATGCTTGGTATAATGTGTGATGGAGTGAACATATGATATTGTGTGAGACAGTAATGACATTTTGTTTTTTATACAAAAAGATGGGCCATGGACTTGTCAACAACAAACATTAGCTAGCAGTCCCTTAATGTATGAAAATATGACACATAAGAAAGCTATTCTCAGATGAAAAAATGACATTTTTAGTCTTAAAGATTTTAACATTTTTACCACTCTTTGAATTTTAATGACAATTTTTTATTTATTTAAAACTATTTTTTATAACAACAACAAAACATTATCTTTTTACATACAGTGCCCCCCAAATTATTTGTGCAAATGTATTTACATTAAAATACTATTCAAATGTCTGGAATCACTATAGTTTTATTTTTAAAGAAATTAGTTCCACAAGGATGAATTTTATTCAACAAGGATTAAATAAATTGATTTAAAAAAAAAGAAAAGAAGAAAAGACATTTCTAATGTTACAAGAATGTTACATTCTATTTCAATACTGTTCTTCAAACTTTCTGTTCTGTGAATCCTGAAAACAGGCAGTGTATCACGGTTTCCACTTTCATTCAGCAGCACAACTGTTTTCAGCACTGATAACCAGAGGTAAGAAATGTTTCTTGAGCATCAAATCAGCATATTAGAATGTTTCTGAAGGATCATGTGACACTGAAGACTGGAGTAACAGGAATAAACAGCCATTTAAAATATATTAAAATAGAAAACAAATCTGTTTTTGCCTATTTTTGATCAAATAAATGCAGCCATGGTGAGCCTAAACAAAGAATTTTATTAATCCCATACTTTTGAACAACAATACACCATTTATATCAAAATTAACAAGAATTTAAGAACAATACCAGAATAGATAGAGTTTTAAAACATCGCAAGGTACAAATAAGGAAGATAACAACGAGCTCAACTCATTGTAGACGATAGCTGAAGGTTGTTCTGCTGTTACATGAAGTGCCTGTCATACAGTTACAGACGACTGCACAAAAAATGCATAGGCCTACTAATGAAAACATTATAAACTGTTAGGCATAAGTCAGCCGCAACACTAAAAATATAGTTACCCTTATGAAATAATCAACTGAGAAACTCATGAATATTCATGTATGCTCCGCCTTCGGAAACCGAAAATCTCAGAAACCAAGGCTGAATCCCAAATGGCACACTTCTGCACTTTCGCCCTGCGTTCCATTTGGAAGGGCTCATCCCTATGCCCTAATCCCTTCAAAGGGTTTACCCTCTGGAGTGAGAGCTTCGAAGGGATGAAGGGTGTAGGGGTCAAAAAAACTCGTTTTTTGGAACGCACTTCTGCATTATCTTAGCGAGACAATCAAGGAGGCGCCTTCGTCGCACATTTTGTATGCAGGTTGACCCCCAAAAAACTCTGAATGATGAGTAGATTGTGCAAGCTGTGCCTTTTGTTTAACGTTAGTTTATTTATTTATTTATTTTTGGTTTATCGCACCATATTGTGTATTGTGTCTATGTATTTGAAACATTTGAATGAACTGATAAAGGGAGCTGTATTTTTGTTGAAATACAATGTCATTTTGACCATAATAATGTACCAAATCTAACTCGTATAAATATTACAGTAGTATAGAAAAATACTATACATACATTTATAGGTAAAATCCTGTACCCATTCTGTGACGCCAAACAACTTCCCTGTGCAAAGGATCATGGGGGCACAAAGTGTCCATCAGTTGTACCCTTCGAAATCCTTAATTCTGAAGGGCTCTTTAAAGTGGCCCGTTTTGAGCACTTCGGTTTGGAATGACCCTTCAATATGGCGGCCATGATTGTTTTCACTCCGAAGTGCCCTTTGGAAGGCAATATATCCCGGTTAGAATGCACCATTGGTCTTGTGGACTTACAATGGCTGCCGTGTGTGTCCGTTAAGTCCATGAGACCATAGGGTCTCATGGACTTAACGGACACATTTTCAATTTTAGATTTCAGAAGGGTGCTCACGAGCACCCCCTTTGCGGCCGATATGCGCCCTCGATGCACACTTTTGCTGAGCCCACACTGGTGCGAGCTCCGCGGCAGACTTCTTCCCAACAGTCAAAGCGGCGTTACATCACGAAAGTGCGGACTCGTAGGAAGACCGCAAGTGTTTAGGGTACTATTTGGGATTCAGCCCAAAAATCTCAAAACACCGGCACACTTGGAACCTCAACCGAGGTGGTACTATTTAAGCGAGCCGTACGTTCCGTACTGAGCTGCCCCAGTGGAAAAGCGCCATAGGTGTTGGGTCATCTGAAATCTTCGTAAGAAGAGTAAAACTAAAATCTTATTTAAATGGTTTCATCATACCTTCACAATCTTTTCTGAAAGAATAAAGAAACCTTTTTTTTAATCCTTACAAAACATAAGCAGTGTCTCTGAACAAGCCGTTTCCAGATCCATGGCAGTGTGATGTCAAATTAGCCACAGGCCCTGTCCACGAACGTTGACAGACACTGCCATTTTAATATAGAACCGCCCTGAGCGAGATCACAGCCAGTTGTCTCCCAAGCGTTTTAGGTGTTCTGTAGCTGGATGGATTAATCCACATAGCTCTCTCCATTTACTCCCTAAATCTGAGCCGCTGAAGACGAGGTGGATTAATTTTGTTTTCGAAGAAAATGCTCCCTTAACTTTACCAAAATTCGTTTATGTCTTCACACCAGACTTCTTTGTGAACGAATGTCAATAAAAAGGGACAATACAAAACAGAGGTTGTGCTAAGAATTTGTTACTCAAGGATAGAACAGTACAAACTGTTCGTGATCCAGCTTACAGCCTCCAGAGTGATACTGGATACGGCAGTAATAAAGGTGAGAGCACTTTATTACAGTTAATCGGAGTTGATTTACGGATATAAAGTTTACCACTTTATTAAGCACCACCCGAAAAGGCATAAGGTCTTTATATATTTGTTTACTGTTAGTTGTAACGAGTGTTTCTGTGTAATTCGCTATGTATGTTGATGATAATGCAAGGGAGAGAGGGAGAGTTTATGGATAATATTTTAATGCACACATGCACTGTGTTTTATTAAGCTCTTACAGTGAAGTACAATAAACGTCATAAAACTCATCGGTAAAGTCGAACGGGGTCTGGTACAACAGGCTTGTACTAATATAGTGGATAAAAACAAGAAGACAATATAAGTTATAACCGTAATTGAATTAAACTATACCTGTTCTATCTCCATGCAGCATATATTCGCAGTTTCTGACATTATAGTGCGTCCTGACTGAATCCTGACACCAGAGAATGAGCTCTTGAAGCTCCGCCCTCTTAGGCAGAGCGCAGCAGCTCATTTGCATTTAAAGGGCACACACTGAAACGAAGTGTTTTTGCTCAACCCCAAAAAGTGGCAATTTTAACATGCTATAAAAATTATCTGTGGGGTATTTTGAGCTAAAACTTCACATACACACTCTGGGGACATCAGAGACTTATTTTACATCTTGTAAAATGGGGCATAATGGGTCCCCTTTAATATTTTCATAAACAGAACAGAAGAGCTGACAGTTGTGGTTGGTGCACATGATCTGCGAAAAATGAAAGAAGGAGCTGTCCGCATTGATGTAAGGTCCTACAGACATCTGAATTACAGTGAAGAAGTTTTGGGGAATGACATCATGCTTTTGAGGGTAACAGACTGCATTTATACCAGTTGTTCAAAATGATACCTACTCATTTAAACACTGCCTATTAACACTAATTCTGTTTTTGGATTGCAGCTAGAGAAAAAAGTAGAAAATAATAAAAATGTCAAATGTATTTCCATACCAAAGACAAAAGGAGACATCGAAGCACATTCTGATTGCAGTGTTGCAGGCTGGGGACGTTTAGTAACTAATGGCACTCCAAGCCCAGTCCTAATGGAAACGAACATGAAGATCATGGATAACAAAATATGTGAAAATATTTGGAAAAAGGCGTTCTCAGCTGCACAAATGATGTGTGTATATGGCAAAAGAGGAACCTGTAAGGTATGTAAAAAAGTTTATAAAATATTTAATAATGATAATATTAGTAATTAACAAATACAATAATAGAACAATAAATAAACCAATTTCAATTTATATAACACTTACAATGCATGAAGTAGTCTCAATGTGCTGAAGAGAGAAAGGTGATAACTGGATTTTTAGTGACGCACTAATCCTTGATTTTTAACAGGGGGATTCAGGAGGTCCTTTGGTTTGTGGAGACACTGCTGTTGGGGTCGCATCTTTTGGAAATCGCTGCGATTCACCTGAGCGTCCTACTGTGTATACTAAGATTTCAGCATACTTTCAATGGATCAAAAATATAACTAAAAAAATAATTGACTTTATAATAATAAAAAAAAGTTGTGTAGTACTAGTGCTTAATAAAAAATGTTTTCAAATGTTTAACAGATTTTTCCCCATATCTTGCTCTAATAAAAGTATCATGTTTTAAGAACAAATGGTCCTCAGTGTTACAACCTCATGAAATTGCAGTAACATCCTGTCTAAATGCATTATGCAAACAAAATATAATTTTTCTTCCTCATATTTATTTCCTGAACTCCCATAAAGTCAATCGAGAGGGAAGGTATTTGTACTGCACTTGTGCACTACCTTATATTTAAGCATATTCGTCTTTCATATATTGCATGTAAGTGTTAATTGTGACACTATGCATACTCTTTTAACAGTTTTGTTGTTGTCTGACACTTGAGGTTGGAGCTGAATAGCAGATCTTGCTACAATGGGTGTGAAGTTTTACTGCATGTAAAAATTGCTTCATCTTTTGCTCTGCACGCTATTTCAAGAAAGACCACAAATTTATCTTGAAAGAAATGCTTCAAATGGCTCTGCTCCAGTGCAATGTAAGCATATTAGGAAATAATCTGAATATGTAAAATAAACTCGTCAATGCAGTTACGGTCATGTGACCTATGTTTATCATTGCATATGCAAACTCTTTCACATACTGAATTATGAATTACTGAATTATTGAATTATGATATTAAGTCTCTTGAGCACTAAGAAAGGAAGCTCAGTGTCTCCGCCCACCTTTTTTATATTTATACCGTGTTTAGCCAGCAAGAGCTCATCAATCGTCATCATCATGACCATCATCATCTCTCTGCTCCTGCTGGCCTCTCTGCTGCCACACCTGACCTTCACTGGTGAGACTGACAAAACAAAATACTAATAACCCAAGTTAATATGAATCAGTGAGGAGGAAACATAATAACTAACAATATCTCTCTCAGCTCGTGTGAATGTGGGTATAGTGAACGGCAGAGAAGCAAAACCTCACTCCAGACCTTACATGGTTTCTGTCCAAGCGAAGGAGCAACATATCTGCGGTGGATTCCTCATTTCTGATAGATTTGTCATGACTGCTGCACACTGCAGAAAAAAGTAAGACCTTGTTTCACCTGCAATCTTGAGTTAATTAATTATAGTTTTGCTATTAGCTTAAATTAGCATAAAATTTATAAATTAAACCTAAATTATTATTAATTATTGCTCAATACAATACTTATATTATTATAATATTAATAATTTAATAATAATAATACGCCAGCTAATTATATAATTATTAAATTAAATATTTTTTATTCAAGGTAAGCTAATTATATATTATTGATTATATATATATATATATATATATATATATATCACATATATTGTTGATATTTAATTTAAAAATACATATACATTTCATGAAAATGACTACAGTTCAATCATATACTGTACTGTAAAATATTCATCATTACTTTGGCAACCAAACCACCACACTTCCAAAAGTTATTGCTAAATAAAACTTGTTTCTTTTAACAGTTATCCAGTTCTGACAGTTGTGCTAGGAGCACATGACCTACAAGAAAAGAATTTGGACCGACTCAAAGTGGATTTCTACCATGAGCATCCGAACTATACCAGTGGATCCTTTCATAATGACATTTTGCTTTTGAGGGTAACAAACTGCACTTATTTAAATTGTTCTAAATAATATTTGTTTCAGGAAATAGTGGTCTAGTCTGTTTTATACTACACTTCTCACCCCCATCTGGAAGACAATCAAATCTTTCTATTAATGATGATGCCGTTTTTGGTTTACAGCTAGAAAAACATGTGGAACTAAACAACAATATCAAGTGGATATCCATACCAATGAAAGAAGATGATATCGAAGCAAATACTGTTTGTAGTGTCGCAGGATGGGGAAGTTTAAAAATAAATGGGACAGGAAACAACCGCCTCATGGAGACAGATGTTACAGTCATGAATAACATGAAATGTGAAAGTAAATGGGGGAAAGAAGACTATTCAGCTTCACAGATGATGTGTGTATATGGCAATGGAGGAAGCTGTGATGTATGTAAAAAAACAACAACAATTGAGTAACCGAATCTTTATGCGTCAGTGAAGTTACCAATTATGACAACTCATGACTTATGTGTTGATCTGTGTTTGTTAACAGGGGGATTCTGGAGGTCCTTTGGTTTGTGGAGACACTGCAGTCGGTGTAACGTCATTCGGGGACCCTGATAACTGTAATTCACTTAAACTACCTGAAGTTTATATTAAGATTTCAGCATATCTTCCATGGATAAAGAGCATTATTAGAAATGTTAATTGAATTAATTGCAGATGAAATGGGGTGATTTTTGTTCTTTGAAAGTTGAGTTGTTTTTCCCCCAAATCTTTATTCAATAAACATAATAAACATTGTAATATGCATAAATATGTGCTTTGTGCTTTCCTCTCAATAAAAAAAATAAACAAAATAAAAATGACAGTGCTGAGACAACAGCCATAAGAAAGCATCTGATCATGCAGATATTTTGTACTGTATAAATATTACCTACATAGAAAAGTGTCTCAGGGTATTACAAAAGTGGTCATTGTGCAAACCTTAAAGAGACTTTGGACCTTGCTTTTTTCCACACACCAGTGTCATTATTGGTGCTTGACAGATGAGGTGCTTACTGATGGTAACAAGTTTTGGTTTTGGACATAAGACCACAAGGATTAACAAGAAATTACTCAAGGTGTTACTGACATCACAAAGTGAGAAACAGAGTCTCCACCCACTCAACTTTTATACTCTGCTTCTTCTGAAGACACTCAGTGATCGCCACCTTCATCATGACCATCATCATCTCTCTGCTCCTGCTGGACTGTCTGCTGCCACACCTGATCTTCGCTGGTAAGACTGATTATATAACAGCATATTATACTGGTTTTTAAGAATAATTAATTGGTATGTGCTGAATAAGTTACTGATAAAATTAAAATAAAATCTTTCAGCTCATGTGGATATAGTGAATGGCAAGGAAGCCAAACCCCACTCTAGACCTTACATGGTTTCTCTTCAGAAAAACATATCTGAGGTGGATTCCTTATTTCTGATGAGTTTGTGTTGACCGCGGCACATTGCTGAAACAAGTAAGACTGTAGTTTTGTCTGAGCTAAAATCATGAATTTTCAATTAAATTCAATTCGCATTTATTTGTATAGTGCTTTTCACAATACTTATCATTTCAAAGCAACTTTACAGAAAAATGCATGTTTCTACATTACAATTTAGAGTAATCTGTTATCAGCGGTGACTGTGTTCAAGTAATGTCCATATGTCAAAAATATAAAGTGCTAAAATAAGACAAGTCATGCAGTTAGCTAACATCATGTACTCAGTTAGGCAGAAACAATGATCTCATTAAAGCAATTATTACAAGTTGTGATCATAATTACAACATATAAAAAATTTGGCAGTGGTGCATGTTGATTCAGAGTTGGCATCATCTGAAGTTCTCGCAGGGGTTGGTGTAAAAAAGGCCACACACAGGCAATGCCACATGTCAGCCAAGAGCAAAGAAATAAACCTAAACTGGACCTAATCTGTAAATCCAGCGTTGAACTGGGCCTTGTTTATAAAACCATAAGCGCCGATCCTGAGGGCTCGAGCAGCCACAGAAAAACACAAGATATTCTCCATTCATTTTAACCAATAAAAAATTGATTGCAACTATACCCACATTTTTGTGGGTACTATACACAGATTTTGTGGCTCAGATAAAGTCCAGTTTAGGTTTATTTCTTTGCTCTTGGCTGACATGTGGCATTGCTATGTCCTGCTTGTGGCCCAGATCTGGCAAACAGAAGCGGCCCACACAAGGACCGTAATTCAGTGCAGCATGTGGGCCAGATCATCATGCCACATGTGCCAGATGTGGGCCGGATCATGGGCCGACACAATGTTGCTATCTGGGTATCAGACACGACTTTATCCTTATTTTGATAGTTAATTTAAGGCAGTGTCTATGGTTATTTTAATGACAAATATTGAGAGCACATCAATGTAATGCGTGAGCACAAATCTCTCAGCTCCACTTAACGCTGGGTTCTTTGGGAAGCAAGGTTATCTTTCCTTCACAACCAAAACACACTTCTTTGGTGACATTGTTGATTTCGTAGACTAAAAACAAAGTGACAAATCTTTCTCGAGCAAGTACTCTGCAGGGCTGCTGACGACTTCCATAAAGCCGAACGAAGCACGTTGATGGGCGTGCTCTTGCTCTCTCGCTCTGGTTAATGTGTGCGCTCGCTCTTCCGGGAGAAATGCCCGTACAAGGAATTCCGCCCTTTATTACATAATAAAGGGCCATGCTCGAAAAAACCTGTCCAAAATCTGTGAGAAATCTGAAGAGTATTTTTGGTACAGAAATACACCTGCAGTGTTGCAGGCTGGGGACGTTTAGTAACTTATGGCACTCCAAGCCCAGTCCTAATGGAAACGAACATGAAGATCATGGATAACAAAATATGTGAAAATATTTGGAAAAAGGCGTTCTCAGCTGCACAAATGATGTGTGTATATGGCAAAGGAGGAACCTGTAAGGTATGTAAAAAAGTTTATAAAAAATGTAATAATGATAATTAAAAAAGTAAATGTCTTTATAATAATAAAAAAGATGTGTAGTACTAGTGCTTAATAAAAAAATGTTTCCAAATGTTTAACAGATTTTTCCCCACATCTTGTTCTAATAAAGTCATGTCTAAAGTCAAGTCTAATAAATGTCATGTTTTAAGAAAGATAAATCAAATGGTCCTCAATGTTACAACCTCATAAAATTGCAGTAACTTCCTGTCTAGATGCATTATTTATGCAAACTGTTTGCATAATGCATAATGCATCTAGACAGGATGTTACTGCAATGAAATAAATGTGAGGAAGAAAAATTATATTTTGTTTGCAGCAACCAAAAAATAATTTTTCTTCCTCACATTTATTTCCTGAGCTCCTATAAAGTTAATCGAGAGGGAAGGTATTTGTACTGCACTTGTGCACTACCTTACTTCTGCAGTTTGAGAACAATATCACAGACATTATAGACACCTTAACTTAAGTTTTGTAGCCATTTTATTTTTGATTTGGATTTTTTGTTGTTGTTGTCTGATACTTGAGGTTGGAGCTCATGAGCTGAATAGCAGATCTTGCCACAATGCGTGTGAGGTTTTACTGCATCTAAATAATGCAAAATTGCTTAATCTTTTGCTCTGCACGCTATTTCAAGAAAGACCACAAATTTATCTAGAAAAAAATGCTTCAAATGGCTCCGCTCCAGTGAAATGTAAGCATAGCAGGAAATACATTAGACTGAATATGTAAAATAAACTTGTCAACGCAGTTAGGATCATGTGACCTATGTTTATCATTGCATCTGCAAACCTGAATTAGCATAGTAAGTCTCTTGAGCACTAAGCATTTTTAAAAGATACAGATAATTGTTTACATGCGTGCGCCCTCTAGCGGTGTAGCCTGTAAAAATCTATGTAAATTTCTTAGGAGTTTCATTACCTTCAAACTAAGCAGAAAACGTCTCCCCCCCCCCCCCATCTTATGCTATACGAGAAAAAAGTCTACTTTGAATGGCTAGATTCAGCAAACAGAAGCGGCCCACACAAGGACCGTAATTCAGTGCAGCATGTGGGCCAGATCATCATGCCACATGTGCCAATGTCAGCATGTTTAATCGTCTCATCGTCAAGCCACAATGATTATCAAATCTTATTATCAGAGTTACTGAAAGAAAAAACTTACTGGAAGCTCAGTGTCTCCACCCACCTTTTATATATATTTATACCGTGTTTAGCCAGCAAGAGCTCATCAATCGTCATCTTCATCATGACCATCATCATCTCTCTGCTCCTGCTGGCCTCTCTGCTGCCACACCTGACCTTCACTGGTGAGACTGACAAAACAAAATACTAATAACCCAAGTTAATATAAATCAGTGAGGAGGAAACATAATAACTAACAATATCTCTCTCAGCTCGTGTGAATGTGGGTATAGTGAACGGCAGAGAAGCAAAACCTCACTCCAGACCTTACATGGTTTCTGTCCAAGCGAAGGAGCAACATATCTGCGGTGGATTCCTCATTTCTGATGGATTTGTCATGACTGCTGCACACTGCAGAAAAAAGTAAGACCTTGTTTCATCTGCAATTTTGAGTTATTCAGTTATATTTTTGTTATTAGCTTAAAGGAACACTCCACTTTTTTTGAAAATAGGCTCATTTTCCAACTCCCCTAGACGCTGCGTAATATCATTGCGCCTGCTGCACCCATGGTACGGCAGCAAAGTTCCTTGATTATTACACCGGAATGAGAGTATAGTTCCTAACCATATCAGCCTAGAAAATCGCAACTTTTCATTTTCCGTCGGTCTTAGTACACGATGTAACTACAGAAGAGTCAAGTTTTAAATAGGAATAATATCGAAACTCTTTGGTCATTTTTGAACGAGATGCTAACGGTCTAATCAGATTCAATGAACTATGCTAAGCTATGCTAAAAGTGGTACCGCCAGACCTGGAGATTGGCTGAATGGATTCGAAAACGGTAAAACTCAACTGTTTAACTCTAGGGGAGTTGGAAAATGAGCCTATTTTCAAAAAAAGTGGAGTGTTCCTTTAAATTAGCTTAAAATTAATAAGTGATACCTATATTATTATTAATTATTGCTCAATACAATACTTATATTATTATAATAATATAAATAATTTAATAATAACACGCACGCTAATTATAATTAATAATTATTAAATTTATTAAACTATTTAAAATTATATATATATACACTTCATGAAAATGACTAAAGTACAATCATATACTGCACTGTAAAATATTCATCATGACTTTGGCAACCAAACCACCACACTTCCAGAAGTTATTGCTAAATAAAACTTGTTTCTTTTAACAGTTATCCAGTTCTGACAGTTGTGCTAGGAGCACATGACCTACAAGAAAAGAATTTGGACCGACTCAATGTGGATTCCTACCATGAGCATCCGGACTATACCAGTGGATCCTATCATAATGACATTTTGCTTTTGAGGGTAACAAACTGCACTTATTTAAATTGTTCTAAATAATATTTGTTTCAGGAAATAGTGGTCTGGTCTGTTTTATACTACACTTCCCACCCCCATCTGGAAGACAATCAAATCTTTCTATTAATGATGATGCCGTTTTGGTTTACAGCTAGAAAAACATGTGGAACTAAACGACAATATCAAATGGATATCCATACCAATGAAAGAAAATGATGTCAAAGCAGGAACTGTTTGTAGTGTCGCAGGATGGGGACGTTCAGAAACAAACGGGAAAAGAAACAATCGCCTCATGGAGACAAATGTGATGGTCTTGAATAACAAGGAATGTGAAAGTAAATGGGGGAAAATAGACTATTCAGCTTCACAGATGATCTGTGTATATGGCAATGGAGGAAGCTGTGATGTATGTAAAAAACAACAACAACAACAATTGAGTAATACCTTTTCATTGCATGACAGATTGACATTATCCTGTACACTGTATAAGCATTTGTTTCATGTGTCATAAAACAGAAATAGGCTTCTGGGAAATGTCATATCCTTTTGATTTTCCTGGCAAAAACGTCCCGAGTCCTTCACATAAAAATCAGTCTACAGGCTTTCATAGACAACGGAAGTCAGGGAAGGTCTTGTTTTTTAAGTTTTATTACAAACTGTTCACACATTGACAATAAAAAAGCGATTAATACATGAAAATTCTTACATACAGCCCCTTTAAAGACATTTGAATGCTGGGGGAAAATGTAGCACAAAAATATTATGTTGCACAAATGTTTTCAACATTAATACTAAAAGAACAAATCTTTGATGTGCAACAACTAAGAGACTTCTTTCAAAAACATTTAAAAAATCTTCCCAGTCTCAACCCCCAAATTTTGAACAGTAGTTTTTGGTCTGTATACACTGCAAACACATTTATTGCAAAAATTCATAAACATGGTGTTTGTATAATATAAGAACCAGTGTTTGGGAAAGTTACTTTTAAAAGTAATGTGTTACAATATTGCATTACTCTCTAAAAATTTAAAGGTGCAATATGTAAGAATTTTGCAGTAAAATATCCAAAAACCACTAGGGCAGTGTTATATATTTTGTTCACTTGAGTACTTACAATATCCCAAATGTTTGCAACTATTTGTAAATCGTGAGAAAATTGCAATTTTAACCAAGGCTCCGGGATGTGTGAGGAGTCGCCTGTCAACAGACACGCCAGGCTCCACAGTCACACAGACACAGCGCACGTCATCACCTGAGTATTAATCACTCACACCTGACACTCATCAAGCACTCTCATCAGCAGCACTATTTAAGACACAGCAGCACTCACAGTCACTGTCCGGTCTCGTTTATGCATACTTACCTGTTATGCTTACCTTAAGGACTCCATCGAAGTTACTTACTTGTCTCCAGCGTCTTCCTCGTCTCCTAGTGTTCTCCTCGTCTCCAGTGAGTCTCTCTGTGTCTGGTCTGCTTCACGTCTGCCTGCTCTCCACGGTTCCTGTAAAGTACAAGACAAGTATCAGCTCGACAATCACATCTGCCAAGAACTTCACCAGCTATTACTCACCTGCACTCTGCTCACTACCTGGTTGTTCAATAAACTCTATTATATTCCATCAGCGTCTCCATCCCCTTCTGTATTATAACAGAAGACCGGACCAACACCGCCTGAACAGCCAGAATGAGCACCCCGGATCCATTTCAAGATCTTGTTGATGCACTTCGACGAACACTCTCCAGCACTCCCACGACAACGCCACCAGCGCACACTTCCGCATTCCCCGCCGCTTCTCCTTCATCACCAGCGGTTGCCAGTCCCATGGCTAAACTGGCGCCCTTCTCTGGTTCGGCGGAGGACTGCAACGGATTCCTTCTGCAGTGTTCGCTGGTCCTGGAGATGCAACCGCACCTGTATCCCACTGACAGCTCTAAAGTGGCGTTCATAATCTCTCAACTCGATGGTAAAGCACTTTGCTGGGCAGAACCACTCTGGTCACAGAAAAATCCCATTGTTCAGTCTCTCTCCAGCTTCATCGCTCACTTCAAAGAAGTTTTTGGAAAACCTGCTTGGGATTCATCGATTGGTGAGAGATTATATCAATTAAAACAAGGTTCCATGTTTGTGACTGACTATGCTCTCCAGTTTAGAACCCTTGCTGCATCTAGTGGTTGGAACGAACAAGCCCTGATAACCACATACCGACAAGGTTTGGATCCCCGCGTGCGGTTGCATCTCGCTGCATACGAGGATTCCATCGGGCTAGAACGTTTCATCCAACTCTCCATCAGATTCGCCACTCGTATGCAGTCGTGTCTCGAAGAGCACCAGGGCCAGTCGTTCTTCCCATCTTTTCTCCGCCGACCAGAATCCGTCAGCTCCCCAGAACCAGCCAACGAGCCAATGCAAATTGAGAACTCACGTCTTTCATCGGCTGAGCGGCAGAGACGGCTGACCCAGAATCTTTGTCTCTATTGCGGCCAAGCTGGGCATTACATTTCAGAATGCCCCACTCGCCCCGCTCGACCCATGGTGAGTGTTATCATGCCTACGTTAAATAAGATGAAACCACTTACCATTGTTGTAAACCTTACTGCTGCCGACTTGTGTCTTCCAGTTAATGCTCTCCTCGACTCTGGGTCAGCCGGGAATTTCATCTCCGGAGCCCTCTGCCGCCAGCTTCAGCTCAAAACAACAGCCACGCCGAAAACCTACCAAATCCACTCGGTGACTGGAAAACCACTAAGACAAGTGCGCTACAGCGTCGGCCCCATTCAACTCCAAATCGGCATTCTTCACACGGAGGAGATCCATCTGCTGGTTCTGGAGGATTCCACAGCTGACATGATTTTAGGGCGCCCATGGTTGGAGCAGCACAACCCCATCATCTCTTGGAGGACAGGAGAAGTCCTGAAGTGGGGTAATCAATGTTTCAACGACTGTTTTCCTGAGTTTCCTGTTCCAAGTTCTCCATGTTCTGAAAAGGTCCAAGTCTGTGCTACATCTGTTGAAAGTCCACTTGAAAATCGTTCAACAGACATCCCGAAAGATTATTCCCACTTCAGCGATGTCTTCTGTCCCAAGAAGGCCTCCACGCTGCCTCCACACCGGCCATGGGACTGTGCCATTGATCTGATTCCCGGTGAGCCAGTGCCCAGAGGAAAAATTTATTCACTTTCCATCCCGGAGGAGAAGGCCATGGAGGACTACATCAACGAGGCTCTGTCTCAAGGCTACATACGCCCGTCTACTTCCCCTGCTGCTTCCAGCTTCTTTTTTGTGGCGAAGAAGGACGGAGGCTTGCGGCCCTGCATAGACTACAGAGCTCTCAACAAAATAACTGTCAAATTCAGATATCCACTTCCTCTCGTCCCATCAGCGCTGGAACATCTCCGAGGTGCCACTGTGTTCACCAAGTTGGACCTCCGCAGCGCGTACAACCTCATCCGAATACGTGAGGGGGACGAATGGAAGACAGCATTTGTGACCCCTACTGGTCACTACGAGTACCTTGTCATGCCCTATGGACTCGTCAACGCCCCCTCCGTATTTCAGGACTTCATGCATGAGGTGCTCCGGGAGTTCCTGCACAAGTCAGTTCTGGTATATATTGACGACATCCTGATCTACTCCCGGAGCCTGGCCGACCATCGCCGCCACGTTGCGGAGGTCCTGCAATGCCTGAGGGCATTCAACCTTTTCCTAAAGGCCGAGAAATGCATCTTCCACCAGCCCTCAGTGCAGTTCCTTGGCTACAACATCGATCGCAGTGGCATCCGGATGGACGAGAGGAAGGTCTCCGCTATCAAGGACTGGCCAATCCCCACATCCGTAAAAGAACTGCAAAGATTTCTGGGATTTGCCAATTTCTATAGAAGATTCATCCAAGGTTACAGTATCATCACCACCCCCCTCACGAACCTGCTACGCAGTAAGCCCAAGTCTCTGTCCTGGACTCCAGCTGCCACTCAAGCCTTGGACACATTAAAGAAAGCTTTCACCTCCGCTCCCCTCCTGGTCCATCCTGACCCAGATACACCTTTCGTCGTTGAGGTTGATGCTTCCACCACAGGAGTGGGAGCGGTCCTTTCCCAGCAGCAGGGGAACCCCAGTAGACTACACCCATGTGCCTTCTTCTCCCGCAAACTCAACCCGGCGGAGGTAAATTATGACATCGGAAACAGGGAGCTTCTCGCCATCAAGCTTGCCCTGGAGGAGTGGAGGCATTGGCTCGAAGGAGCCCAACATCCTTTCGTGGTTCTTACGGACCATAAGAACCTGGAGTATCTACGAGACGCCAAGAGACTGAATCCTCGTCAAGCTAGATGGGCTCTCTTCTTCACCAGGTTCAATTTCACAATTTCCTATCGCCTAGGATCCAAAAATGTAAAGGCTGACGCTCTCTCCCGCATCCATGGCCCTGATGAGAACACAGAAGATCCAGAGCCCATACTGCCTGAAAAACTCTTTCTGAATCCTATCATCTGGTCTGAGGAGACTCTTCCCGAGTCCAATGCCTCCACCAACACCCCGCCAGGTTGTCCCCAAGGTTTGCAATACGTCACCCGGACACGGCGCACTCCCCTCATCCACGCATCACACACGTCACTGGGCACTGGCCACCCTGGGGTCAATGAAACCCTCTCGTTGTTGAAACAAACTCCTAGGTGTGACCATAAGCCTTTCCTCCGGCTACCATCCCCAAACGAATGGGCAGACGGAGAGAAAGATACAGGAGATGGGCCGTTTCCTACACACCTTCTGTCACAGCCACCAGGACTCCTGGAACCAGTTCCTGGGTTGGGCCGAGTACGCCCAGAATTTGCTCCGCCAATCAACCACTGGACTCACTCCATTTCAGTGCGTACTCGGCTATCAACCCCCACTGTTTCCCTGGACTGGGGAACCATCAGATGTTCCAGCAGTTGATTACTGGTTCCGGGATAGCGAGAGGGTCTGGGACTCAGCACATCTCCAACTCCAGCAGGCCCTACGCAGGTGCAGAATGGCAGCTGACCTTCGTCGTTCCGAAGCACCCAACTACCAGCCAGGACAGAAGGTTTGGCTGTCAACTAAAGACATCAGGATGTGCCTGCCCTGTAAGAAACTGAGTCCCAGGTTCATTGGCCCCTTCACCATCATCCGCCAGATCAACCCCGTCACCTACCAGCTCCAGCTCCCCCCTGAGTATAAGATTCACCCCACGTTCCATGTTTCACTGCTCAAACCTCACCATCCTTCTGTCACTCTTCCCACAGAGCCTGGCAAGACCGAGGAACCCCCCCTTCCTCTAATTGTGGATGACGGAGCAGCATACTTGGTTCGAGACATCTTGGACTCCTGGCGCCGTGGTGTTCACCTGGAGTACCTCGTGGACTGGGAGGGGTACGGTCCCGAAGAACGGTCATGGGTTCCCAGAAATGATATACTCGACCCAAGTCTACTTGAAGAGTTTCATGCCACCCATCCCGACAGACCAGCACCGCGTGGCAGAGGCCGACCACCACGACGTCGGGGTCCACGGCCCTCAGGAGCGGCCTGTGGAGGGGGGGGTAATGTCACAGACACGCCAGGCTCCACAGTCACACAGACACAGCGCACGTCATCACCTGAGTATTAATCACTCACACCTGACACTCATCAAGCACCCTCATCAGCAGCACTATTTAAGACACAGCAGCACTCACAGTCACTGTCCGGTCTCGTTTATGCATACTCACCTGTTATGCTTACCTTAAGGACTCCATCGAAGTTACTTACCTGTCTCCAGCGTCTTCCTTGTCTCCCAGTGTTCTCCTTGTCTCCAGTGAGTCTCTCTGTGTCTGGTCTGCTTCACGTCTGCCTGCTCTCCACGGTTCCTGTAAAGTACAAGACAAGAATCAGATCGACAATCACATCTGCCAAGAACTTCACCAGCTATTACTCACCTGCACTCTGCTCACTACTTGGTTGTTCATCAAACTCTATTATATTCTATCAGCGTCTCCGTCCCCTTCTGTATTATAACAGTTACCCTCGGTTTCCGGTTTTATTTTGTAGAAACCATGGAAACACCAAAGATGCTTTAATATTTACATGTTTTAATAGGCAAGGGAACAACTGTTTTGATATATTTATAGACAGAAAACTAATTATTGTTATATAGCTCAACACGTTTAGTCTTATTGTTTAAATCTAATTTTCTTGATTTTTTGTGAGTACCATGCTTTACCATGCCTCAGAGAAAAACACTACTTTGTCAAGTGGCTAACATAGCATAATCAGATGCAGCTTTATTTTTTAGTAACAGTAATACAGCATTTTCTCCATCATACAATACGTTTTAAAATTAATTGCATGCCATTTATCAACACAAGCAATCCAGCATTTAATATGATATTCTAAAATCGATCTAGCTTACTTCAGTGTGCAACAAGTGTCTCACAGCAGCCGCCGAGCGAACACACAGAGTAATGTTATAACATCATTTTCAACACACTCAAATGTATCTAATATGATAAACGGAGCTGTTACCTCATACTCATGACCGGAATAGCGGAAGCGGCGCCGGCGACTGCTGCATAATAAAAGTTCCGCTGCTCGCGGCGTGTTGCGCAATCGCTCCAGTGGCCTCGTTCAGCTCCCACAACACTCGGTCCTGCTCTGCTTCATACTACAGTAACGTTAATAATCGCATCTATGAACATGATTTCTTCCCGAGTCCTATTCCAATTCTTTTCCACCGGCCGTTGAGGTGAAGACCACATGTCCCAAGATTCCGCACTCAAACTTGGCGTCATCAAGCTACGCTTTTGTTTTGAATAGGCCTCTAGCGACCTCTAGCGGACAGAAAATATTACATATTGCACCTTTAACTAATTGCATTACTTAGTTACTTTTTTGTGGAAAGTAATGTGTTATGTTACTTTTTCTCACCTTAGCTGGGCTTGCTTGTTTATTTTTTAATTTAAAAAAAGTTCTATTTTTGGCAAATGTTAAGGCCTCAGGCTGAAGGAAATGCAAATTTCTGCTTGTACAATACAGGGTGTATGGTTGTAATGAATAATCAAAAGTCAGCAGCAAAAATTTGGTTAATAAAGTAATGAGATTAAATAAAGTATATTTGTATTATTAATTATTGCAGGTTTGCATCATATTCTGAGTTTGCCTTTCACTGTTTTATTCATTTTGAAGAATACAGAATCTGTTTCTGTGCAAGTGAGATGAGTAAATGCATGTTCACATTCAGTCTAGAACTACAATAACCATCATGTTTACACAGCGCATACAACACCTCTGCACTTACTCATGATTTCTCAACATAAGGACGGAAGAGGTGTCAGTCAATAAATGAGAATTTATTTTAAAATTACTCATTTTAAAAGTAACTGTTATTTTATTGTTAATTTAAAAGTAATGCATTACTTTACTAGTTACTTGAAAAATCTGATTATATAACTCACATTACTTGTAATGTGTTACCCCCAACACTGACAAATCAAAAAATTCAAATGAACATAGCAACTGGTGGAGAGAATGCTATTTTAAACTCGGCCCAGATCTTTCTGATAAGATCTGCTATCTCTCTTTTTACTTCATTAGTTTAACACGATAGTACATTCCTGTTTACATCATGTGCAGCCCATGTCTTGAGTTTGTAGTCTGATAAGGATTGTCTGCCTGACCTGTTCGTTTTAAATACATTTTAAGATATGTTAATTCTGTTCAGTTCATTTTAAATCATGCTTGCCTAATAACAAGTGAGAGTATTTCATGTGCAAATTCAACAGTTTTCACTATTGACAGACAGTTGTGGAGCTTATGAGCTCAGCTGCGGTTCTAGCCACACCACTGTGACTGTTCAAACACATCCACCCTGGCCACGGTGAAACTTTTCACTGCAAACTTTTTTCTTTTGATGTTATCAAAATGAGTAAAAAATTTATTTTATTATTTAAATGTATTATTTTAGTTGCATGCACTATAATACACAATTCTCAATTTTCCATCTACATTTTCTGTAAGATTTTTAGCACCAGAGAAGCAGTAAATAAATATATTAAAGTCTTTTCTTTATTTTTTACTTTTCAACGCATGATTATATTTCTAGTGAAAATGAGTCAGTGAGTCAGTCATTAATTAATCACTTGGTCTTGTTTACAGCTCACTTGAATTTGTTCTAGATCATTAGATATGACATTGTGGTGTCCTGGAAGCTGGTCGGATAAATAGTTAACTAGAAGCTCAGTGTCTCCACCCACCTTTATATTTATACAGTGTTTTGAGAGCTCACTGATTGTCTTCATCATGACCATCATCATCTCTCTGCTCCTGCTGGCCTCTCTGCTGCCACACCTGACCTTCACTGGTGAGACTGATTGACTGAACTGTAGTGATGTCCGGTTCGCGAACGAATCGTTCTTTTTAACCGGTTCTTTTCAGTGAACCGGTCGAACCAGTTCACCAAATCAGACTGAATCATTCCAAACAGTTTGCATCTCCAGTAAGCAAACACTAATCCACAAATTACTAAAGTTACTCACTTTTTGACGTGCCTGACACTACCTCTCGAAATGAACTAACATCCCGGAGTTATTCAGTTACTCCAACAGTACACTGACTTAACCTGCAGTGAAGAGAGAACCGATGATGATGAGCACGAGCAGCAGAGCAGCTGATATGAGTGCGCATGCGCAGCGTACACGAACGAACGTACACGGCCTGTCACCGTTCTCGTTCTCGAGTCAAGAATCGGTTGCAACGGTTTTCGGATCACCAGTACACAACCGAGAACTGCTTCTTTCGGACATGTCCGATTTGAGAACCGATGAGCTGATGATACTGCGCATGCGTGTAATTTTTCAAGTGAACGAAAAGCATGTTAGTCAAGTTTTGTTGAACATCGGAAAGTGTGATAATATAAAACATACTGGAAATATGTTTATGACTTAATTCAAAATACAAAAAGTGTATTGTGCTTTTCCAAATACACCATAACAGATTAATAGCATACAAAATACTGTAATACTGTAGCCTACATAACTACATGCCAACATGAACATAATATTTTGTACACAGATCAGACTAATGTTCAGAAATAGTTCTACAAATTTCTTTTTCTATATTAATGTTGTTTAAAAAGCAATATAGTAGGCTAAAAGTTGTGCAGTTGTGCTTTCAAGTTTTTTTAAAGATAGGAAACAATTAATTTTCGTAAAACTATCAAACTAAACATTTATTTGTTTCATAAATAATCCATGGACAGCTTATTTAATTTCTAAACAAGGTGATATAAAGATTAAAAAATGACGTAATCAAACAACAGCGAGAGCAAACAAGCGACTCCTTTTGAATCGCTCTCGTGGTTCTCGAATCTCAATCTCGTTCTCGAGTAGAATCGGTTGCAACGGTTTTCGGATCACCAGTAAACAACCGAGAACCGCTTCTTTCGGACGTGTCAGATTTGAGAACCGATGAGCTGATGATACTGCGCATGCGTGATTTAGCGTGTGATCTGAAGCTACTGAACAGTAATGGGACAACTGATGCTATGAGAGGACTCGAATGAGGGGCCAATCTGGCGAAACGTAAGTTTATTTAATTACAAATAAATCGTAATGTAAGAGGATCATGGTTTCTGCGCTGATGAAGACTAATTTATTCACTTTATAACTGTAAAACTTCGTTTGCACATCACTGCCTGTATATGTGTTTGGATGCTGATGCAAAACTAAATTGTAAGAAACGTTTCAGATTATAATGATATTTTAGTTGACTGATGTTATGATGACTGACTTTATATATTTGAATGTGTTAAGTGTTTTTTCATCCCGGCCCGCGATAGACGACGTCATCGCGGATGACGTCATTACGTCGGAGCGTAAAAGAACCGGTGAACCGTTTTTTTCAGCTGGTTTATTGAATCGAACTGTCCGAAAGAACCGGTTCGTGGAAAAGAACCGAACTTCCCATCACTAATGAACTGCATGTTGATTAATCTGGTTGTAATTAATCTGGTTATAATATAATTAACCGTATCTCTCTCTCAGATCGTGTGAATGTGGGTATAGTGAACGGCACAGAAGCCAAACCCCACTCCAGACCTTACATGGTTTCTCTTCAGAGGAACTGGCTGCATGTCTGCGGTGGATTCCTCATTTCTGCCGAGTTTGTCTTGACTGCCGCACATTGTCAAAACAAGTAGTGTATTGTTTGGCATTTGACATGCTATACTTTAAAAGAAAAAGCTTCCCACATAGCAACATTGTGTCGGCTCAGATCTGGCCCACATCTGGCACATGTAGGACCGTAATTCAGTGCAGCATGTGGGCCAGATCATCATGCCACATGTGCCAGATGTGGGCCGGATCTGGGCCGACACAATGTTGCTATGTGGGTTATTATATTAATACAATCTATTTTATATTAACAGATCAGAGACTTTGACAGTTGTGGTTGGTGCACATGACACAGTTCAAAATTATATCTTATTAGACAAAATATTTATACAATAACCTTTATCTTTAAAAATAATAAATAACTTAAAAAATGGGATATATTACTTGTAAGCAAAAGATAAAGTAGCTGGTCAGTCATTGTTGCAAAATAAACTGGCCAAGTATAGGCTGTATTTTAACACAGCTGCAAATTATTTTATAATCTTACCTGTACAGTGACTTAAAACTTCTGCTAAGGGAAAAAAAATAAAAATAAATAAAAATAGCCCACGACTACAACATACAAAACTATTGACAACAAGACAAACACTTAAAAAAATATTACAGTAATTAATAGGCCTACTAAAATCCACTGAGGTAATTTCCACAACAATCAATAACTAAGATGCAAGATGACGCCAGTTGCATTTGTGATAAGAGAGACATAAAAAAACAACAAAAAAACTATCTCAGAATACATGCAGCGTCATGATGGATGACGGACTCCTGAATACAACACTGAAAAAAATGATTTTTGCTGCTTGTTCAAATTACTTAATTAAAATGAGCTAAAGCAACACAATTCCTACACATTTTGTCCTAACTTAATTTCATCATGTTTAATCCACGTAAATATATCTAGTATTGAAGTTTACTTAATCTGTTTGTGTTGGGATTACATGAATGAATTTTGTTCCATTAACTGAAAATGGGCGGTGCTTGATGTTGAAGTTACATTAACAAATTATATTTGTATAACTTAATTGATTCATGTAGGACCGATGTACACTATTAAATCATGTAAATTCAACACACTTTTTTTTTTCAGTGAACGATTGGCCAATCAAAATCAAGTATTACAGAGCACAGTGTCACAGCTAAAATACTACTTTAATTTATCTTCTTATTTTTAAATATTGTTGAGAAGTGGTTAGCATATGGATTGGGTTAGGGGCTCAAAAATATCTACATAATAGTAAAATGTACATATAGCCCACATAAATATAAAGGATTCATACAAATGTTTGTGGGTGCTTCTCATTTCTTATTTGTGCATCCTCCTTTCCTCTTCTCCCGCTTCCTTTCCTCGGGTCTTAGCTCCACCCCCTTAGGGGCCATTCACATATCGCGTCTAAAAACGCGTGGAAAGCGTGGCCGCATCAAAGCCACTGGAAGGCAAGCCTGCAACCTGTAGCCAAAAAAGCGTAACGGCTAATGCTAACGCTCCGCCTCTGGCGGTACGCAGGAAAGGAGACCAGACGCTGTTTTTTGAATGGATGTCAATGGATGAGAGGCTTCACTATGCTGATTTTGTGGGGAAATAGCTAATCATTTAATTAATCGACAGCCTGTTTGTTAATCTTCAGCATGTTTTACACTAAACAGTACTTTCGTTGGGAACTATATATAGATTTTAGCTTGATAAAAATGTATTTTTTTTAAGAGAAGGCAGACTAGGGAATGTTTCAATTGATGTCACTGCCATTACACGATAGGCTGAGAGGTGCCGCACGTGATTAAGTTAGCCGTTACGCTTTCTCCAATGGTAAGAGATACCAAAGACTATAGAATAACACAAGATGCGTCACTCGTATTGTTTTGAATGGGAGAAAGTGCAACGCGCAACATGGCGGAACAAGTCCCGCCTTCTAAATAAGAGCCAATCGCCGATTGGTAAAGTCATCGTGTCACTGCAGCGGCCGTTAGAAGCTCCGGTTTCTATAGAAACAGTCAGACGTGCACCTCCGAAATGAGGCACAAGAGACGCGCATTAGGTTGATCCAGGCTGAAAAATACTGTTTTGTGTCATGATTCGAGCATTTAGAAACAAAATTTATGAGACAGTTGTTGTCAGATTTCATTGGTGACTTCAAATATGAAATTTAATCGAAAGCTTGGCAAACAGCTTTAGAGAATTTGATGTTTCCCCATTCAAAGAGATAGGAGCTGCACTTGGATGCCCGAGAGGCATTTCAAAGATGGCCGCCGAGTGAAATGACTTGTCTTAAAGGGACTTTGGAGATACAGACCCTCTCATCTCCCTATAATATACAATCTCTGGCCGCGTCGCTTTCTCCTTTTTTCCAAAGCGCTTGCCCTCCCATGGCGTCTGTCGTTGCTATGCAACCATGAACTGTGCTCTCCACGAGGACGAGGAAGTTTCAGCAAAGGATTAATTGATTTCTAGCCCTTGCATTAGCTTTACTACTAGACATATTTATTGAAATGAGATATAAAAACCACCCCGTACAGCTATGATCAGCTGTTCGGCTGAGCTTTCGGTGTTTTGTTACGGAAAGGCTGAAGCTGATCGGTTGGTTCTTGTCACATGACCTGCGGCATTCTGAAAAGTTGAGATGTTTTTCATCTCGATGTGCCTGGAAAACGCACAGCATGCGCGTCGCGACTGCGTCGCTTCAATTATGAGCGCGTCTGCTGCGCGGCTACATTTGAAATAACGACTTTGAGCGCGCAAAAGACGCGATATGTGAACGGCCCCTTAGGATGCGGGAAGGATACATCTGTGTATCATCGCTCATGACTCCTCAAAGCTTCCTCGCCTGCAATTAGGCTGAATCCCAAATGGCACACTTCTATGCACTTTCGGTCTTGTGGACTTACAATGGCTGCCGTGTGCGCTTGTCCGTTAAGTCCACGAGACCATGGGGTGTCCCATTTATCATTTTAGGTTTCAGAAGGGTGCTCGCGAGCGCCCCCTTTGTGGCCGCTATGCGCCCTCGATGCGCACTTAAGCTGAGCCCTCAAGTCTGCAGCTGTGGGTGCTTCTCAATATCCCTCCTCGTTTCCTCGCTCCTCCGTCCTCCATCCTATGACCCGGAAACCGATCAAGCTCAGCCATCTTGAAGGACATCTCAATTCTCTAATTGCACCGCGAGGAGGCGAGGATCGAGGAGTGAGGAAGCTTCCTGAGGAGTCATGAGCGAGGATACACAGGTGTATCTTTGCGGAAGTCTTTCTCGTCGAGAAACATGATGCACGTATACATTCTCCTCCCCCTTCATATCTGTCACAATAATTTAAATGTATGCTTTACTTTTGCAGTTTAAATAAACTTTACATCTCACGTATTTCAACGGGGCATCATGCTTTATTAATATATTATTATATATATTTTTTTAAAATAACCAAACTTTAACAACATGTGGGTAAATCCCTCGAGTGCAGCTGATCAACAGTTGTTCAACCTTAATTTTATGAAGCAACAAGAATACTTTTTGTGCACAAAACAAAACAAAAATAATGACTTTATTTAAACAATTTCCTTTCTACCGTCAGTCTCCTATGCAGCTGACGCAGTGAACGCAGTGTAGTGCTTCAGTGTTTACGTCCGAACGCCGGCTCCTGTGTCAGCATCACACATATTCGTTGTGGTGCTCACGTGAACAGCGTCGGTCAAAACTGAGCCGGCGTTCGGACATAAACAGGGAAGCACTGCTTTTAATGGGGGATAAAAAAAAAAAATAATAAATAAAAAAAAACTCTTGGATTTCATCAAAAATATCTTAATTTGTGTTCTGAAGATGAACGAAGGTCTTACGGGTTTGGAACTAGGGCTGTGACTGGGGCTGTGTTTTTTTTTAACAGTGTCGAAAAAAATATGAAGCCCGTCTGTCATTTTGACAGATTACTGTGGCTGAGCTTGTAACTGTAATTCCCACCCCTGTCCAGTTGGTGGTGAGTGCGCTCCAGTGTGTCTGCAGAGCGCGAGTTCAGTCTCCAGTCTCCAGAGTAAAGTGATTAGTTTGATTACACACAGGCAAGCACCCAGTTTAAGTCCATTTTATAATAATAAAGTTATAATACTTATACTTACATAATTAAGTTTCTAATCCAGTTTGTTTTGTTATTTTTCTTGCTGACTATCAAGTTTATGGTCACCGAATGGCTTTTCTGAGGTATAATGTTACGTGACATTGTTTGCAACACTGACTGAACTGACGATTTCGGTAAGCTACTGTCTTTCAACATATTTTCTATATTTTCATATATTTCGTTCTGCAAAGAGGAAAGGATGATCGCGTTCACTCACGATCCGTGACAAGTGTTCAAGATGAAAACTGAAAAGTGACGCAGTCTTTGTTCAACTTTCTTTTCATAATATAAATAAATGCATAGCCTAGGTCTATTTACTTATCCTGTAAGTTCGTGAATAAAAATGAAAATGCGGATGAAATCAGAAGCTATTAAATGTCTTATCATTAAAATATAAAAATTAAAATGACGGGTAATAATTGATTATGACAGATTTTATATATATATATAAATCTTATTCTTCACATAAAAAAACAAACATCCCCAACCCCCCTACACTGTTAAACCTTGCTGTAAAAAAACGGCCAAATTCTGACAGTAACAAACCATTTTCCATTAAAACAGTAATATACTGTAGAAAGCAATGCATTCTGGGTAATATTTGTCATTTTCAAGAAAGTAGCGTACGGGAATATACTGTGAGTTAACAGCGCTCAAAGTCGACACTAAGAGGCTGTGTTCCAAATCACACTCTATACCCTCATTCACTATTCCCTACATTAGTTCACTAATATAGTCCACTTGGCAGAGTTAATTAAAAGAAGTGAGTGAATTCAGACACTGATGAACACCTGATAAGCAGAATCACTGAAGGACAGAGAAACAAGACCAGAAAAAAGAGACGAGCAGAAACACAAGAACTATAACTGACTTAAGCCACAGTGAGTGTCAAACAAGTTTACAAACCAGTTTGACATTATTTATTGCAAACATGTACAAAAGTTCTTGTTGAGAATTAACATTTGGATGTTGATGTTTATTGAAAATAAAAATTTATTGAAGTTTGTAGTCACCATCTCGGTGACCAGTGTTTGCTTTAGTTGGGCTCTGTAACCGAGTGTTTATAAAACACATTTGTTATGGCAGGAAAAAGCCAAGAAGAAGTTGATCAGGTGTTTTTGGTTGTTGTAGTTATCTTGGACTTGTCTAATTCACTGATCTCTTACTGTGTCTGATCTTTAATATTCAAGTCACGTAGTGCATAAGACATCAACAATCAGCATATGAATCTCAGCAATGGTGATATTTAAATGTTTTATGTCGCAATGCATGCTGGGTGCCAGCCAGAGGTGGAAAGTCCAGGGGTCAGAAAGTAAAAGTCCTGCCATATGTTTATTCCACCCACTGAAGCAGTGTTGAAGTTAATGAGATAATTAAGTGATTGAGTGATGATTGACCATCAGTAGTGACACCTGATTTCAAGATACCTGATGTTAACAAGCAGAATCACCAAAGGAGAAAATCACGATTTTTAAGTCACCATCATGGAGATCAGGGTTTGCTTTAGTTGGGCTCTTGACGCTTGACTTTTTAATATTAGATTTTGTTTGGGCTGTTGTAACTGAGTTGTAACAGCCAGACAAGCAAATTTAAAAGATGATCAGGTGGTGCTGGTTATGTTTTCACGTAATCATTATTTGACCTGAATCACCAAACTCATTTAGAGCCCAATCTTGGAGTTAGATTTACATTAATGAATACAGCACTGTGATTCTACAGCAAAAGATCCAGCTTTTTCAAAATAATCCAAAGGTTTTCTCAAAAGTTGTTCTTAAAAAAAAAAAGAATTCTTTTGTTTAGACACACAGACATCAAGAATCAGCGTATGAATCTCAACAGCGGTGACCGTCAAAAAGCATGTTGCAGTGCATTCTGGGTGCCTAACGAGATTTTTTTTTTTTTTTTTTTTTCAGAACAACTTTTAAGAAATCTTTTGGATTATATTGAAAAAGCTGGATCTTCTGCTGTAGAATCACAAGACTGCTGTAATCAATAATGTAAATTTAATTCAAAGATTGGATTGTAAATGAGGCTGGTGATTCAGGTCAAATAATGATTATGTGAAAACATAACCAACATCACTTGATCAGTTTTTCTCTTTGCTTGTCTGGCTGTTATAACTCACTTAAGCAGCCAAATAAAACCTTATACTAAAGAGTCAAGGGTCAAGAGTTTTAATTTAGTGCATGGCATCTTTACAGTAACATACTGTAGATTACAATAAATAACTGGTAACATTGTTGCCAGTATTTTACTGTAAAAAAGCCTGGCAAGGTCTAACACACTGTAATAAGTTATGAAGTTGAATATCGAACTTCCACCAGACCGCCTTCCGTATACAAGTTACGAAAAAAGTGTAAACTGGCATTGCGTCAATTACACTTTTTCCGTAAGGATAATAGAGAAGGCGCATGACGTAGCATAAGCTTTGTGAACTGCAAGAGGTTTACGCTTTCTGTGTACGTTAAATATATGGAAGGTGGTCTGGCGGAAGCTCGATATTCGACTTCATAACTTGTTTAAATATGGATATATTTTTTTTACACAAACGCATTGCTTCGCTTCAGAAGGCCTTTATTAACACTCCGGAGCTATGTGGAGTACACGTTTATGATGGATGGATGTGGATGGAAGCACTTTGTTCAGCTCATACTCATTGAACCCTATCACTGCCATTATAAAGCTCGGATGCGTCAGGATATTTATTAATATTTCTCCGATTGTCTTCGTCAGAAACAAGAAAGTCATATTCACCTAGGATGGCTTGAGGGTGAGTAAAGGTTGGGCTAATTTTCGTTTCAAAGTGCACAGCAAAATCCCCAGTGTTAAATTAACACTCAAAGTGTACATATGAGTCCATCTTGCCGGGTGTTAAAAAGTAACACTGAAGCAGTGTTAAAGTTAATGAGATAATTGACTGATGATTGAGTGGTGATTGACAATCAGTAGTGACACCTGATGTTAATAAGCAAAATCACTGAAGAAACAACAAGAGAAAAAGAGAGAGACACAACAACTACTGACTTCCAGCCATTAAACATTATTACACTTATTATTAACCAGTTTGATTTTATTTCTGTAATACATCAACAAAAGTTCTTATTGAGAATTAACAGATGTTTAGATGTTAATGTTTTAATGAAAGTTTAGTTTGAAGTCACCATGATGGTGAAAAGCATTTCCTTTAGTTGGGCTCTTGACTCTTTATTTATTAACATTAATTTTTCTTTGGCTGCTCAAACTTTGTGTTTGTAGAGCACATTTGTTATGGCCAGAGAAACTATGATCTGGGCTGCATTTCCCAAAAGTGTTGTAAGCCGAAGTTGATCAATTTAGGTTTACGATGCTTTGGGAAGCACAGCCATAATGGTTGTGTTTTGATGAAAACATTCTCATTGTGAAATGGCCTGATTTGTTGGTGACATCCAGTATTGTTAACCGGTCATATAGATGTTATATTATTTCTTTATACTAAATCTGTTACCGCTTGAGGTCCAGCAGAGCTTTTATAAACTGAAGTTTTTTTTGAAACACACACAGACATCAAGAATCAGCATATGACCCTCAACAATGGTGACAATCAAACAAAGTGCTTCATGTTGCAGTGCATGATGGGAGCCACCAATCAAAACTCATCCATGGCTCCCATCATGCATTGCTGCATGAATAAATTATGCAGCTGAATTGTCCTGTAATTTTCGTAGATTGTTCATGTTTGCTTTTATTTTTCTGTTGTTTTGTTGTGAGAGTAGCTTGTTTTGTGATGTTCAGAGTTGATCTGTTTGTCAGTATTTTGTATTTATTTATTGTCACCGTTCTTGAGAATCATATGCTGATTCTTGATGTCTGTGTGTGTCTAAACACAGAAGCTTCTGTGCATAATGTATTTTTCTTAAAAAAAAAAAAAAAAAAAATGTTCATACTGCTGTTGGATCTCAAGCTGTAAAATCACAGGACTTCAAGCATACTGTCAGAGACTTAGACTCTAAATGACATCAGGCCATTGCATGATGATAATACCATCAAAACATATTGTGACCAGATCATATTTTCTCTGGTCATAACAAATGTGTTTTACAAACACAAAGTTTGAGCAGTCAGAGAACAAATAATAATAAAAGATAAAGAGTCAAGAGCCCTATTAAAGCAAACGCTGACCTCTTTCATGGTGACTTGAAATGAAACATTCCATAAAACATTAATTAACACCTTTTTTCTCTCTTTCCTTCAATGATTCTGCTTATTAACATCAGGTGTCACCACTAATTGTCAATCACCACTCAATCATCAATCAATTATCTCATTAACTTTAACACTGCTTCAGTGTTACTTTTTAACACCCGGTAAGATGGACTCATATGTACACTTTGGGTGTTAATTTAACATTGGGGATTTTGCTGTGTGAACTAATCCTTTAATACACTAAAGGAGGCTGTACTGTACCAACTACTTCAGAGGGACCACTAAATTCCACTAAAGGTGGAACAAAGTGTAATTTGTACTACTGTCTGTTCAAATAGAATAGAAACCTAGCCATTGTGGATTTGTTCCTTTGTCTGTAACACTTTAGTTTAGGGTCCAATTCTCACTATTAACTTGTTGCTCATTAGCATGCATATTAGTCTGCTAGGATATTGACTGTTTATTAGTACTTATAAAGCAGATATTAAAGCCTTATTCTGCATGACCATATTCTACATCCCATAATCCTAAATCCCATAATACCTAAACTTAACAACTACCTTACTATCTATTAATAAGCAGTAATTAGGGGTTTATTGAGGCAAAAGTCATAGTTAGTAGTTAGTAGTAATAGTGAGAATTGGACCCTAAACTACAGTGTGTACTGAAATTGTACTGTGACCCCAATACCCAGGTACAAACCGAACCGTGACATCTGTGTACCATTATACATACATATATATATATATATATATATATATATACACACACAGAGGTGGAAAGTCCAGGGTCAGAAAGTAAAAGTCCTGCCATATGTTTATTCCACCCACTGAAGCAGTGTTAAAGTTAATGAGATAATTAAGTGATTAACTGAGTGATGATTGACCATTATTGAAGATGCCTGATGTTAACAAGCAGAATCACCGAAGGAGAAAATCACATTTTTAAGTCACCATCATGGAGATCCATGTTTGCTTTAGTTGGGCTCTTGACCCTTGACTTTTTAATATTGCATTTTGCTTGGCTGTTGTAACTGAGTTACAACAGCTACACAAGCAAAGTTAGAAAATGGTCAGGTGGTGTTGGTTATGTTTTCACGTAATTTTTTGACCTGAATCACCAAACTCAGTTAGATTTACATTATTGAATACAGCAGCACTGTGATTCTACAGGAGAACATCCAGCTTTTTCAATGTAATCCAAAGAACTTCTTAAAAAAAAAAAAAACTTTCTCATCATGTTGCTCATACAGCAATATATTTTAAAAAAGGAGGTGGAGTAACATGCTGCTTAATGTCTCCGCCCATATTTAAAGTATATTTATACCTTGTTTAGCCAGTGAGATCTCATTGATTGTCATCTTCATCATGACCATCATCATCTCTCTGCTCCTGCTGGCCTCTCTGCTGCCACACCAGACCTTCACTGGTAAGATTATTTAACAGCATATTAGGATGATTTTTTAATTGGTATATGCTGAATAAGTTGACTGACAGCACTATCTCTCTCTCAGCTCATGTGAATGTAGATATTGTGAATGGCTGAGAAGCCAAACCTCACTCCAGACCTTACATGGTTTCTCTTCAATATACTGGGCAACATATCTGTGGTGGATTCCTCATTTCTGATCAGTTTGTCTTGACTGCTGCACATTGCAGGGACACGTAAGAGCTTGTTTAGTGTGAACTACAATGTTGAGTTAAAATTAGTGCAACCATACAGTGTATCATATGACATAAATGCACATTTCCAATACGCTCTTTCAACAGAAAAGAGATTTTGACAGTTGTGGTTGGTGCTCATGACTTAAGGAAAGGCAAGAGTTCAGATCGCATCAGAGTGAAGTCCTACATCCCGCATCCAAACTATAAACTCAAGCCTATTCAGAATGACATCATGCTTTTGAAGGTAACAACCTGTAATACATTTAGTTGTTCAAAAGAATATCTGGTCAGGAAACATTTTCTATTACAATTTCTTGCCTTAAAAATTACTGAAGGGATTTAAATTATTTCTATGTAAATGGCCAAGTGCCTCTTTGAGTCTGTTTCCTACATTATTTATTTATTGCTCTGTGTAGAAACAAAAATGGGCAAAAAAGGCAGAAAACCTGAATTTTTTGTGGTTGTTATACAAAGCAGAAAACACTATAATAAATAGGCACATAAAAATAAACTCAACTTGTCCTTAAGGTCTTCTGTATAACCTCGAAAAAAATACTGATTATTAATAATGATTGTATTTTTCAATTACAGCTAAAGAAAAAAGTCAAACTAAACAACAACGTTAGACTGATATCATTACCAAGGGATGGACAAGACGTGGGAACAGATACTGTCTGTATTGTTGCCGGCTGGGGAAGCCAGGCGCTTAATGGCACAGGGACCAATTGTCTAATGGAGGCAAGCATGACTACAATAAATCAGGCAGATTGTCAGCGTAGATGGGGATCGACCTTCTTGGCCTCACAGATGATCTGTGCATATGGCGGTGGTGGATCCTGCACAGTATGTACAAAAGATGATTCAAAGATGTTATGATAATGTACAAACTGGTTTCACTAGTGACGTGTTGATCTGTCTTTCTCAACAAGGGGGATTCAGGAGGTCCTTTGGTTTGTGGAGACACTGCTGTTGGAGTCATGTCTCTTGTATATATAGAGCTCTGCAATTCACCCGAGCATCCTAATGTGTATACTAAGATTTCAGCATATATTCAATGGATCCGCAAAGAAATTGGAAATATTAAGTGACTTCATGTAAACTAAAAAAGGAAGAAATGTTTTTCTTGAATTCTTCCATAAACCTTCTTTCAATAAAAGTATCACATGGCAAGCATCAATTATAGTCAAAGTGTTCTCATTTTCATAACCACATATAATTACACACTCAAAATCATTTAGCAGGTCACTTGGTAGCATCATGGCAACACCTTCAATTTCCAATCAATATCCAATCAATTTACTTTAGTGTTAAACATATCTGATTGATAGACATTTTATAACCTCCTTCCAGAAGTTTTGAATTTTTGAACACTCCCAAAGACAGTGATATAGTGTACCTTTCTCATCCGAACATTTAGAGCACACATCAGGAATATTAACGGACATATGATGAAGTTTGACAGGAGTTATCTGTGTTCTCATTAACCATTTATATTGAAGTAATTTAAACCTTGTGTTTATTGTCTGTGTTTGTGCTTTTAGACAAGCATCATTCCAGTCTGTCCCGTCTATGTTTTCTTGTATATCCATTTTCCAAGGATTTAACTGATCTAATGTTGATTCAGAACTAAATTTAACCATTATGTTATATTATACATGCCCCTTCCCTTCTAAATTTCCAGGTGTTATTTCCTATAATTTTGATTGATAGATACCTTTAAGTCTATCAGAACAACTGAATATTATTTGGAACAAGTTTGACATCCATCCAACTTCATCTACATCTGCAATTCCCTCGACTCAACACCAGAGGTCAACATCCCCAGTTTTCTAAATCAGACTTCTAAATGGACCCTTTTTACACTTCCATTGTTCTCAGAAGCAAAAGTTGTATAGTGGTGAATAGCCATGATAGTGAAAACAGCCGTGATAGTGTTTCCATGACTTTCCAAAGTGAGTTGTAATAAGAAAAACACCCTCACAACAGCGTTAATTTGTGTTTTCTAATTTACTGCCAAGGTAATATAACATAGAGTATAGCGTTATAGATCTATATTCATTTAAAAAAAAAAAAAAAGTCTGTTAAAAGGACTCTCTCTCTCTCTCTCTCTATATATATATATATATATATGAATTATGAATTGTAAAATATTCAAGTAACAAAATGTATGCTGACCTGCTTAATACTTCTACAGTAGATCTTGACCAAACCATCTGTGGCCTGAAAATGAGACCACAAAGATTAAGAAGAACAATATTTACTCATCCACAAACTGAAAAAAAAACAAAAAAAAAAAAAACTTGTGGGCAGCTCAATGTCTCCACCCACCCTTATTTATACAGTGTTTTGTCATGAGAGCTCACTGATCGTCTTCATCATGACCATCATCATCTCTCTGCTCCTGCTGGCCTCTCTGCTGCCACACCTGACCTTCACTGGTGAGACTGATAGACTGAACTGCATATTGATTTCTGCAACTGCATATTCATAACTAAAGGCATGTTTACATGACAACAATATACTAAAAACGGAGAAGTTTTTACTTTGCATTTTTCGCGTACAGACGACAATGTCAAAATGATGTCAGTTCACACGGATCCGCGAAAACAACTAAAAATGCTGTTTTATGCAGTAGTCGATGATGTCACTTTGTAAAGAAAAACTATGCACCCACCGACTGAACATGTAATGCACATGACATCACCGTTTTCACAAATTCATGTTTTTGTGGTTTACATTCAGACAAACTTGCACTTTGAAATCCATTTTCAAAAGTTTGTGTTTTCAGGCCCCCAAAACAGCCAAAACACACTGCTGTTATTGAGGTGGGATACGGGTAAGGTTAGGGACAGGTTTGGTGGTATGGGTAGGTTTAAGTACAATGTAAAAACATGTATGTACACAATAAGTGCATTGTATCAAACGATTAATTAAGTACATAGTAGTTAAGGCCAGCTAATATAAAGTGGGACCGAAAACAGTCATCCTAAAAGATGTCGGTATGGTCTCAGCGTCTTTGCTGATGCCTCATAAAGATGTTTCTTGTGTGCTGAATAAGTTGACTGACAGCACTCTCTCTCTCAGATCATGTGAATGTGGGTATAGTGAACGGCACAGAAGCCAAACCTCACTCCAGACCTTACATGGTTTCTCTTCAGGAGGACAAGAATCATACCTGCGGTGGATTCCTCATTTCTGATCAGTTTGTCTTGACTGCTGCACATTGTCGAAAGAAGTAAGACTTTTGTTTGGTCTAAACTGCAATAATGATTAATTATTAATATTTAGATGAAGATTTTAGATGAAATGACAGTAGTATATAGTTTAAAGAGTTTTGTCATTAAATCAGTATGCTCAATATGCTTTTATAAAAGAATGCACAAATCTGTGAGAAATATTACTACTTTCTTTCAAAGAAATGAAATACTAACAGTTGTGGTTGGTGCACATGACCTAAAAAATGAGAATGAGGGTTCAGTCCGCATCGGAGTGAAGTCTTAC
This sequence comes from Mylopharyngodon piceus, assembly GCA_039654765.1. Taxonomy (NCBI): domain Eukaryota; kingdom Metazoa; phylum Chordata; class Actinopteri; order Cypriniformes; family Xenocyprididae; genus Mylopharyngodon; species Mylopharyngodon piceus. The sequence continues at coordinate 38,076,535 of CM077438.1, forward strand.
CAGAAGTATCCGGGCGCTATGAATGACATTATGCTTTTGCAGGTAAATATCTACACTTGTTCCAGTTGCAGAAAAAAAAAAAAAAATAAATAAAATGTAACTTTCAGGGCTTTCCTGCACTAACCTCATATTAAAGTGAGAAAATTATTTAATAAACTGTGGTTTAATCTTATGGAAGATAAATCTATTTGTTATTAATGAATGCTTTTAAATTACAGCTAGAGAAAAAAGTCAAACCAAGCCAACGTGTAAATTGGATATCATTACCAAAGAAAGAATCCATCAACAAAACAGACACTTGTAGTGTTGCGGGCTGGGGACGTCTGTACATGAAAGGTCCAAAGAGTGATTGCCTTATGGAGGCCAATGTGAAGATAATGGATAATGAAACATGTAAAAAAAAAATGGGAAAAAAAACGCACATATTCAGTCTCACAGATGATGTGTGCATATGGCGACGGTGGATCCTGCAAAGTATGTAATCATTTTATGAACCGAGTTGTAATTGTGATATGGTATTTTAGTGATGTGTTGATCTGTGTTTCTTAACAGGGGGATTCAGGAGGTCCTTTGGTTTGTGATAACACTGCTGTTGGTGTCACATCCTTTGGTGACACTCGTCGCTGTAATTCACCTAAGTATCCTAATGTGTACATTAAGATTTCACCATATATTCCATGGATCTATGCAAAAATTAGAAATGTTAAGTGAGTTTATTGATAAAATAAAATAAAAAAAAGGAAGAAAAGTTTTTCCTGAATTCTTACAAAATCTTTTTTTTTTTTTTTTTCAATTAAAGTACATGGCAATCATCAATCAGTCAAAGTGTCTTCTTTGTCACAAGTCAAGTCACCTTTATTTATATAGCGCTTTTTACAATGCAGATTGTGTCAAAGCAGCTTTACAGTTAATATAACTGATAACTGGTATATAATTTTGGCTGCACAGCAGCTCTTAAAGAATGGTGTCAATGCAGGCAGATCAAAGCACTGTTGAATATCAAATGTCAAGTCAAATGTCAAGTGTCCCCAACTAAGCAAGCCAAAGGCGACAGTGGCAAGGAACCCAAACTCCAACAGGTGACATCAGGTGGCATACAGGTGGCAAACAGGTGTTAAAATGGAGAAAAAAACCTTGGGAGAAACCAGGCTTAGTCGGGGGCCAGTTCTCCTCTGGCGAACAGTGCTTTGTTACGATTCAGGTAGCTATCATAAGTCCGATAGGATCGCAACATTCAAAGTATTTATTCCAGTTCCATCCAGTTGAGGATCATACAACCATATATAGGTGGCACTGGGCAATAAAGTCATTTAATATTAGTAAGTACGGCTCATATTCATAAAGACAGAAATCTCCAAAACTGAAATAACTATGGTATAATAAAGTGTCACTCTAAGCACCAGCTCAGTCACTCTCAGCACTACACTTCCCATAATTATCCTGCTCACCACCTGTACTCACTCCTCAATCACCTGCACCTGCAAACCATTACCCTCGTCATCACTCACTATATCTGCAGTCACCATCCTCACTCATTGTCTGGTCTTGTCATTGATAAGCGCTTCAGATTCCTTACTTGAATACTCACCTGCGATTTCTGAGATACCGTCTTGTCATCTGTCTGCTGCCATCCATTCTCTGTCTTCTACCCTGACCATCCGTCTCCCTGCTCACCAGCCACCGACACCCGTCATTCTCCTGCACACAGGATACCAGGATTACCCACCAGCTAAGTCTCCATCTGACTATCCGCTATATACAGACTCGCATGTGCTGCATTCCCGTTCTGCTCACATCTCTGCTAAATAAAACCTGTTGAAAAGTACTTACCTGTCTGTCCTCTTCTGTGTGTGACAGTGAGATTCTTTAGCTCAAAGAATATATATTTTTTTTCAGGTTGGACACACACACACACACACACACACACACACATATAATATAATATAATATAATATAATAAAGTAAGCACCAGCTCTGTGTGTGTGTGTATATATATATTAGTAAGTACGGCTCATATATATATATATATATATATATATATATACACATATATATGTGTCTGTGTGTGTGTGTATATATATATATTATATATATACATATGTATGTGTATATATATATATATATACACACACACACACACATATATATATATATATATATATATATATATATATATATACACATACATGCACATATACATATATATATATATTATATACATATATATATATGTATATGTGTATATACACATATATATATATATATATATATATATATATACACACACACACACTATCTCACAGAAGTGAGTACACCCCTCACATTTTTATAAATATTTTATTATATCTTTTCATGTGACAACACTGAAGAAATGAGACTTTGCTACAATGTAAAGTAGTACGTGTACAGCTTGTATAACAGTGTAAATTTGCTGTCCCCTCAAAATAACTCAACACACAGCCATTAATGTCTAAACCGTTGGCCACAAAAGTGAGTACACCCCTAAGTGAAAATGTCCAAATTGGGCCCAATTAGCCATTTTCTCTCCCCGGTGTCATGTGACACGTTAGTGTTACAAGGTCTCAGGTGTGAATGGGGAGCAGGTGTGTTAAATTTGGTGTTATCGCTCTCACTCTCTCATACTGGTCACTGGAAGTTCAACATGACACCTCATGGCAAAGAACTCTCTGAGGATCTGAAAAAAAGAATTGTTGCTCTACATAAAGATGGCGTAGGCTATAAGAAGATTGCCATGACCCTGAAACTGAGCTGCAGCACTGTGGCCAAGACCATACAGTGGTTTAACAGGACAGGTTTCACTCAGAACAGGCCTCGCCATGGTCGACCAAAGAAGTTGAGTGCACGTGCTCAGCGTCATATCCAGAGGTTGTGTTTAGGAAATAGACATATGAGTGCTGCCAGCATTGCTGCAGAGGTTGAAGGGGTGGGGGGTCAGCCTGTCAGTGCTCAGACCATACGGTCTGCATCAAATTGGCTGTCGTCCCAGAAGGAAGCCTCTTCTAAAGATGATGCACAAGAAAGCCCGCAAACAGTTTGCTGAAGACAAGCAGACTAAGGTCATGGATTACTGGAACCATGTCCTGTGGTCTGATGAGACCAAGATAAACTTGGTTCAGATGGTGTCAAGCGTGTGTGGCGGCAACCAGGTGAGGAGTACAAAGACAAGTGTGTCTTGCCTACAGTCAAGCATGGTGGTGGGAGTGTCATGGTCTGGGGCTACATGAGTGCTGCTGGCACTGGGGAGCTACAGTTCATTGAGGGAACCATGAATGCCAACATGTACTGTGACATACTGAAGCAGAGCATGATCCCCTCCCTTCAGAGACTGGGCCGCAGGGCACTATTCCAACATGATAACGACCCCAAACACACCTCCAAGACGACCACTGGACTGGCCAAGCATGTCTCCAGACCTAAACCCTATTGAGCATCTGTGGGGCATCCTCAAACGGAAGGTGGAGGAGCGCAAGGTCTCTAACATCCACCAGCTCCGTGATGTTGTCATGGAGGAGTGGAAGAGGACTCCAGTGGCAACCTGTGAAGCTCTGGTGAACTCCATGCCCAAGAGGGTTAAGGCAGTGCTGGAAAATAATGGTGGCCACACAAAATATTGACACTTTGGGCCCAATTTGGACATTTTCACTTAGGGGTGTACTCACTTTTGTGGCCAGCAGTTTAGACATTAATGGCTGTGTGTTGAGTTATTTTGAGGGGACAGCAAATTTACACTGTTATACAAGCTGTACACTCACTACTTTACATTGTAGCAAAGTGTCATTTCTTCAGTGTTGTCACTTGAAAAGATATAATAAAATATTTACAAAAATGTGAGGGGTGTACTCACTTCTGTGAGATACTATATTATATATATATATATATATATATATATATATATACACCGATCAGGCATAACATTATGACCACCTTCTTAATATTGTGTCGGTCCCCCTTTTGCTGCCAAAACAGCTCTGACCTGTCAAAGCATGGACTCCACTAGACCCCTGAAGGTGTGCTGTGGTATCTGGCACCAATATGTTAGCAGCAGATCCTTTAAATCCTGTAAGTTGCGAGGTGGGGCCTCCATGGATCGCACTTGTTTGTTCAGCACATCCCACAGATGCTCGATTGGATTGAGATCTGGGGAATTTGGAGGCCAAGTCAACACCTCAAACTCGTTGTTGTGTTCCTCAAACCATACCTGAACCATTTTTGCTTTGTGGCAGGGCGCATTATCCTGCTGAAAGAGGCCACAGACACCAGGGAATACCGTTTCCATGAAAGGGTGTACATGGTCTGCAACAATGCTTAGGTAGGTGGTACGTGTCAAAGTAACATCCACATGGATGGCAGGACCCAAGGTTTCCCAGCAGAACATTACCCAAAGCATCACACTGTCTCCACCGGCTTGCCTTCTTCCCATAGTGCGTCCTGGTGCAATGTGTTCCCCAGGTAAGCGACGCACACGCACCCGGCCATCCACGTGATGTAAACGAAAATGTGATTCATCAGACCAGGGCACTTTCTTCCATTGCTCCGTGGTCCAGGTCTGATGCTCACGTGCCCACTGTTGGCGCTTTCGGCGGTGGACAGGGTCAGCATGGGCACCCTGACTGGTCTGCGGCTATGCAGCTCCATAAGCAACAAACTACAATTCACTGTGTATTCTGATACCTTTCTATCAGAAACAGCATTAACTTCTTGAGCAATTTGAGTTCCAGTTGCTCGTCTGTTGGATCGGACCACACGGGCCAGCCTTCGCTCCCCACTTGCATCAATGAGCCTTGGCCGCCCCATGACCCTGTCACTGGTTCACCACTGTTCCTTCTTTGGACCACTTTTGATAGATACTGACTGTAGCAGCAAAACAAGCTTCAAATTTCCAATTTTGTCCCTTGTTTCTTGGCCACTGTGAGAGGTGATGATGCAATATTTCTGACGCGTGCAAAGTAGCATGAATAGATCAAAAGAGGCTTGTTGATGTTTCAAAACGATAACTGAAGTTTATTAAATCAGAAATAAAGATGCATTGTAGCATAAAACAAACAAACAACTCCAAGGCCGCTTTCAGGCTTTCTCCATGTGTACGGTCAAAAAACTGTATGCTCTTGCACCATCCTGTCAGGGGTGGCATATCCTTTTAAACATTTCTCTCACCTCACTCAAAGAAATAAACAATTAACAATACAACAACAGAATTATATTTAAATGAACAAATTGATAAAAAATTAAATAAGCTAGTAACTATGGCTCCTACACTGACCACTGCAGACCGGGAACACCCCACAAGAGCTGCAGTTTTGAAGATGCTCTGACCCAGCCCTTGTCTCACAATTTGGCCCTTGTCAAACTCGCTCAAATCCTTACGCTTGTCCATTTTTCCTGCTTCTAACACATCAGCTTTGAGGACAAAATGTTCACTTGCTGCCTAATATATCCCATCCACTAACAGGTGGCATGATGAAGAGATAATCAGTGTTATTCACTTCACCTGTCAGTGGTCATAATGTTAGGCCTGATCGGTATAAATATATATTATATGGTTATGAACTGTAAAACATTCAAAATACATGCCTACATTCTTAATTCTTATCATCCAAACCATCTGTGGCAAGAACAATGCTTACTTACGTTGTTCATACTACTATATATATATATATATATATATATATATATATATATAACCGTCAGCTCAGGGACTCCACCCATATTTAAAGTATATTTATACCCTGTTTAGCCAGTGAGAGCTCAATGATCTTCTTCATCATCATCTCTCTGCTCCTGCTGGCCTCTCTGCTGCCACACCTGACCTTCACTGGTGAGATTATTTAACAGCATATTACAATGATTTTTAAGAGTGTTTAATTGGTATGGCCTGAATAAGTTGATTGACAGCACTATCTCTCTCTCAGCTCATGTGAATGTAGATATTGTGAATGGCTGAGAAGCCAAACCCCACTCCAGACCTTACATGGTTTCTCTTCAATATACCGGGCAAAATATCTGTGGTGGATTCCTCATTTCTGATCAGTTTGTCTTGACTGCTGCACATTGCAGGGACGGGTAAGAGCTTGTTTAGTCTAAACTGCAATGCTGAGTTAAAATTGACAACGACTGCAGTGCAACCATACAGTGTATCATATGACATAAATGCACGTTTCCAATACCCTTTTTCAACAGAAAAGAGATTCTGATGGTTGTGGTTTGTGCTCATGACTTAAGGAACAGTAAGAGTTCAGATCGCATTGGAGTGAAGTCCTACATCCCTCATCCAAACTATAAATTCAATTCTAATCGGAATGACATCATGCTTTTGAGGGTAACAACCTGTAATACATTTACTTTTTCAAAATAATATCTGGTCAGGAAACAGTACCACAAAACACTATGTTTTAAACTCTATTGCAATTTCTTGGAAGGGATTTAACAAATTTCTATGTAAATGGCCAAGTGCCTCTTTGAGTCTGTTTCCTATATTATTAATTTATTGCTCTGTGTATAGGGCAAAAAGGCAGAAATCCTGAAAAATCATTGAAGCATTTTTGTGGTTGTTATACACAGCAGAAAATAAAGTCAAGTCAGGTCACCTTTATTTATATAGCGCTTTTTACAATGCAGATTGTGTCAAAGCAGCTTTACAGTGATAACTGGTATATAATTTTTGGCTGCACAGCAGCTCTTAAAGAAAATGGTGTCATTGTCCAGCTTAAGTAAATTCAGTATTGATTCATTCCGTTGTAAGAATCAATAGTTATTAATTTAGTTAATTTATCTATATCAGCACTGGAGTAAACAGTGATGTCATCATCCAGTTCAGTTCAGTTCGCATACAATGGTGTCAATGCAGGCAGATCAAAACATTGTTGAATATCAAATGTCAAGTGTCCCCAACTAAGCAAGCCAAAGGCGACAGCGGCAAGGAACCTAAACTCCAACAGGTGACATCAGGTGGCAAACAGGTGTTAAAATGGAGAAAAAAACCTTGGGAGAAACCAGGCTCAATCGGAGGGCCAGTTCTCCTCTGGCCAACAGCGAACAGTGTGCATGATTATGATTCAGGCAGCTTTCATAAGTCCGACTGGGATCACAACAGTCAAAGTATTTATTCCAGTTCCATCTAGTCGAAGATCGTATTCATCACGCCGGTATGGGATGGTTTGTTGAACATCTGTGCCACTGGCTGTTGCAAAGAGGCAAATAAAAAACAAACAAACAAAAACTCAACTTAGCCTTTACAACTGGCCTTGGCTTCTGTAGTAACCTCAAAAACAACAGTATAATCCACCAAACTTCAGTCTTATAAAAGATTGTTTATTAAAAATGGTTGTATTTTTGAATTACAGCCAGAGAAAAAAGTCAAACTAAACAACATTAAATGGATATCATTACCAAAGAAAGGAGAAGACGTGGGAACAGATATTGTCTGTATTGTTGCTGGCTGGGGAAGACTGCAGACCAATGGCACAGGGAGCAATCGTCTAATGGAGGCATGCATGACTACAATAAATCACGCAGTGTGTCAGCGTAGAGGAGATTAGAGTACTTTGCCCCACAGATGATCTATGCATATAGCGGTGGTGGATCCTGCAAAGTATGTTTGTTTATTTATTTATTTATTTCAAAAAGGGACAGTGTACATTAATCAACATTCATGAATTTTAAATGTACCCAAATTAGCAAGGCTAGTTTTCATTGGTGTACAAAAGATGATGAACAGACGTTATGGTATTGCACAAACTGTTTTCACTAGTTAATGGGGATTCAGGAGGTCTTTTAGTGTGTGGAGACACTGCTGTTGGTGTCACATCTTTCATGACCTTCATCGCTGTAATTCACCTGAGGGTCCTAATGTGTATACTAAGATTTCAGCATATATTCAATGGATCCATGAACAAATTTGAAGTGTTAAGTGTCTATATGGAAAATAAAAATAATAATAATAAAACAATCCTTGAGTTGTAAAATAAAGAGCTTTGTAAAATCTTCCTCTAAGATATTTGAATGACAGGTTTACTAAGCTCTCAACTGATTTCTCACATGTAACAGAATTTACTAGAAATATTAGACATGGATTACATCACACATGGGGCAGATTAGTCTACTACCATCAAGAACGCAAATATAACACCCATCCTTTCCACTTCATTGCAAAGTGATACCCACATGAAGCTGTGAAAGAGGAAGTGTGAGCACTACCAAGGGGTTAAACCAGACCATTTTACATTAAATACCATCATCAACACTGAGGAGAACTTCAGCACTCCAGAGAAACCTTCCCAGAACAGCATCATGATCGTCTCTGTGCTTTTGCTAGTCACGCTGCTACCATATCCGACCCTTCCATGTAAGTCGGTAAAGTTCAGTAAAATTTCATTGTGAGTCAAAGAGTCCTGGACTGCTGCCAAAGGGTCTACACTTGGTGTGACTACTTTGGAAATGACACATACTATGATAGTACCCAACCAATGCGTACATGACTTCCAAGCAGTCCGCCAATTATTGTTTGAACCCAAAATGTATTTTTACTTAAACTAAAGCTAAAGTTGAGCTGTTTATAACTTTACAATGGAAGCATCATAACAAAGTATGTTAATACAATAATATGGTTGTAAATGCATATTGTTATAGGTCAGACCTAAAATGCAAAACTCAGTTTTGAACAGTCCTTATTTATCACAAAAACGCATGTTTTCTTCCTCGTCTTGACAGAGGAGAGAAGCTGACAGTTGTGGTTGGAGCTTATGATCACATGGTTCTAGCCGTGTGGATGTCAAGTTTTACCACATCCACCCTGCATCTGAGTCTGAAAGTCTGCTAAATGACATCATGCTACTTCAGGTAAATGACTCAGCTAGGTTTTACAGGGCAAACTGCAATAAAACAATCCTGAATGTCCTGATCCCCTAGGATTTGTTCACATTGTACACAAATCCATTTGGTTTCAAATCCGATTTATAGGACTGACTGTTCATTTTACATGTGATGAAATAAATTAATTCAGTGATACCAATATCTGGTGTATCTACATTGTTTGCCATAGTAATGACACAAGCAATATACAACTACTTGAAACCATTCAGAGTCAGACTAATGACTCTGAATGGTTTCAAGTATGGTTTCAAATATTATAAAATAATAATAGTAATAATAATAATAATAATAATAATAATAATTTATATAATAAGTTTTGTCTGAACAAAGCCAGAGATCTGATCGTAGAACTGGAGTAAAAACTGCAGTCTCAAGCAATCATTTAAAGTGCCCCTATTATGCCTTTTTCAAGGTTCCTAATATTGTTTTGGGAGTCTCCAACAACAGGTTTACATGCATGCAAGGTCAAAAAACACTTTCATTTTCTCATAATATACATTTAATTTCACCTCAGTTCTAAATGATTCATAAACGATTCATTATTCATTAGAAGCAGTTTGAAGAATTAGTCTCTCTAAACCCCTCTTTTCCATGAGCCTACACTGCTCTGATTGGTCAGATGGCCCAGTCCTTTGTGAGTGGTCTACTGCGTGCACCGCGTCCCAGAAACGAAATGCCCGTTGCCATAACTGAATGACAGCTATCAATTTGCAAGACACTGTATACAATGTATGGACAGAAAAGATGGCATCGGTTTTACCGTATCAATTCAAGCCCGAGTCCGACGATGAAACGTCTGAAGTAGTCGATCAACCAGAAACTGACTTGAGCAGAACGTTTCTCTATGGTAAGTGTCACCTTAGTTTACTTTATTTAAACATAAGATTTAGGCCAGATGTGTACACAGACTTTTTCGCCATAACTATTAAAGTAAAAAATGGCTATATCATTGTTTGACATTACAATGGGTGTTTACTGTTTACAGAGAGAATACTTCAACTAGTTAACATCCTATTACAATGAAGATAGAGCTCCACTCTATTGTAATAACAAAAATGCAGAGGAAAAAAAACAGTTTGTTTTACAGTTATGTAAGCGCATCTGAATAGCAGAACTACAGAAACGTGAGTTAGCCGGTTAGCAGGAGACATACAGACTAGGGTGTACGTTACACAACATAACATACAAAACTACGAATTTTGAATGATCGCTAGAAAATATAAACATACATTATTAATCATGCTTACAGGTTGAGATTCAGAGGAGCAAGCTGGTCCAAATAAACTGGACATTGATCCATATTTTAAGAACAAGCATTTTGTGAATCCTGCGTTAAACTCCCTGAGGTTTGAGAAGCAGTCTTCAGTAAAATGACAGGAACACAACAAAAGATTGTTCTGCTGTGGCATTGTTGAAAAAATTAATTTTCCCTGGTGTCTGCACACGCAATAAGTGGGCGGCTATAAGCTAATATTTCGCCTTGATGTCACAACGAAACAACTCGTTTAATTGACTCGGAGTGGACTTTTACTTTTGAGAGACAATAACTTTATATAAGGTGCACTTTCAGATTTAAAACTTTGCAAGATGTTTTCATTCAGTTCAAGCTATATTACACACTATATGAAAGGTAATTTTCAGAAATCCATAATGGGGCACTTTAAGTAATTATACTTAAATTATAAAATACTAGCAATACCTAGTAGTCCCATTAACATAGAAAGTAAAATAAGTTGCCAGTACAATAAAGTTTGTCATCCAGTTTATATTCATTACGAAATTTCTCAGCATTAATGATTGAATTACTTGCTGTAGTTATACAGTATGTAAAGGTCAAAACGAGCAACAAAGTCAACTGGATCGGTACAATGGTACAGTGAGTGCTAAACTTGGAGGTGGATGTCACAATCATTGATAAAAAAGCATGTCAGAAGTACTGGGGGAAAACATACTCCACCTCAAGGATGGTGTGTACAGGTGGTCCTGGAGGATTTTGTCAGGTACAAAGAATATTCTGGACACAAAAATCACAAATACTGTAGCAGTTCAAATTTATTCACAGCCTGTAACTTTCTCCACTTCTCAGGGTGATTCTAGAGGACCTTTGGTGTACAACAAAGTTGCAGTTGGTTTCGTTTCATTCAATCAGGCAAATAATTGGCTCACCTACACTACCCAATGTCTACACCAAGATTTCCAAATTTCTGCCTTGGATAAAATGTATTTTTGGAGGTGTGAAGCAAGAACTTGATTAATAAACATTTTATTTCCTAACACACTGTTGATTGTATGTGTGGATTTTTGAAGGTCATCTTGATCGATTTGTCAGATGTAACAAACACTTTTCAGTGGAAAGATGGTTTCAACACTTCTCAGGAGGCTTGGTTTCCTGTGGAGGGTGATCTCTTCACATGTGGTCAGACACTCTGTGAGAAACACTTTAGTTTGCAAAGACATCTTAAATAGAAAATCTAATGACTGTGCAAGGTCATGAGACTCACCACAGATTATAATGTATATTCTTACTGGAAGTACCTGAAAATTGCATGTCAGCTCACACACATATCATGACACTTCTACATTAAAAAAAAAATAAATGAATAAATAAAATGTGTTATTTATAGTACTGTAAAATGGAAATTCCTTACAAGACTGAACACGAGCTCTTACAAAAAACAGACACCTTACAACAAGAAGACAAACTTGCTAATCTGAAGAAGAGATCACAAAGAAAGCCATCTGCTCAAATGCCTCTCCACTCATCCTTAAGCACAATCTTATGATGTATATCTTGAGAATTCATGATTTTAAATTTCATGTTTGGCATCAATTTAAATGTTTCAGTGTGATTGGTAAATGGTCTCAATTTCACAGCAGTCACTCATATTATGAGAAGAATTGAAAACTTAAAATAATTCTGTTCTGCTGTCAAAGGGGTGTGCCTCTCACAAGGTCTCTGGGGAGAATGATTTCCTTTCCCTGACCAGGCGTGACCCTTGGGTCCTGTTCAATCAAAAAGTCTTCTGTAATTTACAATTTAGATTGAAGATTTCTGAGTTTGGGTCTGGGTATTTGAGGGAAAGTGGCAAAACAGGCATTGGGATTCTGTAACCAGAGAACACCCACACAGTGTTGTGTGAGTCCTGCACTGCTGTCAGGTATGCATCTTTCACTCTTAGATTCATCTTTGAGCAATTAATGTATTTATAATTTCTGAATTGGCTTCTTATTGTTTAATTATGTAATTGGCATGATACATTTCTACCTGACAAATAAAATGTTATATTTGATTTATTCTGTATTCCTCTAAAAACATTATGACTAGTAGAGTGAAGTCTGGTGTTTCCGCAACTATCATGTTCAGGATCGCTCAAACTCAAGGCAAAAAGGTAATAATTAACCCTGCATCCTTTGACTAAGATCAGAACTGGCAATTTTGTGTCCGTGAGATCCACGAACTGGCCCGCATGAGACTCTGTGTGACATCGGGTCCCTAATGAACTAATAATTGAAGAGTAAGGGAATACTAGAATAATCAAATATAAATTAGAACAATCAAGTTAACACTGCTGCCCTGGTTAAATAAGCCCAACAGAGACTTTACTTCCTCAGAACTTTAAGGAAAGACCATCTCTCTGCCAGACTGCTAAAGTCTTTCTACCACTGCACAGTAGAAAGCATACTAACATATCGCATTACAGCCAGAGGGTCATAAAAACCTCACAAAAGATCATCGGACTTCCACTGCGTCTGGTACTAACGCTATGGGGAACGCCATCAGTGTGAACTGTGTCTGAGGCACATGTAAACAAAAGCCAATAAGCACTGGCAGACAGCAGTCCATAATTTTCGTATGTTCAGCTCTCGAGGGAGCAACGATATGTGAGGATGCCCCAGTTTAAGAGCAGCTTGCTAGCTATCTCTGGTGCTGCATCCTCTTTAAAGTTTCCTGCCTTGACAATGGAGTGAACGTGTTCAGCTCTTGAGGAAACTTAATGCAGGGAGCTGGGGTCTCAGTCAGCAGCTTTCAGGAGATCTCTCTCTGGGTGTCCGTGAGGGTTGATGTAGGGTTATGTAGGGCATTATAGATTCCGTCTACTTCATTTACCTCCCTCCCCAGCTACTTTTGGGTTTTGAAGGAGGTAAGTATGCTCTCCTTTGAATGGGTGCTCTACTATAGCCCTGGTTTGATAATCCTAATAAGTAGAGGAAGTTTGCTTGTGGGGCATCCCTTCTTATCTGTCGCTTACTATGGTTTAATGTTAAAGAAGAAGATGAAGCGCTACCTATAATGGGTCTTGGATAGAGTGCCTTGACTCAAGGCAGGGTATAGGCTGCCCTCCCCCAGTTACATTGGGGTCTTTAAGTAGGACCTAGGCTCCCCTACGGCTTCCTTGGGGTTTAGAGCACTTGTTCAGATGACATTTTCCGGTGAAAATTCTTACTTTGGTCATACTTCAAGATAGGGCTGCACGATTTATCGCGATAAAATTGCACGCGATATGGCAAAGGATGCGATTATTTAATGCGCAGCTTTGTCAGAGCTTTACGGCTCTGTGATCAGTAGTAAATACTTCTCCATCTGAAAGCCAGAGGGCGCTCTTGCGCAGAAACTCAAAATATGCCCTGCAGCAGAAGAAGATAACACGCATCATATTGCTGTAGCTGAATAAACAGAAGATTGAAACGCTTTGATTGATTAAACATGACTAATAAAAATACGACTGCCTTATTCTGTGCAAGAAGCCACATCATCTCACAGAAGGATGCTCAACTGTCGTTATGAAGTGAATTTGGAGTAAAACGTTATTAAATGTTGTCTTTTGTTAGACAAGATGTGAATAAATGCTTCTCATGTCTGAAAAGATGTTTGACGCGTGTTGCTTTTTCAAATGTACATTATAAGTGACTCAAACTCGCAGTGCTTTCAGATGGATTAGTATTTGGAGCCATACTTCATTGACAAGCCGCGCATAAAAAAAAAACAATCGCAGCCTTTGCGATTTCATAATCGCACTAAGAATTGCGTTTAAGCGATAATCGCGTTCAAGTTCAATGTTATTTTTCGTATCGTGCGATATATCGTGCAGCCCTACTTCAAGACTATAATCTGTGATTCCGAAGTAGTTTCCACAACGGTGTGGTGACTGACAGCAAACATAAGATTCATCCGCACTGAGGAGCCGTGCCGAGGCACAACCCACGTAAAGATGATAATTACGCAAACAACTGCATTTGCAGGTTTCAAACAGAGATCGTGACAAAGAGGCAAAACTTACTGACTGCAGCTTTAACAAAGATTAACAAATACAGTAACAAATGTATTGCTCATGGTTAGCTAATATTAGTTAATACATTAACTAATGTTAACAAACAGCAAAGTCGAAGCAATGTCACGGAATCTGAAGTAGAAGCGTAACAACATGCAACATGAGAGCGGTTTCTGTGCGGAACGCCGTGATGATTTTAACAACGCTCACAACACGGATCAAAGATCTTATAAAGACTGAAGTAATCATGTTTCAAGTTTTAAATGGACATATTCACATACTCTAGTGCTCTAAACATGAACCAGCACAGTGTATGCGCATATATTTAATCACGTCTTCTTCAAATGAAATATACGTGCAAATAAGCACACTGAATACAGCCGTACGTCTGATCATGAACGTGATGACATGATGAATTATTCTGATACACAGAAGACAATGATATAGACCGAAAATTCAAAGAATTGACAAAAAAGTAACTGCCTTTATTCTTTCAGTGTTAAACTGACACATGCCATTTGTTCAGAGATTTTATTGCTCGTAAATGTAATGAAAATATTATTAGACCTTTGTTGTCGTATAGGGTTATATTTTTAAAATGCATCAAGGTGCCCTCATACTCTATGTTGCCAGTTAACAAAAATAAATCAATTGACACCGACTCACGTTTTATATTTGTGCATTTTGTTCAACTCAATCAGTTGTTTGGAGTTTCTTTGTTGTGATCTTAAACGATTTTAAATGAATACTTTCAGTATCACTTAACTAACATCAAAGATAGTAATACTCAAATTCACCACACGGGGTCACTATAACAGTGTATAAGCTCCAAACTCGGATTTCACAGGAATATTAAAACGAACATTTCAGCAAACTAAAATAAAGTGTCAGTTCTTCGAAATTTTAAATTATTACAAATGTTAGGGCACACCTCTAGGGTGAAACAATACACTTATACAAGAATTATACAAACAAGGTAGTGGCACCCTACACATAAACACAAAACCCACCGTCAGCATTTTCATCACGTGAATTGAAATACTAATATATGAAAATCAAATATAACATGCTCATGATCTTATGCACGTCATTCTCACACGTTATGCACATGAACATCACATTGAACACCAAATTCTGATTTACCGAGAACTCATAACACCCCTCACGTGCAATTGCACACAATCTTTGATCATCTCGAACCCTAACCATAAAACACACGTTACATAAACAAGATGAAATGAACACAGACTATTACACCAATTTAAACGATTATCATCACATTCATTCACTGACACAAATCATGAATTTTCCCCAGGATGATACAAGATTAGATTGGTCTCTCATACACTGCTTAGCGTCTGTCTCAATATCGCACACTTAGCGCGTCATCATCAGCGGCCGCTCTCTTAAAGGGGAAGTACATCTTTTTGGAGTTTACATTCTAATACCACCCGGTTACACTCAAAAATCCTATTTTTCATCCTTGTTGTATTATATAGACAAAATCTTTCTATCATCTGTTTTGTTTGTAATAAAGGTCCTAAGATGTAAGGGATAATGTACATCTAGCTTGTTACTTTTTAATCCATTATAATGTACAAAACAATCATCCTGGCAACACAAGTAGTCGTTTTCAATACAGTCGCTAAGTAGACGCAAGATGGCGCCAGTCGTGGTTTGTTTTACAGCAGTTTGTTATACAGCGTTGTTTCCTTTCTGTCGGTCACTTCGACGTGTTAAAACTGACATATGGGGTTCACTCTTGAGAGCCCAAATCACCTCTGAGAGAATCAGAAAAGGCCAATTAAATTGGCGTGCAGAATTTTCATGCCAGGCCACGCCCATTCATACAGGTATATAAGGCCGGCAGCATGCAAGATGCACTTCAGCTTTGTTCTTCTGAGTCGAAGCAGTGCGTCTCGACTGGAAACAGAGAGAAGCATTTCCAACAGTCCTTTCTTTGTGCACGGATAGGTGCGAAAGTGTGCCCATGGGTGCTTCAGTAGCCTTCTCCTAAAAGAACAAGTACATAACGGTTCGCATCTTTTTAAAGATGCTGTTCCGTCCGTGTTCTACTGGATGCAGGCGATTCTGATGGGCATGATCGCTGTGTTCAGTTTTTGTGCCGTGCCCATACTGAAGCAGCGTTCATGGGTGGCTCATGCTCTCACTGCAAGAGCATGACCATCGAAATGTTGCAGTCGTGGCTCTCTTATGTCTTTAAAAGACGAGAGCCTCCTCAGCCGCTTCCCATCCTGGTCCTTCTACCTCCGAATACGAGGCCTTGGCGGCAAGCACTGAGGGCGATCTCGAGGTGGGGTGGCTGCCGTCCGAGAGGGAGCGGAGGAGTCGCCGTCGTTCACCGTGGGCCGGAGACTGCTGCCGTCCGCCATGAAGGGGAGGAGCAGGGAACAGGGGACTTGCTGCCGGCTGCCTTCAGCTGGAGGATCCATCGCCAGCCGCCAGGGGGCGGAAGAGGATCGAGCCGTCTACCGAGCGTCCAGTACCATCGCATGGCACCGCGAGGAAGAGCCTCTCGGCTGGCTGAGGGCCGAGCGGCAGTGTGTCTGGGAACCAGGCCAAAAAATTTTTTCCCCTCTCTTCCCTCTGTCGTCTCTGTCGCTCCTTGTGCTTCCGTCTCCTTTTCTCTCGTCTCGTCTGTCCTTACCCCCAGGTAGAGTAGAACACAGTCTCGTGGGTACCTATGAGGCGCCGGACTGGACAAAAGCGAAGCGAATGCCGCTAGCGACACTGTGAGCGACACTGCACGAGAGAGACCAAGTGTGTGCGCGAGAGAAACCGAGTGTGTCTGAGAGGGAGCGAACCTGTACAAGAGAGACCGAATGTGCGCGCGAGAGAGAGCGAGCTGTCTGAGAGCGAGCGACACTGCGCGAGAGAGACTGAATGTGCGCGCAAGAGAAACCAAGTGTGTCCGAGAGCGAGCTAACCTGCGTGAGACTGAATGTGCGCGTGAGAGAGATCGAGTTGTCCGAGATTGAGTTGTCTGAGAGCGAGCAACTCTGCGCATGAGACCGATTGTGCGCGAGAGAGATCGAGTTGTCCGAGAGCGAGCGACACTGCTTGAGAGTGACCGAGTGTGTCCGAGCATTAGTAAATTAGTACATTAGTAAACATTGATCAGATTATATGCAGTCATTAAAACAATTCTACTGTAGGAGTGGAATTTGGGGACCAATATTACAGTTTCAAAATTGGGATAAAAGTTTAATACAGGGATGGGCAACTGGCGGCCCGCTGGACATTTGAAAAGCAAGTAATGTAAAGATTGCGTTCAGATTATAATGTTAACAATAAATCAATCCAGGAGAGGTCGCTATTTTCAGCCGATCCCTGCATTAATAACAGTGTAGGATGTGCACGCTAATGTGAAAGTTTACTAAAATTAGCAAAAATAAATGAAAAATTGACAATAAAAAATCGTGTTTTCACCATCCAATCAGGATGGTTAACAGATTATCTTTTTACCAAGTTCGAGGGGTCACACATGTTTGTTTTGTTTGGAAACGAAAACTGTAATGAAATATTTTATTGTAAATTGCCATTACACCACTGCACTGCTCACAAAATCCGTTTTCCACCGTCAGGCCGAACGGATGAATGGCAAGGAACGGTTCCAGTTGTATTTCCAATTGAACCCGGTACGGCACGGCACGATTACAAACCAGTCTCTGCCCGGAATTAGCCAACCGTGCCGAACCGTTCTGCTAGAATGCGAGTAGTGACGTCGTCACTCAGGATCGGTCACTTGTCTGTTGCCTGGCTGCCAGTTTCTCCGTAGCTTGCTAAACATGATATTTGAGCAACATGAAGACAAATTAATCATACAATTAAAAGAAATAACTGATCATCCTACATAACGCGGTCACTATTTACATCGCATATAGTGTGTAAACTCTTGCGTTACTAAGGCAACGACTGAAGAGCTCCATTATCAGCCCCACAAAACGAAACCATATCGCTGCATTCACATGGGGTGTCAGCGTCAACGCTTGACGGAGGGCGTGTCTGAAGCTTGTGTTGACGTGACCGTTATAGTGATAACAGCCAATCACATTACTTTCCGGTGTTGCACGAACGCAATTGGCTAGCGACTGCTCTAGGGTGTTTGCATAAAGCGATCTGATTGGCTGACGCCTGCGTTGGCGCTTGAAAAGTTGAGAAATCTTCAACTTCTGCCGCTTGCAACGCGAGTGAAGCATGCGACTGAACCCACAGTTCAGTTCGGCAACGCATGACGTCACCCATTCAAAGTAAATGAGAAGCGTTAATGCTGACGTCCCGTGTGAATGCAGCGTATCCGTACCGGCAGGCTCGGATCAGATCGCACAGAATGGAACAGTAAAGCAAAGAGAACAGGCTGAGTTGAAAATGTTCTCTAGGCTTGTAATCAAAAATAGGACTTCTGTACATTTGTTTGTTGCAAATTTACAGATAATGCAATTGAGATGTTTACATTTGCTTTTTGGGGTAATATTGCTTGTCAACTGAAAACAAAGGTTTCTGTTTGTATTAGCAAAATTGCACAAGTTTAACAGTTCATAAAATCTTAAAAAAAAAAAAAAGACATTAATTGTACATTGATTTCCCTTAATAAAAAGTGAATTGAGTAAGACGTGCGAGTGTGGATTAGTAATCTGGCCCCCTGGTATTAAGGAGAAAAAATGTTGGCCCTCGTCACTATCGAAGTTGCCCATCCCTGGTTTAATAGAAAGAACACAACAGCCATTTACTGTAATTCTACTATTTCAATACCGTTTTACATTTGCAGCAATGGTTACAGCTATAATTCTAAACAGTTCATAATGCACCCTGCCACAAAGCAAAAATTCAGGGATGGTTTAAAGAGCACAACAGCGAGTTCGAGGTGTTGACTTGGCCTCCAAATTCCCCAGATCTCAATCCAATCGAGCATCTGTGGGATGTGCTGGACAAACAAGTCCGATCCATGGAGGCCCCACCTCACAACTTACAGGATTTAACCCCTTAACTGTCACGATCCCGTTGGCGGGACGCCTCCCAGCCAGCACACCCATGTAGGCCCCACATGGTTTAGCCCAGATGAAATGAACACTGTTCAGAGTGCACACTACAGGCTGTTAAATGTAACACTGAATCAGTGATGGAGTTAATGAAATAATTAAGTAATTAATTAAGTGATGACTGAGCATTATTGAAGATAGCTGCTGTTAACAAGCAGAATCAATGAAGGAAAAAGAAACAAGAAGAACAGAAAAATCAAAACACTAGAACTACAACTGACTTCAGCCACAGCCTTAGATAAAAGAAGACATTAAATCTCTCAAGATCTCAGCAGAGGAGGATTAAACAACTCCATATACAGAAGCTCTTATTGAGAATTAAGAGAGAGAGTTTTTTTGTTGTTGATTTTTTATTGAAATCAGTTTTGTTATGCCACCATCATGGTGATCAGTGTTTACATGGGTAGTTTGACTTATCTTTGTAATGTTAGAGTTTCTCTGGTTGCTGTAACTGAGTTTGTTATAGCAAGAAAAGCAAGAGAAAACACAATCTGATGCTGTGACTGCTTCATGATAAAAATGTAATCATTGTGTAGTAGCAGCTTAATTCACTGATCTTATGATTGAGTTTAATATGAGTAACATCTTACTAACTTTGTTTTATTGTTATTCATGTAAAGATCCAACACCGTTTTAATAAGAAAATCTGAATGAGTTTTAAAACAGATTGTACATTAAGCACTGTAAACTATGGTGAGACTTACTCACAAACATACATCAGGAATCAGCCTATTAATCTCAACAATGGTGACATGCTTAATGCCGCAATGCATTCTTTTTTGCATGATGCACCCAGAATGCATTGTGGCATGAAGCATGTCACCATTGTTGAGATTCATACGCTGATTCTAGATATCTGTGTGTGAGGAAGTTTTGCAGGAGTTTTAAAGTGTTTAGTGTACAATGTGTTTTAAAACTAATTCAGCTTTTCTGATTAAAACTAAAGATCCAACACAAACTTAATAACATTTTGCTCAGATAAAGCTCAGTCATTAGATCAGTGAATTAAGCCACTACATGACGATTACATTTTTATCATAAAGCAGCTGACAGTAGCTGATCACAGTTTCTCTTGTCTTTTTTGCCATAACAAACAGCTACAACAGGCAGAGAAAAACTAACACTAAAAAAGTTAATAGTAAAACTGCCTAACCAAAGCAAACACTGACCTTGATAATGGTGACATCAAACAAAACTATTATTTTCAACAAATCATCAACATCTAAACCTCTGTTATTTCTCAATAACAACTTTTGTAGATGTATGACAGAAATAAAGTCAGTCTGGTTAGTAATAAGTGAAGCTGGTAATGCTGTTTGTGGAGTTGTTTGATCAGATCTTGAGAGATTTAATGTCTTATCTTCAGTTGATTTCATCTAAGGCTGTGGCTGAAGTCATAGTTCTTGTTGTTCCTCTGTCCTTCTGTGATTCTGCTCGTTATCACCTAATTATCTCATTAACTCCAACAAAGATTCAGTGTTACATTTAACAGTCTGTAGTGTTCACACTGAGTAGTGTTCTGGGCTAAACCATGTGGGGCCTACATGGGTGTGCTGGTTGGGAGGCGTCCGGCCAGCGGGACCGTGACATTTAAGGGGTTAAAGGATCTGCTGTTAACATCTTGGTGCCAGATACCACAGCACACCTTCAGGGGTCTAGTGGAGTCCATGCCTCGATGGGTCAGGGCTGTTTTGGCAGCAAAAGTGGGACCAACACAATATTAGGAAGGTGGTCATAATGTTATGCCTGATATATGTATATATATACACACAAACACTCACACTGAGCTGGTGCTTACTTTTATATTATATTATATTATATTATATTATATTATATTATATTATATTATGTGTGTGTGTGTGTCCAACTTGAAAAAAAAACAAAAAAACAAAACAAAAAAAAGATTCTTTGAGCTAAAGAATCTCACTGTCACACACAGAAGAGGACAGACAGGTAAGTACTTTTCAACAGGTTTTATTTAGCAGAGATGTGAGCAGAACAGGAATGCAGCACATGCGAGTCTGTATATAGCAGATAGTCAGATGGAGACTTAGCTGGTGGGTAATCCTGGTATCCTGTGTGCAGGAGAATGACGGGTGTCGGTGGCTGGTGAGCAGGGAGACGGATGGTCAGGGTAGAAGACAGAGAATGGATGGCAGCAGACAGATGACAAGACGGTATCTCAGAAATCGCAGGTGAGTATTCAAGTAAGGAATCTGAAGAGCTTATCAATGACAAGACCAGACAATGAGTGAGGATGGTGACTGCAGATATAGTGAGTGATGACGAGGGAAATGGTTTGCAGGAGTGAGTACAAGTGGTGAGCAGGAAGTGTAGTGCTGAGAGTGACTGAGCTGGTGCTTAGAGTGACACTTACTTTATTATACCATAGTTATTCCAGTTTTGGAGAATTCTGTCTTTATGAATATGGGCCGTACTTGCTAATATTAAATGACTTTATTGCCCAGTGCCAGCTATATATGGTTGTGACAAAGAAGACACTTTGACTGATTGATGATTGCCATGTACTTTAATTGAAAAAAAAAAGAAAAGAAAAAGATTTTGTAAGAATTCAGGAAAAACTTTTCTTCCTTTTTTTTAATCAATAAAGTCACTTAACATATCTAATTTTTGCATAGATCCATGGAAAATATGGTGAAATCTTAATGTACACATTAGGATACTAATGTGTCACCGAAGGATGTGACACCAACAGCAGTGTTATCACAAACCAAAGGACCTCCTGAATCCCCCTGTTAAGAAACAGATCAACACGTCACTAAAATACCATATCACAATTACAACTCAGTTCATAAAATGATTACATACCTTGCAGGATCCACCGTCGCATCATCTGTGAGACTGAGTAACTGTGTTTTATTTTACTTTTCCCCCCCTTTTTTTTTTTTTACATGTTGCATTATCCATTATCTTCACATTGGCCTCCATAAGACAGTCACTCTTTGGACCTTTCATGTACAGACGTCCCCAGCCCGCAACACTACAATCAGGGTCTGTTTTGTTGATGGATTCTTTCTTTGGTAATGATATCCA
Organism: Mylopharyngodon piceus; assembly: GCA_039654765.1. NCBI lineage: Eukaryota > Metazoa > Chordata > Actinopteri > Cypriniformes > Xenocyprididae > Mylopharyngodon > Mylopharyngodon piceus. Next base: position 38,098,808 of record CM077438.1, read on the forward strand.
ATTAACATTTTTGGTTGGTTCAACTTTTTTCTCTAGCTGTAATTTAAAAGCATTCATTAATAACAAATAGATTTATCTTCCATAAGATTAAACCACAGTTTATTAATTAATTTTGTCACTTTAATATGAGGTTAGTGCAGAAAAGCCCTAAGTTAATTTTTTTTTTTTTTTTTTTTTTTTTTCTGCAACTGGAACAAGTGTAGATATTTACCTGCAAAAGCATAATGTCATTCATAGCGCCCGGATACTTCTGGTAAGACTTCACTCTGATGCAGACTGAACCCTCATTGTCATTTTTTAGGTCATGTGCACCAACCACAACTGTTAGTATTTCATTTCTTTTGAAATAAAGTAGTAATATTTCTCACAGATTTATGCATTCTTTTATAAAAGCATACTGAGCATACTGATTTAATAACAAAACTCTTTAAACTATATACTACTGTCATTTCATCTAAAATCTTCATCTAATTATTAATAATTAATCATTATTGCATTTAGACCAAACAAAAGTCTTACTTCTTTCGACAATGTGCAGCAGTCAAGACAAACTGATCAGAAATGAGGAATCCACCGCAGGTATGATTCTTGTCCTCCTGAAGAGAAACCATGTAAGGTCTGGAGTGAGGTTTGGCTTCTGTGCCGGTCACTATATCCACATTCACATGATCTGAGAGAGAGAGTGCTGTCAGTCAACTTATTCAGCACACAAGAAACATCTTTATGAGGCATCAGCAAAGATGCTGAGACCATACTGACATCTTTTAGGATGACTGTTTTAGGTCCCACTTTACATTAGCTGGCCTTAACTACTATGTACTTACATTTAAATGAATCATTTGATACACTGCTCTTATTGTGTACATACATGTTTTTATATTGTACTTAAACCTACCCATACCACCAAACCTGTCCCTAACCTTACCCGTATCCCACCTCAATAACAGCAAAAGTGTTTTTCAATACAATTTGAACACAAGTACATTGTACTCATTTTTTGATGTAAGTACATAGTAGTTAAGGCCAACTAATATAAAATAAAATTTTTAGTGCGTTTTGGCTGTTTTGGGGGCCTGAAAACAAACTTTTGAAAATGGATTTCAAAGCGCAAGTTTGTCTCAATGTAAACCACAAAAACGGGAATTTGTGAAAACGGTAATGTCATGTGCATGCGGATTACATGTTCAGTCGGTAGGCGCATAGTTTTTCTTTACAAAGTGACATCACCGACTACTGCATAAAACAGCATTTTTAGTTGTTTTCGCGGATCCGTGTGAACTGGCATCATTTTGACATTGTCGTCTGTACGCGAAAAATGCAAAGTAAAAACTTATCCGTTTTTAGTATATTGTTGTCATGTAAACATGCCTTTAGTTATGAATATGCAGTTGCAGAAATCAATATGCAGTTCAGTCTATCAGTCTCACCAGTGAAGGTCAGGTGTGGCAGCAGAGAGGCCAGCAGGAGCAGAGAGATGATGATGGTCATGATGAAGACGATCAGTGAGCTCTCATGACAAAACACTGTATAAATAAGAGTGGGTGGAGACATTGAGCTGCCCACAAGTTTTTTTTTGTTTGTTTTGTTTTTTTCAGTTTGTGGATGAGTAAATATTGTTCTTCTTAATCTTTGTGGTCTCATTTTCAGGCCACAGATGGTTTGGTCTAGATCTACTGTAGAAGTATTAAGCAGGTCAGCATACATTTTGTTACTTGAATATTTTACAATTCATAATTCATATATATATATATATATATATATATACACAGTGCACAGCAAAAGTGAGTACACCCTCTCTGAAACTTCTGAAAGTCAGCAATTACTAAATTACTTAGAAGACATGTTAGCGTTCTTTAGAGATATAATGTTCCAGCAAGTCTGCTTAAGTCTGCTACTGAAATTCATTTTGATACAGATTATGCTGTGTTTTGGGGGATATGAAGTACTTTTTTTACCTATTTACTGCAAAATTCCTCAACTACACCATGAGCATGAATATGAAATATTACATTTCTATGAAAAAAAAAAAGTTTAATGATGATCACAATTAAATATGAGTTGTTTCTGGATATTGTTCTAGGTGTTAGGGGCAGAATCTGCCATCTGCTGGTTAGAGAAAAATCTGTAGGAAATACAGTTACATCACGGTACAAAAAAGTGTAATTACCATATACATCCAGAAGAGGCCCATAGAGATCCATTCATTTTCCAGATGTGGCCAACTGCTCTTATAAATGCAATGTGGAACGAACATGATCACACATGTGAGATTGTCAGTGGGAGTAAACGGTTCTCGCACACATAGAACGAGCAGGTTTGAAATGCGTAGAGCGAGGGGAGATTCTCCACTAGTTAGGGGGCATTCACATGTCGCTTCTTTTGCGCTCTCAAGTTCGTTATTTTAAATGTAGACGTGCAACAAGCGTCCTCAAACGCCGCAACACGCTCATGCACTGTAAAACCTAACAGTTGTTCTAACTAACCTTTTTTAGTAAACGTTACTTAATGTCCAAGAATTTGTTGAACTTAAAACAATTTAGCAATCTGTACTGTTTGCATCTAACAGTTGTTCTAACTAACGCTTTTTAGTAAACTTTACTTAATGTCAAAGAATTTGTTGAATTTACTTAAAACAATTGAGTAATCTTTACTGTTTGCATGCTATGCTTTGTTACTCAGAAAACCCAAGTAAAAATTACTTGACTGGTTTGAGTACCATTTCGTCAAGCAAAAAAAAAAAAGAGAAAAAAAAGGGGCGGGGCAATTCTTAATAGACTTTTCACTCATTCACTCATCTTTAGTTGCATTCACTCATTTTCTTAAAGTGATCTTGAATGTTAAATTATCAACACAACTAAAACGTTTGGGAGAACGTCACGTAAGTTGACCATAAATTCATGTTGATTTCCTAAAATTTCTTCTCACCATATTAGTAATTAGCGTTTTCGTTTGGTTGTGCACTTGGAACTTCACTTATATTATTATAATTCTCTTCCTGTTGATTCCAATTGATTTCCAAACGGGAAATTACAGTTATTTGTGGTTTCAAAAGAAGAGACATATTAAATAGATTGCTTTTAAAAAGTGACATAATTTGGCGCTAAACCGATAACTAATTTAGACTTTGTGTAGAATTATGGTTTATTAGATTATATCACTAACATATATCATAAACACCATACTATTGTGAAACATCAAACTTTTAAGGGGGTTGATTCCTCTCTAGTTGAGCCAGTGCCTTGCAATCAACCTTGCTCGAGTCACACACAAACATTCAGCATGCAAAACACAACAATGATAACAGTTATGTTTTTTTTTAATTAATAAGACCATTACAATTTTATTTGCTGTCATTGTTGGGGTAATACTGACACAAGACAGCAAATAAAATTGTAAAATAAAGCCACAAACAGTAAAACAAAGCAATTACTTTATTTGTGCCGCAATGCACTCTGGGAGTACACTTCCTCAGATCACAGATAGAATTGACAAAACTTAAATGGTTTAAGTAACTTAATACAATTAAGTAAAGCTTACTTAATTGAATTAAGGCAATGAGTTTGCACAATTGAATTAAACTGAACAAATTTGTTTTTACGGTGTGCCACAAGCGCACCAGGGGTCATGGGACAAGAACAAATCAGCTTTGACCTTTCCATAACAACATCGAAAGCTCAGCCAAGATGGATGAACAGCTGATTGTAGCTGTACAGAGTGTTTATTATTATTATTATTATTATTTCTCATCTCCATAAATATAACTAGAGCTCATGCAAGGGCTGGAAATCCATTTATCCTTTGCTGAAACTTCTTCGTCTTCTTGGAGAACGCGGCTCATGAAACGTCAACCGCAGACAGCGCTTTTGAAAAAGGAGAAAGTGGAGCAGCCGCTGTTTTCCACGTGTTTTTAGACGCGACATGTGAACGGCCTCTAAATCAATCGCGGATGGTTTCATTATCTCAGGCGGATAAAAAAGTATAAGAGTTTTTTAAAAGTATTATGAATTTTTCATTTTATTTACTGGTATTAAATATATAAATTAATGCAATTGTTTGTAATTACGAGGTTAATGGGTATTTTTGGTGTAAAATGAATTTCTCTTTCATGAGGTTACTTCCTCTTCTTGGCCTCTCTGCTGCTATACCTGACCTTCACTGGTGAGATTGATTGACCATACTGAATATTCACAAATTCACACTTACAAATAAGTCAGATTGAATAAATGGTATGCATATTTGACGTGCTGTCCGAAGAGAGGGCTACGAGCTCGGTATTTGGCCCGAACCCAGAGTACTTCCTGGCTGTGGTAGGAAAAGCCAAGAGTGAGGAGTCAGGGTGGTGGAGGGATGCTGAAAACTGACGAGTAATGTAGGTGAGTCGACTGTGTATAGGCTTCCTGTCATGCTAATAGGACAGACATGGTAATTGCTGATGATGAGTTGATTGAATAGATCATTCGCAAGTGCTCCTCCCGAACTTTGTTAATAAATACATCATTTGATTCATCACTAAAAGATGTCAGTATGTTCTCAGCATCTTTGCTGATGCCTCATAAAGATGTTTCTTGTGTGCTGAATAAGTTGACTGACAGCACTATCTCTCTTTCAGCTCGTGTGAATGTGAGTATAGTGAAGGGCAAAAAAACTGAACCCCACTGCAGACCTTATATGGTTTCTCTTCAGAAAAACAGGAAACATAAATGCAGTGGATTCCTCATTTCTGATCAATTTGTCTTGCCGAAAAAAGTACAACTTTTATTTAGTCTAAACTACAATAATAATTGATAATTTTAGGATTTTTAAATGAAATGGCAGTAGTATATGGCTTACAGAGTTTTTTCATTAACAAAACAGACCCTGATTGTAGTGTTGCAGGCTGGGGATGTCTGTACATGAAAGGTCCAAAGAGTGATTTTCTTATGGAGCCATTCAGTCTCACAGGTGAAGTGTGCATATGGCCACCATGGATCCTGTAAGGTATGTAATTGTAACGCAGTTCATAAATAGGGGAAGAAGGAGGCGGGAACCGGCGAACGTTTAAACAAACTTTAATTCAAAATAAACAAATACAAAACGAAAGTAATGCCGGCAGACCCTCACGGACGTCTGCCGGCCACACAAACATAACAAAACATAACTTAAAGTCCAGGCCTGGTCCTCTCTCGTCCTTCACTGTCGTCGCTCCCCTTTTATGCTTCCGGAGCTCCTCCGTGAGAGACTCGAGACCGGTGCAACGCGCAGCTGACGCTCATTAACACTCGCGTCACCGGCCTCGCGCCGTTCCCTCACGGCTCTCGCCCGCCCTGCTCGTCACATACCCCCATCGCCCCTCGCAGGCCGGGGGGTACTCCCGAGACTGCGCTCTACTCCCCCCGGGGGCCAGTCTCGGCGGCCGCAGCACCTGGGGGTAAGGACAGACAAGACGAGAGAAAAGGAGACGGAAGCACAGGGAGCGACAGACGAGAGAGGGAAGAGAGGAAAAAGGAAAAGAAAAAAGAAAAAAAAAAAATTCTTGGTCCGGTTCCCTGACACACTGCCGCTCGGCCCTCAGCCAGCCGAGAGGCTCTTCCTCGCGGTGCCATGCAATGGTACTGGACGCTCGGTGGACGGCTCGATCCTCCTCCGCTCCCTCTTGGACGGCAGCCACCCCACCTCGTCCCAAGAGCACGACAGCGAGCTCTCCGTCCCACCTGTTTATAAACGATCCAGCACCACCGCCTCGGGCAGCCACTCGCGGTCTTCACACTCCCGCGCTGCCCGAACTCCGCAGCACCGCCATTTCTTTATTTTTTTTTTTACCACCACCAGTTCTTTATTTACCCTTGCATTGCAGACAAGGAGAAATGGTCCAAAACACTTAATTCACGCTAGAGGCAGCGTGGAGTATGAGGTTTGACTGACAGTTTGAGGATCCAATGGAGATGCGAGGTTTAGTCACAAGCTTAAATGAAATTTTAATACATTTCATTGGTTAAATATTTGGCAAAACCCGCAAACAGAGTAAGGGGGACCAAAAGTAATGATTTATGAAAAGAAAAAAAAGACGAAATTTGGAGACACAGGAGGCGTTTCTCAATTCGCACAAATTTCTTAAGTCCGCACAAGTCACCTCTCGATGCATCCTCGATAAAAGGGGCAGATCAAGAACACATCCGGGGATTTGAACTGTACTTGGCTAGATGTGAACTTTGAATTGGAACAGTGCTTGGGCAGCGACTGATGACGTTTCACAAGTCCACAAGTACAGACAAGAACGCATATTGAGAAACGGCTAGGGTTTCTGCCTGATATTTAAAATTTTGTTAATTTAGATAGTAATTGTCTTACAGTGTTTTACCATTAGATTGAAATAATAATAATAACAATAATTTAAAAAATATATATAATTTCTCCGCGTTGTAATTGCACCCTGCTCCTGGACGTGCGAGTATAGGCACTGAGTGTGGTTTTTGATTTTTTTTTTTTTGCTGTGTTAGGCTGCAAAGCTCTTGTAAATAACTGAAATAATTTGGAGAACTGACATGGAACTTTAATGTGGTGAAGACTTGCCTGAAACTACTTTTTTCTTCTTTAATGTGTTGACCAATCAGAATCAAGAATTTTAGAGAGTCTTAGTATAAGCTGGGTTTTATTGGTACGTGCTGATTAAGTTAAATAGCAGAATGTCTTTCAGCCATAATGACATAACTAATTGTAAGGATAGTCCTTGTATATCCTGGATCAAAATGATAGATTTTGGCCTTTTTGGAACGATATTGTGCTTTTAAGGGTAACAAACTGCATACCAGCTGTATTATGAGCTGTAAAATATTCAAGTACCAAAATGCATGCATACATGCCTAATTCTTATCGTCATGTCATCATTAGTCTGAATGCAAGATCAGAAAGATTAACAGGAACATTATCTTTTCATCACTGTTACTCATACTGCAAGAAGAAGAAAAAGACTTGGGGCAACTCAGTGACTCCACCCCCCTTTACAGTATATTTATACAGTGTTTTGCCATGAGAAATCAATGTCATCTTCATCATGATCATCATCATCTCTCTGCTCCTGCTGGCCTCTCTGCTGCCACACCTGACCTTCACTGGTGAGACTGATTATATAACAGTATATTATGATGATTTTTAAGAATGTTTAATTTTATGTGCTGAATAAGTTGACTGACAGCACTCTCTCTCTCAGCTCATGTGAATGTGGGTATAGTGAACGGCAGGGAAGCCAAACCTCACTCCAGACCTTACATGGTTTCTCTTCAGAAGAACAGGGAACATATCTGCGGTGGATTCCTAATTTCTGATGAGTTTGTCTTGACTGCTGCACATTGCTGGGACGGGTAAGAGCTTGTTTAGAAATCACTTTTGACTGACACAATGACTGCAGTGCAACCACACAGTGTATCATATGACATAAATGACCATCATGACTTTCTCTTTTAACAGATCTGAGATTCTGACGGTTGTGGTTGGTGCTCATGACTTAAGAAACAGCAAGAGTTCAGATCGCATCGATGTGCTGTCCTACAAACCGCATCCAAACTATTTATTCAAACCTCCTCGGAATGACATCATGCTTTTGAGGGTAACAACCTGTAATATTTTTAGTTTTTAGTTGTTCAAATAGTTTCTGATCAGGAAACAGTAGCTAAAATGTGACATTTGAATTTCTATTGCAATTACTTGCTGTAAGAAATAACAGAAAGGATTAAATTATTTTCTAACGTACAGAAAAATGCCAAATGCCTCCTTGAGTTTGTTTTTTTTTTGCTATGTGTAGGGAAAAAAAGAAAAGAAAGAAAAAAGGGTAAAATGCTGAATATCTGAAAAATCATTGGTAAATTCATTGTCATTTCTATACACAGCAAAAAAAAAATAGTGTAGGAAATAGGCTTTTTAAAAGTGCCCCTGTAATGCTGTTTTTAAGGTTCCTAATTTTGTTTTGGAGGTCTCCTTTTACATATATCAAAAACACTTTAATATTCTCATAATATACATTGCGCATCACATTTCTCAGAGTCTGAAAATGGTTCGTTCGAAGATTTAGTCTCTCTAAACTCCTCCATTCCGCGAGCCTACTCTACTCTGATTGGTCAAACGGCCTAGTCTGTTATGATTGGTCTATAGTTAGAAATGAAAGGCCCATTACCATATCTGAATTTCAACTCTGGGGGCTTCCTCAGCACTTATACACTGTGATACAAGCAGTATAGTATAACAGGGGCACTGTATGAGGCACTTAAAGTAAAATATGCATAAAATATGCAAGAAAATTCACCTTGGCCTTCAGGGCTTTTGTATTAACCTCACAAACAGCAGTATAATCAACTGATGTTCTTGATGATTAAATCTTTTATTAATAACAGATGTGTTTTTGAATTACAGCTACAGGAAAAAGTCGAACTAAACAACGTTAAATGGATATCTTTACCAAAGAAAGGAGAAGACGTGGGAACAGATACTCTCTGTAGTGTTGCCGGCTGGGGAGGACAGACAATTAATGAGGGACCGACTAATCATCTAATGGAGGCAAATGTGTATATAATGAACAACACAGAATGTAGCAATAGATGGGGAAACTTCTACTACTCGGCCTCACAGATGATGTGCGCACATGGCCATGGTGGATCCTGCCGTGTATGTACAACAGATGATTCACGCACTTTGATAGTTATGTTAATTCATGAACTTAAGTTTAAACTGATACAGTATGTGGCACTTTAATGATGTGTTGATCTCTGTTTCTTCACAGTTTGATTCAGGAGGTCCTTTGGTTTGTGGAAACACTGCAGTTGGTGTCACATCATTTGGATATAGAAAGCTCTGCAATTCACCTGAATATCCCAATGTGTATACTAAGATTTCACCATATCTTGAATGGATCAACAGAGAAATGTGAATTGAGTTCTTAAATTCTTACGTATATAACTTTCAATAAAGTATCACATGGCAAGCATCATTCATTCAAGAGTCCTCATTGTCACAACCATATATAATTACAATATTACATGGGAGGCACAAAAGTCATTTCACATTAGTTCACTTGGTGACCATTTGGTTTCACCTTCAATTTTCATTCATTCAAGTATGGCTAATATCCATTTAAATGAGGAAAGACTAAACACTGCAAAACCGTTGGTCAATATTAGGAATAAAATCAGACAAATATGGTATAATAAATTCAGTTTCTTTAGCTCAAAGCCTACAAAAGAATAATAATAAGAAGAAGACAAAGTAGTCAAAATAAAATAAAGGAGTGGCCCATTTTATGCACCCTTAGAATGTCTTTTTGAGAGCTGCTAATGCTTTGACATCTTTTAGAGTAAACTCCTCTTAGAATATGAAGAGGAACTATTGTAGCATATCTCAGTCAGCATTTGTACTACACGATTCTTCCAATAAAAGTATGAAACAATGTTACACAATTTACAATGATCAGCCACAACATTAAAACAACTGAGAGGTGAAGTGAATAACATTGATTATATCATTACAATGGCACCAGTCAAGGGCTGGGATATATCAGGCAGAAACTGAACAGTCAGTTCTTGAATTTCATGAGTTGGAAGCAGGAAAAATGGGCAAGTGAAAAGATCTTAAAGGATTAGTTCACTTTAAAATGAAAATTCCATAAACCTTCTTTAAGTAAACATATCACATGGCAAGCATCAATTATAGTCAAAGTGTTCTCATTGTCACCATATATAATTTAGGCAACATCCTCACTTTCCAGTCATGCATGCAGACTCTCATTGCTTGGAGAAAAACTTAAATACCCAAAAACTAATTACAGTAATTAAAAAAACCCCATCAAAACAGGAATAATATCATAAATTGTGCTGCTTCATAAAAATTAATTCATATTTTATTTTATAAAGAAAACGGACGGGTCAAAATAAATGTAATAATAATAATAATAATAATGTAAAAACAGTCCTGGAAAAGCCGCCATGATTTGAGTTGTAAAATAATAGCTTTGTAAAATCTTCCAACAAAAGTTATTAAAAAATTGGCAAGTCTTAGAGATCTAACCACAGATGGTGAGTCAGTTTTATAAGCTCTCAACTGATTTTTCACCTCTCAGAATTTACAATAAATATTAGACATGGATTACATCACACATGGGGCAGATTAGTCTACTACCATCAAGAACGCAAATATAACACCTATATTTTCCATTTCAGTGCAAAGTGATACCCACAGGAAGCTGTGAAAGAGGAAGTACGGGCACTACTAAGGGGCTAAACCAGACCACTTTATGTTAAATACCATCATCAACACTGAGGAGAACTTCAGCAGAAACCTTCCCAGAACAGCATCATGACTTCTAGGCAGTCCGCCAGTTATTGTTTGAACCCAAAATGTATTTTTACTTAAACTAAAGCTAAAGTTGAGCTATTTGTTTGTAACTTTACAATGGAAGCATCATAACAAAGTTTGTTAATAAAATAATATGGTAGTAAATGAATATTGTTATAGATCAGGCCTGAAATGCAAAACTCTGTTTTGACCTTATACCAATAAAATACATGTTTTCTTTCTCATCTTGACAGAGGAGAAAAGCTGACAGTTGTGGTTGGAGCACATGATCACAATCATGGTTCTAGCCGTGTAGATGTCAAGTTCTACCACATCCACCCGGGGTATGAGTCTGAAAGTCTGCTAAATGACATCATGCTACTTCAGGTAAATGACTCAGCTAGGTTTTGCATGGCAAAATGCAAGAAAACAATTGTTAACCATGTACTAACATTTTTGAGGAAGAGAAAAGTATCCTGAATGTCCTGATCCCCTAGGCTTTGTTCACATTGTTCACAAATCCAATTTGGTTTCAGATCTGATTTATAGGACTGACAGTTCATTTTACATGTGATGAAGTTAATTCAGTGATGTCAATATCTGGTGTATCTACACTGTTGGCCATAGTAATGACGCAAGCAATATACAACTATACAACTATACAATTAGGCCACCTAATATAAAATAAACGTTTTAGTGCGTTTTGGCTGTTTTGGGGGCCTGAAAACAAACTTTTGAAAATGGATTTCAAAGCGCAAGTTTGTCTCAATGTAAACCACAAAAACGGGAATTTGTGAAAACGGTGATGTCATGTGCATGTGGATTACATGTTCAGTCGGTAGGCGCATAGTTTTTCTTTACAAAGTGACATCATCGACTACTGCATAAAACAGCATTTTTAGTTGTTTTTCGCGGATCTGTGTGAACTGGCATCATTTTGACATTGTCGTCTGTACGCAAAAAATGCAAAGTAAAAACTTCTTTTTAGTATACTGTTGTCATGTAAACATGCCTTTAGTTATGAATATGCAGTTGCAGAAATCAATATGCAGTTCAATCAGTCTCACCAGTGAAGGTCAGGTGTGGCAGCAGAGAGGCCAGCAGGAGCAGAGAGATGATGATGGTCATGATGAAGACGATCAGTGAGCTCTCATGACAAAACACTGTATAAATAAGGGTGGGTGGAGACATTGAGCTGCCCACAAGTTTTTTTTTGTTTGTTTTTTTGTTTTTCAGTTTGTGGATGAGTAAATATTGTTCTTCTTAATCTTTGTGGTCTCATTTTCAGGCCACAGATGGTTTGGTCTAGATCTGCTGTAGAAGTATTAAGCAGGTCAGCATTCATTTTGTTACTTGAATATTTTACAATTCATAATTCATATATATATTATATATATACACAGTGCACAGCATAAGTGAGTACACCCTCTCTGAAACTTCTGAAAGTCAGCAATTACTAAATTACTTAGAAGACATGTTAGCGTTCTTTAGAGATATAATGTTCCAGCAAGTCTGCTTAATCAATTACCAAAGAAGCATGTCAAAATTATTCAAGAAATTAAGACTTTCTTATCAAGGTGATAAAATGTTGTGTTGCAAAAATGAGTACACCCTCCTAAAAGTTACTAAATAAAACGAAATCAAAATTTTCTGGTGTAAGTTTAAGGCACTGTTTGGTCAACAGGTAAGTAATTTAAAGAGAAGTAATTTCTTGACAATTAAAAGTGTTATATAGCCCACTGAATCATTCTCAGACTTAATGCTGACAACAATGGAAGCACTTGGGAGAGAACTCAGGAGACTTATTTCTTAGCACAAAAGAGGACAGTGGTCCAAGAGGATTACCAAATCATTGTTTTAAGTGTGAAAATATACACGTCCCTTCCCTTCTAAATTTCCAATTGTTGTTTTTCTCTACTTTTGATAAAGTTATCTATTAAAGTAGAACAACTGAATATTATTTGGAACAATTTTGACATCCATCCAACTTCGTCTACATCTGCAGTTCCCTCCAATCAACACCAGAGGTCAACATCCCCAGTTTTCTAAATCAGACTTCTAAATGGACCCTTTTTATACTTTCGTTGTTTTCAGAAGCAGAAGTTGTCATGGGTAAACTTCTATAGCGGTGAATAGGAGGTGACAGCAAATATAATTTTTGTATTCCTAGAGAATGATGTGGAATTTGCAGTCACTCCCTCAGCTGTTGTATTAGAAAACACTCACGCAGCAGCAGTGCTTCCCACACGTTTAAAATATACTTGCTGTGATAGCCGGGTGGAAAATCCTCCTATTACCTATGTCACAAAAATGGACTACTAATGTGACAAACAACAGATAATGTGTGACTTTTAACAGTATTTTTATTTACTGAAATTCATTTTGATACAGATTATGCTGTGTTTTGGGGGATATGAAGTACTTTTTTACCTATTTACTGCAAAATTCCTCAACTACACCATGAGCATGAATATGAAATATTACATTTCTATGAAAAAAAAAGTTTAATGATGATCACAATTAAATATGAGTTGTTTCTGGATATTGTTTTAGGTGTTAGGGGCAGAATCTGCCATCTGCTGGTTAGAGAAAAATCTGTAGGAAATACAGTTACATCACGGTACAAAAAAGTGTAATTACCATATACATCCAGAAGAGGCCCATAGAGATCCATTCATTTTCCAGATGTGGCCAACTGCTCTTATAAATGCAATGTGGAACGAACATGATCACACATGTGAGATTGTCAGTGGGAGTAAACGGTTCTCGCACACATAGAACGAGCAGGTTTGAAATGCGTAGAGCGAGGGGAGATTCTCCACTAGTTAGGGGGCATTCACATGTCGCTTCTTTTGCGCTCTCAAGTTCGTTATTTTAAATGTAGACGTGCAACAAGCGTCCTCAAACGCCACAACACGCTCATGCACTGTAAAACCTAACAGTTGTTCTAACTAACCTTTTTTAGTAAACGTTACTTAATGTCCAAGAATTTGTTGAACTTAAAACAATTTAGTAATCTGTACTGTTTGCATGCTATGCTTTGTTACTCAGAAAACCCAAGTAAAAATTACTTGACTGGTTTGAGTACCATTTCGTCAAGCAAAAAAAAAAAAGAGAAAAAAAGGGGCGGGGCAATTCTTAATAGACTTTTCACTCATTCACTCATCTTTAGTTGCATTCACTCATTTTCTTAAAGTGATCTTGAATGTTAAATTATCAACACAACTAAAACGTTTGGGAGAACGTCACGTAAGTTGACCATAAATTCATGTTGATTTCCTAAAATTTCTTCTCACCATATTAGTAATTAGCGTTTCCTTTGGTTGTGCACTTGGAACTTCACTTATATTATTATAATTCTCTTCCTGTTGATTCCAATTGTTTTCCAAACGGGAAATTACAGTTATTTGTGGTTTCAAAAGAAGAGACATATTAAATAGATACACAACCGAGAACTGCTTCTTTCGGACATGTCCGATTTGAGAACCGATGAGCTGATGATACTGCGCATGCGTGTAATTTTTCAAGTGACCGAAAAGCATGTTAGTCAAGTTTTGTTGAACATCGGAAAGTGTGATAATATAAAACATACTGGAAATATGTTTATGACTTAATTCAAAATACAAAAAGTGTATTGTGCTTTTCCAAATACACCATAACAGATTAATAGCATACAAAATACTGTAATACTGTAGCCTACATAACTACATGCCAACATGAACATAATATTTTGTACACAGATCAGACTAATGTTCAGAAATAGTTCTACAAATTTCTTTTTCTATATTAATGTTGTTTAAAAAGCAATATAGTAGGCTAAAAGTTGTGCAGTTGTGCTTTCAAGTTTTTTTAAAGATAGGAAACAATTAATTTTCGTAAAACTATCAAACTAAACATTTATTTGTTTCATAAATAATCCATGGACAGCTTATTTAATTTCTAAACAAGGTGATATAAAGATTAAAAAATGACGTAATCAAACAACAGCGAGAGCAAACAAGCGACTCCTTTTGAATCGCTCTCGTGGTTCTCGAATCTCAATCTCGTTCTCGAGTAGAATCGGTTGCAACGGTTTTCGGATCACCAGTAAACAACCGAGAACCGCTTCTTTCGGACGTGTCAGATTTGAGAACCGATGAGCTGATGATACTGCGCATGCGTGATTTAGCGTGTGATCTGAAGCTACTGAACAGTAATGGGACAACTGATGCTATGAGAGGACTCGAATGAGGGGCCAATCTGGCGAAACGTAAGTTTATTTAATTACAAATAAATCGTAATGTAAGAGGATCATGGTTTCTGCGCTGATGAAGACTAATTTATTCACTTTATAACTGTAAAACTTCGTTTGCACATCACTGCCTGTATATGTGTTTGGATGCTGATGCAAAACTAAATTGTAAGAAACGTTTCAGATTATAATGATATTTTAGTTGACTGATGTTATGATGACTGACTTTATATATTTGAATGTGTTAAGTGTTTTTTCATCCCGGCCCGCGATAGACGACGTCATCGCGGATGACGTCATTACGTCGGAGCGTAAAAGAACCGGTGAACCGTTTTTTTCAGCTGGTTTATTGAATCGAACTGTCCGAAAGAACCGGTTCGTGGAAAAGAACCGAACTTCCCATCACTAATGAACTGCATGTTGATTAATCTGGTTGTAATTAATCTGGTTATAATATAATTAACCGTATCTCTCTCTCAGATCGTGTGAATGTGGGTATAGTGAACGGCACAGAAGCCAAACCCCACTCCAGACCTTACATGGTTTCTCTTCAGAGGAACTGGCTGCATGTCTGCGGTGGATTCCTCATTTCTGCCGAGTTTGTCTTGACTGCCGCACATTGTCAAAACAAGTAGTGTATTGTTTGGCATTTGACATGCTATACTTTAAAAGAAAAAGCTTCCCACATAGCAACATTGTGTCGGCCCAGATCTGGCCCACATCTGGCACATGTAGGACCGTAATTCAGTGCAGCATGTGCCAGATGTGGGCCGGATCTGGGCCGACACAATGTTGCTATGTGGGTTATTATATTAATACAATCTATTTTATATTAACAGATCAGAGACTTTGACAGTTGTGGTTGGTGCACATGACACAGTTCAAAATTATATCTTATTAGACAAAATATTTATACAATAACCTTTATCTTTAAAAATAATAAATAACTTAAAAAATGGGATATATTACTTGTAAGCAAAAGATAAAGTAGCTGGTCAGTCATTGTTGCAAAATAAACTGGCCAAGTATAGGCTGTATTTTAACACAGCTGCAAATTATTTTATAATCTTACCTGTACAGTGATTTAAACTTCTGCTAAGGGAAAAAAAAAAAATAAAAATAGCCCACGACTACAACATACAAAACTATTGACAACAAGACAAACACTTAAAAAAATATTACAGTAATTAATAGGCCTACTAAAATCCACTGAGGTAATTTCCACAACAATCAATAACTAAGATGCAAGATGACGCCAGTTGCATTTGTGATAAGAGAGACATAAAAAAACAACAAAAAAACTATCTCAGAATACATGCAGCGTCATGATGGATGACGGACTCCTGAATACAACACTGAAAAAAATGATTTTTGCTGCTTGTTCAAATTACTTAATTAAAATGAGCTAAAGCAACACAATTCCTACACATTTTGTCCTAACTTAATTTCATCATGTTTAATCCACGTAAATATATCTAGTATTGAAGTTTACTTAATCTGTTTGTGTTGGGATTACATGAATGAATTTTGTTCCATTAACTGAAAATGGGCGGTGCTTGATGTTGAAGTTACATTAACAAATTATATTTGTATAACTTAATTGATTCATGTAGGACCGATGTACACTATTAAATCATGTAAATTCAACACACTTTTTTTTTTTCAGTGAACGATTGGCCAATCAAAATCAAGTATTACAGAGCACAGTGTCACAGCTAAAATACTACTTTAATTTATCTTCTTATTTTTAAATATTGTTGAGAAGTGGTTAGCATATGGATTGGGTTAGGGGCTCAAAAATATCTACATAATAGTAAAATGTACATATAGCCCACATAAATATAAAGGATTCATACAAATGTTTGTGGGTGCTTCTCATTTCTTATTTGTGCATCCTCCTTTCCTCTTCTCCCGCTTCCTTTCCTCGGGTCTTAGCTCCACCCCCTTAGGGGCCATTCACATATCGCGTCTAAAAACGCGTGGAAAGCGTGGCCGCATCAAAGCCACTGGAAGGCAAGCCTGCAACCTGTAGCCAAAAAAGCGTAACGGCTAATGCTAACGCTCCGCCTCTGGCGGTACGCAGGAAAGGAGACCAGACGCTGTTTTTTGAATGGATGTCAATGGATGAGAGGCTTCACTATGCTGATTTTGTGGGGAAATAGCTAATCATTTAATTAATCGACAGCCTGTTTGTTAATCTTCAGCATGTTTTACACTAAACAGTACTTTCGTTGGGAACTATATATAGATTTTAGCTTGATAAAAATGTATTTTTTTTAAGAGAAGGCAGACTAGGGAATGTTTCAATTGATGTCACTGCCATTACACGATAGGCTGAGAGGTGCCGCACGTGATTAAGTTAGCCGTTACGCTTTCTCCAATGGTAAGAGATACCAAAGACTATAGAATAACACAAGATGCGTCACTCGTATTGTTTTGAATGGGAGAAAGTGCAACGCGCAACATGGCGGAACAAGTCCCGCCTTCTAAATAAGAGCCAATCGCAGATTGGTAAAGTCATCGTGTCACTGCAGCGGCCGTTAGAAGCTCCGGTTTCTATAGAAACAGTCAGACGTGCACCTCCGAAATGAGGCACAAGAGACGCGCATTAGGTTGATCCAGGCTGAAAAATACTGTTTTGTGTCATGATTCGAGCATTTAGAAACAAAATTTATGAGACAGTTGTTGTCAGATTTCATTGGTGACTTCAAATATGAAATTTAATCGAAAGCTTGGCAAACAGCTTTAGAGAATTTGATGTTTCCCCATTCAAAGAGATAGGAGCTGCACTTGGATGCCCGAGAGGCGTTTCAAAGATGGCCGCCGAGTGAAATGACTTGTCTTAAAGGGACTTTGGAGATACAGACCCTCTCATCTCCCTATAATATACAATCTCTGGCCGCGTCGCTTTCTCCTTTTTTCCAAAGCGCTTGCCCTCCCATGGCGTCTGTCGTTGCTATGCAACCATGAACTGTGCTCTCCACGAGGACGAGGAAGTTTCAGCAAAGGATTAATTGATTTCTAGCCCTTGCATTAGCTTTACTACTAGACATATTTATGGAAATGAGATATAAAAACCACCCCGTACAGCTATGATCAGCTGTTCGGCTGAGCTTTCGGTGTTTTGTTACGGAAAGGCTGAAGCTGATCGGTTGGTTCTTGTCACATGACCTGCGGCATTCTGAAAAGTTGAGATGTTTTTCATCTCGATGTGCCTGGAAAACGCACAGCATGCGCGTCGCGACTGCGTCGCTTCAATTATGAGCGCGTCTGCTGCGCGGCTACATTTGAAATAACGAATTTGAGCGCGCAAAAGACGCGATATGTGAACGGCCCCTTAGGATGCGGGAAGGATACATCTGTGTATCATCGCTCATGACTCCTCAAAGCTTCCTCGCCTGCAATTAGGCTGAATCCCAAATGGCACACTTCTATGCACTTTCGGTCTTGTGGACTTACAATGGCTGCCGTGTGCGCTTGTCCGTTAAGTCCACGAGACCATGGGGTGTCCCATTTATCATTTTAGGTTTCAGAAGGGTGCTCGCGAGCGCCCCCTTTGTGGCCGCTATGCGCCCTCGATGCGCACTTAAGCTGAGCCCTCAAGTCTGCAGCTGTGGGTGCTTCTCAATATCCCTCCTCGTTTCCTCGCTCCTCCGTCCTCCATCCTATGACCCGGAAACCGATCAAGCTCAGCCATCTTGAAGGACATCTCAAATCTCTAATTGCACCGCGAGGAGGCGAGGATCGAGGAGTGAGGAAGCTTCCTGAGGAGTCATGAGCGAGGATACACAGGTGTATCTTTGCGGAAGTCTTTCTCGTCGAGAAACATGATGCACGTATACATTCTCCTCCCCCTTCATATCTGTCACAATAATTTAAATGTATGCTTTACTTTTGCAGTTTAAATAAACTTTACATCTCACGTATTTCAACGGGGCATCATGCTTTATTAATATATTATTATATATATTTTTTTAAAATAACCAAACTTTAACAACATGTGGGTAAATCCCTCGAGTGCAGCTGATCAACAGTTGTTCAACCTTAATTTTATGAAGCAACAAGAATACTTTTTGTGCACAAAACAAAACAAAAATAATGACTTTATTTAAACAATTTCCTTTCTACCCTGTCAGTCTCCTATGCAGCTGACGCAGTGAACGCAGTGTAGTGCTTCAGTGTTTACGTCCGAACGCCGGCTCCTGTGTCAGCATCACACATATTCGTTGTGGTGCTCACGTGAACAGCGTCGGTCAAAACTGAGCCGGCGTTCGGACATAAACAGGGAAGCATAAAAAAAAAAAAATAAAAAAAAACTCTTGGATTTCATCAAAAATATCTTAATTTGTGTTCTGAAGATGAACGAAGGTCTTACGGGTTTGGAACTAGGGCTGTGACTGGGGCTGTGTTTTTTTTTAACAGTGTCGAAAAAAATATGAAGCCCGTCTGTCATTTTGACAGATTACTGTGGCTGAGCTTGTAACTGTAATTCCCACCCCTGTCCAGTTGGTGGTGAGTGCGCTCCAGTGTGTCTGCAGAGCGCGAGTTCAGTCTCCAGTCTCCAGAGTAAAGTGATTAGTTTGATTACACACAGGCAAGCACCCAGTTTAAGTCCATTTTATAATAATAAAGTTATAATACTTATACTTACATAATTAAGTTTCTAATCCAGTTTGTTTTGTTATTTTTCTTGCTGACTATCAAGTTTATGGTCAACGAATGGCTTTTCTGAGGTATAATGTTACGTGACATTGTTTGCAACACTGACTGAACTGACGATTTCGGTAAGCTACTGTCTTTCAACATATTTTCTATATTTTCATATATTTCGTTCTGCAAAGAGGAAAGGATGATCGCGTTCACTCACGATCCGTGACAAGTGTTCAAGATGAAAACTGAAAAGTGACGCAGTCTTTGTTCAACTTTCTTTTCATAATATAAATAAATGCATAGCCTAGGTCTATTTACTTATCCTGTAAGTTCGTGAATAAAAATGAAAATGCGGATGAAATCAGAAGCTATTAAATGTCTTATCATTAAAATATAAAAATTAAAATGACGGGTAATAATTGATTATGACAGATTTTATATATATATATAAATCTTATTCTTCACATAAAAAAACAAACATCCCCAACCCCCCTACACTGTTAAACCTTGCTGTAAAAAAACGGCCAAATTCTGACAGTAACAAACCATTTTCCATTAAAACAGTAATATACTGTAGAAAGCAATGCATTCTGGGTAATATTTGTCATTTTCAAGAAAGTAGCCTACAGGAATATACTGTGAGTTAACAGAGTTCAAAGTCGACACTAAGAAGTTGTGTCCCAAATCACACTCTATACCCTCATTCACTATTCCCTACATTAGTTCACTAATATAGTCCACTTGGCAGAGTTAATTAAAAGAAGTGAGTGAATTCAGACACTGATGAACACCTGATAAGCAGAATCACTGAAGGACAGAGAAACAAGACCAGAAAAAAGAGACGAGCAGAAACACAAGAACTATAACTGACTTAAGCCACAGTGAGTGTCAAACAAGTTTACAAACCAGTTTGACATTATTTATTGCAAACATGTACAAAAGTTCTTGTTGAGAATTAACATTTGGATGTTGATGTTTATTGAAAATAAAAATTTATTGAAGTTTGTAGTCACCATCTCGGTGACCAGTGTTTGCTTTAGTTGGGCTCTGTAACTGAGTGTTTATAAAACACATTTGTTATGGCAGGAAAAAGCCAAGAAGAAGTTGATCAGGTGTTTTTGGTTGTTGTAGTTATCTTGGACTTGTCTAATTCACTGATCTCTTACTGTGTCTGATCTTTAATATTCAAGTCACGTAGTGCATAAGACCTCAACAATCAGCATATGAATCTCAGCAATGGTGATATTTAAATGTTTTATGTTGCAATGCATGCTGGGTGCCAGCCAGAGGTGGAAAGTCCAGGGGTCAGAAAGTAAAAGTCCTGCCATATGTTTATTCCACCCACTGAAGCAGTGTTGAAGCTAATGAGATAATTAAGTGATTGAGTGATGATTGACCATCAGTAGTGACACCTGATTTCAAGATACCTGATTTCAAGATACCTGATGTTAACAAGCAGAATCACCAAAGGAGAAAATCACGATTTTTAAGTCACCATCATGGAGATCAGGGTTTGCTTTAGTTGGGCTCTTGACGCTTGACTTTTTAATATTAGAATTTGTTTGGGCTGTTGTAACTGAGTTGTAACAGCCAGACAAGCAACTTTAAAAGATGATCAGGTGGTGCTGGTTATGTTTTCACGTAATCATTATTTGACCTGAATCACCAAACTCATTTAGAGCCCAATCTTGGAGTTAGATTTACATTAATGAATACAGCACTGCGATTCTACAGCAAAAGATCCAGCTTTTTCAAAATAATCCAAAGGTTTTCTCAAAAGTTGTTCTTAAAAAAAAAAAGAATTCTTTTGTTTAGACACACAGACATCAAGAATCAGCGTATGAATCTCAACAGCGGTGACCGTCAAAAAGCATGTTGCAGTGCATTCTGGGTGCCTAACGAGATTTTTTTTTTTTTTTTTTTTTCAGAACAACTTTTAAGAAATCTTTTGGATTATATTGAAAAAGCTGGATCTTCTGCTGTAGAATCACAAGACTGCTGTAATCAATAATGTAAATCTAACTCAGACAAGTTACGAAAAAAGTGTAAACTGGCATTGCGTCAATTACACTTTTTCCGTAAGGATAATAGAGAAGGCGCATGACGTAGCATAAGCTTTGTGAACTGCAAGAGGTTTACGCTTTCTGTGTACGTTAAATATATGGAAGGTGGTCTGGCGGAAGCTCGATATTCGACTTCATAACTTGTTTAAATATGGATATATTTTTTTTACACAAACGCATTGCTTCGCTTCAGAAGGCCTTTATTAACACTCCGGAGCTATGTGGAGTACACGTTTATGATGGATGGATGTGGATGGAAGCACTTTGTTCAGCTCATACTCATTGAACCCTATCACTGCCATTA
This sequence comes from Mylopharyngodon piceus, assembly GCA_039654765.1. NCBI lineage: Eukaryota > Metazoa > Chordata > Actinopteri > Cypriniformes > Xenocyprididae > Mylopharyngodon > Mylopharyngodon piceus. The sequence goes on from CM077438.1 coordinate 38,120,352, forward strand.
TAAAGCTCGGATGCGTCAGGATATTTATTAATATTTCTCCGATTGTCTTCGTCAGAAACAAGAAAGTCATATTCACCTAGGATGGCTTGAGGGTGAGTAAAGGTTGGGCTAATTTTCGTTTCAAAGTGCACAGCAAAATCCCCAGTGTTAAATTAACACTCAAAGTGTACATATGAGTCCATCTTGCCGGGTGTTAAAAAGTAACACTGAAGCGGTGTTAAAGTTAATGAGATAATTGACTGATGATTGAGTGGTGATTGACAATCAGTAGTGACACCTGATGTTAATAAGCAAAATCACTGAAGAAACAACAAGAGAAAAAGAGAGAGACACAACAACTACTGACTTCCAGCCATTAAACATTATTACACTTATTATTAACCAGTTTGATTTTATTTCTGTAATACATCAACAAAAGTTCTTATTGAGAATTAACAGATGTTTAGATGTTAATGTTTTAATGAAAGTTTAGTTTGAAGTCACCATGATGGTGAAAAGCATTTCCTTTAGTTGGGCTCTTGACTCTTTATTTATTAACATTAATTTTTCTTTGGCTGCTCCAACTTTGTGTTTGTCGAGCACATTTGTTATGGCCAGAGAAACTATGATCTGGGCTGCATTTCCCAAAAGTGTTGTAAGCCGAAGTTGATCAATTTAGGTTTACGATGCTTTGGGAAGCACAGCCATAATGGTTGTGTTTTGATGAAAACATTCTCATTGTGAAATGGCCTGATTTGTTGGTGACATCCAGTATTGTTAACCGGTCATATAGATGTTATATTATTTCTTTATACTAAATCTGTTACCGCTTGAGGTCCAGCAGAGCTTTAATAAACTGAAGTTTTTTTTGAAACACACACAGACATCAAGAATCAGCATATGACCCTCAACAATGGTGACAATCAAACAAAGTGCTTCATGTTGCAGTGCATGATGGGAGCCACCAATCAAAACTCATCCATGGCTCCCATCATGCATTGCTGCATGAATAAATTATGCAGCTGAATTGTCCTGTAATTTTCGTAGATTGTTCATGTTTGCTTTTATTTTTCTGTTGTTTTGTTGTGAGAGTAGCTTGTTTTGTGATGTTCAGAGTTGATCTGTTTGTCAGTATTTTGTATTTATTTATTGTCACCGTTCTTGAGAATCATATGCTGATTCTTGATGTCTGTGTGTGTCTAAACACAGAAGCTTCTGTGCATAATGTATTTTTCTTAAAAAAAAAAGAAAAAAATTTGTTCATACTGCTGTTGGATCTCAAGCTGTAAAATCACAGGACTTCAAGCATACTGTCAGAGACTTAGACTCTAAATGACATCAGGCCATTGCATGATGATAATACCATCAAAACATATTGTGACCAGATCATATTTTCTCTGGTCATAACAAATGTGTTTTACAAACACAAAGTTTGAGCAGTCAGAGAACAAATAATAATAAAAGATAAAGAGTCAAGAGCCCTATTAAAGCAAACGCTGACCTCTTTCATGGTGACTTGAAATGAAACATTCCATAAAACATTAATTAACACCTTTTTTCTCTCTTTCCTTCAATGATTCTGCTTATTAACATCAGGTGTCACCACTAATTGTCAATCACCACTCAATCATCAATCAATTATCTCATTAACTTTAACACTGCTTCAGTGTTACTTTTTAACACCCGGTAAGATGGACTCATATGTACACTTTGGGTGTTAATTTAACATTGGGGATTTTGCTGTGTGAACTAATCCTTTAATACACTAAAGGAGGCTGTACTGTACCAACTACTTCAGAGGGACCACTAAATTCCACTAAAGGTGGAACAAAGTGTAATTTGTACTACTGTCTGTTCAAATAGAATAGAAACCTAGCCATTGTGGATTTGTTCCTTTGTCTGTAACACTTTAGTTTAGGGTCCAATTCTCACTATTAACTTGTTGCTCATTAGCATGCATATTAGTCTGCTAGGATATTGACTGTTTATTAGTACTTATAAAGCAGATATTAAAGCCTTATTCTGCATGACCATATTCTACATCCCATAATCCTAAATCCCATAATACCTAAACTTAACAACTACCTTACTATCTATTAATAAGCAGTAATTAGGGGTTTATTGAGGCAAAAGTCATAGTTAGTAGTTAGTAGTAATAGTGAGAATTGGACCCTAAACTACAGTGTGTACTGAAATTGTACTGTGACCCCAATACCCAGGTACAAACCGAACCGTGACATCTGTGTACCATTATACATACATATATATATATATATATATATATATATATATATATACACACACACACACAGAGGTGGAAAGTCCAGGGTCAGAAAGTAAAGGTCCTGCCATATGTTTATTCCACCCACTGAAGCGGTGTTAAAGTTAATGAGAAATTAACTGAGTGATGATTGACCATTATTGAAGACACCTGAAGTTAACAAGCAGAATCACCAAAGGAGAGAAATTACAAATTTATGTCACCATCATGGAGATCAATGTTTGCTTTGGTTGGGTTCTTAAACCTTGACTTTTTAATATTGCATTTTGCTTGGCTGTTGTAACTGAGTTACAACAGCTACACAAGCAAAGTTAGAAAATGGTCAGGTGGTGTTGGTTATGTTTTCACGTAATTTTTTGACCTGAATCACCAAACTCAGTTAGATTTACATTATTGAATACAGCAGCACTGTGATTCTACAGGAGAACATCCAGCTTTTTCAATGTAATCCAAAGAACTTCTTAAAAAAAAAAAAAACTTTCTCATCATGTTGCTCATACAGCAATATATTTTAAAAAAGGAGGTGGAGTAACATGCTGCTTAATGTCTCCGCCCATATTTAAAGTATATTTATACCTTGTTTAGCCAGTGAGATCTCATTGATTGTCATCTTCATCATGACCATCATCATCTCTCTGCTCCTGCTGGCCTCTCTGCTGCCACACCAGACCTTCACTGGTAAGATTATTTAACAGCATATTAGGATGATTTTTTAATTGGTATATGCTGAATAAGTTGACTGACAGCACTATCTCTCTCTCAGCTCATGTGAATGTAGATATTGTGAATGGCTGAGAAGCCAAACCTCACTCCAGACCTTACATGGTTTCTCTTCAATATACTGGGCAACATATCTGTGGTGGATTCCTCATTTCTGATCAGTTTGTCTTGACTGCTGCACACTGCAGGGACACGTAAGAGCTTGTTTAGTGTGAACTACAATGTTGAGTTAAAATTAGTGCAACCATACAGTGTATCATATGACATAAATGCACATTTCCAATACGCTCTTTCAACAGAAAAGAGATTTTGACAGTTGTGGTTGGTGCTCATGACTTAAGGAAAGGCAAGAGTTCAGATCGCATCAGAGTGAAGTCCTACATCCCGCATCCAAACTATAAACTCAAGCCTATTCAGAATGACATCATGCTTTTGAAGGTAACAACCTGTAATACATTTAGTTGTTCAAAAGAATATCTGGTCAGGAAACATTTTCTATTACAATTTCTTGCCTTAAAAATTACTGAAGGGATTTAAATTATTTCTATGTAAATGGCCAAGTGCCTCTTTGAGTCTGTTTCCTACATTATTTATTTATTGCTCTGTGTAGAAACAAAAATGGGCAAAAAAGGCAGAAAACCTGAATTTTTTGTGGTTGTTATACAAAGCAGAAAACACTATAATAAATAGGCACATAAAAATAAACTCAACTTGTCCTTAAGGTCTTCTGTATAACCTCGAAAAAAATACTGATTATTAATAATGATTGTATTTTTCAATTACAGCTAAAGAAAAAAGTCAAACTAAACAACAACGTTAGACTGATATCATTACCAAGGGATGGACAAGACGTGGGAACAGATACTGTCTGTATTGTTGCCGGCTGGGGAAGCCAGGCGCTTAATGGCACAGGGACCAATTGTCTAATGGAGGCAAGCATGACTACAATAAATCAGGCAGATTGTCAGCGTAGATGGGGATCGACCTTCTTGGCCTCACAGATGATCTGTGCATATGGCGGTGGTGGATCCTGCACAGTATGTACAAAAGATGATTCAAAGATGTTATGATAATGTACAAACTGGTTTCACTAGTGACGTGTTGATCTGTCTTTCTCAACAAGGGGGATTCAGGAGGTCCTTTGGTTTGTGGAGACACTGCTGTTGGAGTCATGTCTCTTGTATATATAGAGCTCTGCAATTCACCCGAGCATCCTAATGTGTATACTAAGATTTCAGCATATATTCAATGGATCCGCAAAGAAATTGGAAATATTAAGTGACTTCATGTAAACTAAAAAAGGAAGAAATGTTTTTCTTGAATTCTTCCATAAACCTTCTTTCAATAAAAGTATCACATGGCAAGCATCAATTATAGTCAAAGTGTTCTCATTTTCATAACCACATATAATTACACACTCAAAATCATTTAGCAGGTCACTTGGTAGCATCATGGCAACACCTTCAATTTCCAATCAATATCCAATCAATTTACTTTAGTGTTAAACATATCTGATTGATAGACATTTTATAACCTCCTTCCAGAAGTTTTGAATTTTTGAACACTCCCAAAGACAGTGATATAGTGTACCTTTCTCGTCCGAACATTTAGAGCACACATCAGGAATATTAACGGACATATGATGAAGTTTGACAGGAGTTATCTGTGTTCTCATTAACCATTTATATTGAAGTAATTTAAACCTTGTGTTTATTGTCTGTGTTTGTGCTTTTAGACAAGCATCATTCCAGTCTGTCTCGTCTATGTTTTCTTGTATATCCATTTTCCAAGGATTTAACTGATCTAATGTTGATTCAGAACTAAATTTAACCATTATGTTATATTATACATGCCCCTTCCCTTCTAAATTTCCAGGTGTTATTTCCTATAATTCTGATTGATAGATACCTTTAAGTCTATCAGAACAACTGAATATTATTTGGAACAAGTTTGACATCCATCCAACTTCATCTACATCTGCAATTCCCTCAACTCAACACCAGAGGTCAACATCCCCAGTTTTCTAAATCAGACTTCTAAATGGACCCTTTTTACACTTCCATTGTTCTCAGAAGCAAAAGTTGTATAGTGGTGAGTAGCCATGATAGTGAAAACAGCCGTGATAGTGTTTCCATGACTTTCCAAAGTGAGTTGTAATAAGAAAAACACCCTCACAACAGCGTTAATTTGTGTTTTCTAATTTACTGCCAAGGTAATATAACATAGAGTATAGCGTTATAGATCAATATTCATTTAAAAAAAAAAAAAAAGTCTGTTAAAAGGACTCTCTCTCTCTCTCTCTCTCTCTCTCTCTCTCTATATATATATATATATGAATTATGAATTGTAAAATATTCAAGTAACAAAATGTATGCTGACCTGCTTAATACTTCTACAGTAGATCTTGACCAAACCATCTGTGGCCTGAAAATGAGACCACAAAGATTAAGAAGAACAATATTTACTCATCCACAAACTGAAAAAAAAACAAAAAAAAAACTTGTGGGCAGCTCAATGTCTCCACCCACCCTTATTTATACAGTGTTTTGTCATGAGAGCTCACTGATCGTCTTCATCATGACCATCATCATCTCTCTGCTCCTGCTGGCCTCTCTGCTGCCACACCTGACCTTCACTGGTGAGACTGATAGACTGAACTGCATATTGATTTCTGCAACTGCATATTCATAACTAAAGGCATGTTTACATGACAACAATATACTAAAAACGGAGAAGTTTTTACTTTGCATTTTTCGCGTACAGACGACAATGTCAAAATGATGTCAGTTCACACGGATCCGCGAAAACAACTAAAAATGCTGTTTTATGCAGTAGTCGATGATGTCACTTTGTAAAGAAAAACTATGCACCCACCGACTGAACATGTAATGCACATGACATCACCGTTTTCACAAATTCATGTTTTTGTGGTTTACATTCAGACAAACTTGCACTTTGAAATCCATTTTCAAAAGTTTGTGTTTTCAGGCCCCCAAAACAGCCAAAACACACTGCTGTTATTGAGGTGGGATACGGGTAAGGTTAGGGACAGGTTTGGTGGTATGGGTAGGTTTAAGTACAATGTAAAAACATGTATGTACACAATAAGTGCATTGTATCAAACGATTAATTAAGTACATAGTAGTTAAGGCCAGCTAATATAAAGTGGGACCGAAAACAGTCATCCTAAAAGATGTCGGTATGGTCTCAGAGTCTTTGCTGATGCCTCATAAAGATGTTTCTTGTGTGCTGAATAAGTTGACTGACAGCACTCTCTCTCTCAGATCATGTGAATGTGGGTATAGTGAACGGCACAGAAGCCAAACCTCACTCCAGACCTTACATGGTTTCTCTTCAGGAGGACAAGAATCATACCTGCGGTGGATTCCTCATTTCTGATCAGTTTGTCTTGACTGCTGCACATTGTCGAAAGAAGTAAGACTTTTGTTTGGTCTAAACTGCAATAATGATTAATTATTAATATTTAGATGAAGATTTTAGATGAAATGACAGTAGTATATAGTTTAAAGAGTTTTGTCATTAAATCAGTATGCTCAATATGCTTTTATAAAAGAATGCACAAATCTGTGAGAAATATTACTACTTTCTTTCAAAGAAATGAAATACTAACAGTTGTGGTTGGTGCACATGACCTAAAAAATGAGAATGAGGGTTCAGTCCGCATCGGAGTGAAGTCTTACCAGAAGTATCCGGGCGCTATGAATGACATTATGCTTTTGCAGGTAAATATCTACACTTGTTCCAGTTGCAGAAAAAAATAAATAAATAAATAAAATGTAACTTTCAGGGCTTTCCTGCACTAACCTCATATTAAAGTGAGAAAATTATTTAATAAACTGTGGTTTAATCTTATGGAAGATAAATCTATTTGTTATTAATGAATGCTTTTAAATTACAGCTAGAGAAAAAAGTCAAACCAAGCCAACGTGTAAATTGGATATCATTACCAAAGAAAGAATCCATCAACAAAACAGACACTTGTAGTGTTGCGGGCTGGGGACGTCTGTACATGAAAGGTCCAAAGAGTGATTGCCTTATGGAGGCCAATGTGAAGATAATGGATAATGAAACATGTAAAAAAAAAATGGGAAAAAAAACGCACATATTCAGTCTCACAGATGATGTGTGCATATGGCGACGGTGGATCCTGCAAAGTATGTAATCATTTTATGAACCGAGTTGTAATTGTGATATGGTATTTTAGTGATGTGTTGATCTGTGTTTCTTAACAGGGGGATTCAGGAGGTCCTTTGGTTTGTGATAACACTGCTGTTGGTGTCACATCCTTTGGTGACACTCGTCGCTGTAATTCACCTAAGTATCCTAATGTGTACATTAAGATTTCACCATATATTCCATGGATCTATGCAAAAATTAGAAATGTTAAGTGAGTTTATTGATAAAATAAAATAAAAAAAAGGAAGAAAAGTTTTTCCTGAATTCTTACAAAATCTTTTTTTTTTTTTTTTTCAATTAAAGTACATGGCAATCATCAATCAGTCAAAGTGTCTTCTTTGTCACAAGTCAAGTCACCTTTATTTATATAGCGCTTTTTACAATGCAGATTGTGTCAAAGCAGCTTTACAGTTAATATAACTGATAACTGGTATATAATTTTGGCTGCACAGCAGCTCTTAAAGAATGGTGTCAATGCAGGCAGATCAAAGCACTGTTGAATATCAAATGTCAAGTCAAATGTCAAGTGTCCCCAACTAAGCAAGCCAAAGGCGACAGTGGCAAGGAACCCAAACTCCAACAGGTGACATCAGGTGGCATACAGGTGGCAAACAGGTGTTAAAATGGAGAAAAAAACCTTGGGAGAAACCAGGCTTAGTCGGGGGGCCAGTTCTCCTCTGGCGAACAGTGCTTTGTTACGATTCAGGTAGCTATCATAAGTCCGATAGGATCGCAACATTCAAAGTATTTATTCCAGTTCCATCCAGTTGAGGATCATACAACCATATATAGGTGGCACTGGGCAATAAAGTCATTTAATATTAGTAAGTACGGCTCATATTCATAAAGACAGAAATCTCCAAAACTGAAATAACTATGGTATAATAAAGTGTCACTCTAAGCACCAGCTCAGTCACTCTCAGCACTACACTTCCCATAATTATCCTGCTCACCACCTGTACTCACTCCTCAATCACCTGCACCTGCAAACCATTACCCTCGTCATCACTCACTATATCTGCAGTCACCATCCTCACTCATTGTCTGGTCTTGTCATTGATAAGCGCTTCAGATTCCTTACTTGAATACTCACCTGCGATTTCTGAGATACCGTCTTGTCATCTGTCTGCTGCCATCCATTCTCTGTCTTCTACCCTGACCATCCGTCTCCCTGCTCACCAGCCACCGACACCCGTCATTCTCCTGCACACAGGATACCAGGATTACCCACCAGCTAAGTCTCCATCTGACTATCCGCTATATACAGACTCGCATGTGCTGCATTCCCGTTCTGCTCACATCTCTGCTAAATAAAACCTGTTGAAAAGTACTTACCTGTCTGTCCTCTTCTGTGTGTGACAGTGAGATTCTTTAGCTCAAAGAATATATATTTTTTTTCAGGTTGGACACACACACACACACACACACACACACAAATATAATATAATATAATATAATAAAGTAAGCACCAGCTCTGTGTGTGTGTGTATATATATATTAGTAAGTACGGCTCATATATATATATATATATATATATATATACACATATATATGTGTCTGTGTGTGTGTGTATATATATATATTATATATATACATATGTATGTGTATATATATATATATACACACACACACACATATATATATATATATATATATACACATACATGCACATATACATATATATATATATATTATATACATATATATATATATATATATGTATATGTGTATATACACATATATATATATATATACACACACACACTATCTCACAGAAGTGAGTACACCCCTCACATTTTTATAAATATTTTATTATATCTTTTCATGTGACAACACTGAAGAAATGAGACTTTGCTACAATGTAAAGTAGTACGTGTACAGCTTGTATAACAGTGTAAATTTGCTGTCCCCTCAAAATAACTCAACACACAGCCATTAATGTCTAAACCGTTGGCCACAAAAGTGAGTACACCCCTAAGTGAAAATGTCCAAATTGGGCCCAATTAGCCATTTTCTCTCCCCGGTGTCATGTGACACGTTAGTGTTACAAGGTCTCAGGTGTGAATGGGGAGCAGGTGTGTTAAATTTGGTGTTATCGCTCTCACTCTCTCATACTGGTCACTGGAAGTTCAACATGACACCTCATGGCAAAGAACTCTCTGAGGATCTGAAAAAAAGAATTGTTGCTCTACATAAAGATGGCGTAGGCTATAAGAAGATTGCCATGACCCTGAAACTGAGCTGCAGCACTGTGGCCAAGACCATACAGTGGTTTAACAGGACAGGTTTCACTCAGAACAGGCCTCGCCATGGTCGACCAAAGAAGTTGAGTGCACGTGCTCAGCGTCATATCCAGAGGTTGTGTTTAGGAAATAGACATATGAGTGCTGCCAGCATTGCTGCAGAGGTTGAAGGGGTGGGGGGTCAGCCTGTCAGTGCTCAGACCATACGGTCTGCATCAAATTGGCTGTCGTCCCAGAAGGAAGCCTCTTCTAAAGATGATGCACAAGAAAGCCCGCAAACAGTTTGCTGAAGACAAGCAGACTAAGGTCATGGATTACTGGAACCATGTCCTGTGGTCTGATGAGACCAAGATAAACTTGGTTCAGATGGTGTCAAGCGTGTGTGGCGGCAACCAGGTGAGGAGTACAAAGACAAGTGTGTCTTGCCTACAGTCAAGCATGGTGGTGGGAGTGTCATGGTCTGGGGCTACATGAGTGCTGCTGGCACTGGGGAGCTACAGTTCATTGAGGGAACCATGAATGCCAACATGTACTGTGACATACTGAAGCAGAGCATGATCCCCTCCCTTCGGACACTGGGCCGCAGGGCACTATTCCAACATGATAACGACCCCAAACACACCTCCAAGACGACCACTGGACTGGCCAAGCATGTCTCCAGACCTAAACCCTATTGAGCATCTGTGGGGCATCCTCAAACGGAAGGTGGAGGAGCGCAAGGTCTCTAACATCCACCAGCTCCGTGATGTTGTCATGGAGGAGTGGAAGAGGACTCCAGTGGCAACCTGTGAAGCTCTGGTGAACTCCATGCCCAAGAGGGTTAAGGCAGTGCTGGAAAATAATGGTGGCCACACAAAATATTGACACTTTGGGCCCAATTTGGACATTTTCACTTAGGGGTGTACTCACTTTTGTGGCCAGCAGTTTAGACATTAATGGCTGTGTGTTGAGTTATTTTGAGGGGACAGCAAATTTACACTGTTATACAAGCTGTACACTCACTACTTTACATTGTAGCAAAGTGTCATTTCTTCAGTGTTGTCACTTGAAAAGATATAATAAAATATTTACAAAAATGTGAGGGGTGTACTCACTTCTGTGAGATACTATATTATATATATATATATATATATATATATATATATATATATATATATATATATATACACCGATCAGGCATAACATTATGACCACCTTCTTAATATTGTGTCGGTCCCCCTTTTGCTGCCAAAACAGCTCTGACCTGTCAAAGCATGGACTCCACTAGACCCCTGAAGGTGTGCTGTGGTATCTGGCACCAATATGTTAGCAGCAGATCCTTTAAATCCTGTAAGTTGCGAGGTGGGGCCTCCATGGATCGCACTTGTTTGTTCAGCACATCCCACAGATGCTCGATTGGATTGAGATCTGGGGAATTTGGAGGCCAAGTCAACACCTCAAACTCGTTGTTGTGTTCCTCAAACCATACCTGAACCATTTTTGCTTTGTGGCAGGGCGCATTATCCTGCTGAAAGAGGCCACAGACACCAGGGAATACCGTTTCCATGAAAGGGTGTACATGGTCTGCAACAATGCTTAGGTAGGTGGTACGTGTCAAAGTAACATCCACATGGATGGCAGGACCCAAGGTTTCCCAGCAGAACATTACCCAAAGCATCACACTGTCTCCACCGGCTTGCCTTCTTCCCATAGTGCGTCCTGGTGCAATGTGTTCCCCAGGTAAGCGACGCACACGCACCCGGCCATCCACGTGATGTAAACGAAAATGTGATTCATCAGACCAGGGCACTTTCTTCCATTGCTCCGTGGTCCAGGTCTGATGCTCACGTGCCCACTGTTGGCGCTTTCGGCGGTGGACAGGGTCAGCATGGGCACCCTGACTGGTCTGCGGCTATGCAGCTCCATAAGCAACAAACTACAATTCACTGTGTATTCTGATACCTTTCTATCAGAAACAGCATTAACTTCTTGAGCAATTTGAGTTCCAGTTGCTCGTCTGTTGGATCGGACCACACGGGCCAGCCTTCGCTCCCCACTTGCATCAATGAGCCTTGGCCGCCCCATGACCCTGTCACTGGTTCACCACTGTTCCTTCTTTGGACCACTTTTGATAGATACTGACTGTAGCAGCAAAACAAGCTTCAAATTTCCAATTTTGTCCCTTGTTTCTTGGCCACTGTGAGAGGTGATGATGCAATATTTCTGACGCGTGCAAAGTAGCATGAATAGATCAAAAGAGGCTTGTTGATGTTTCAAAACGATAACTGAAGTTTATTAAATCAGAAATAAAGATGCATTGTAGCATAAAACAAACAAACAACTCCAAGGCCGCTTTCAGGCTTTCTCCATGTGTACGGTCAAAAAACTGTATGCTCTTGCACCATCCTGTCAGGGGTGGCATATCCTTTTAAACATTTCTCTCACCTATAGAGGGCACACACTCAAAGAAATAAACAATTAACAATACAACAACAGAATTATATTTAAATGAACAAATTGATAAAAAATTAAATAAGCTAGTAACTATGGCTCCTACACTGACCACTGCAGACCGGGAACACCCCACAAGAGCTGCAGTTTTGAAGATGCTCTGACCCAGCCCTTGTCTCACAATTTGGCCCTTGTCAAACTCGCTCAAATCCTTACGCTTGTCCATTTTTCCTGCTTCTAACACATCAGCTTTGAGGACAAAATGTTCACTTGCTGCCTAATATATCCCATCCACTAACAGGTGGCATGATGAAGAGATAATCAGTGTTATTCACTTCACCTGTCAGTGGTCATAATGTTAGGCCTGATCGGTATAAATATATATTATATGGTTATGAACTGTAAAACATTCAAAATACATGCCTACATTCTTAATTCTTATCATCCAAACCATCTGTAGCAAGAACAATGCTTACTTACGTTGTTCATACTACTATATATATATATATATATATATATATATATATATATATATATATATAACCGTCAGCTCAGGGACTCCACCCATATTTAAAGTATATTTATACCCTGTTTAGCCAGTGAGAGCTCAATGATCTTCTTCATCATCATCTCTCTGCTCCTGCTGGCCTCTCTGCTGCCACACCTGACCTTCACTGGTGAGATTATTTAACAGCATATTACAATGATTTTTAAGAGTGTTTAATTGGTATGGCCTGAATAAGTTGATTGACAGCACTATCTCTCTCTCAGCTCATGTGAATGTAGATATTGTGAATGGCTGAGAAGCCAAACCCCACTCCAGACCTTACATGGTTTCTCTTCAATATACCGGGCAAAATATCTGTGGTGGATTCCTCATTTCTGATCAGTTTGTCTTGACTGCTGCACATTGCAGGGACGGGTAAGAGCTTGTTTAGTCTAAACTGCAATGCTGAGTTAAAATTGACAACGACTGCAGTGCAACCATACAGTGTATCATATGACATAAATGCACGTTTCCAATACCCTTTTTCAACAGAAAAGAGATTCTGATGGTTGTGGTTTGTGCTCATGACTTAAGGAACAGTAAGAGTTCAGATCGCATTGGAGTGAAGTCCTACATCCCTCATCCAAACTATAAATTCAATTCTAATCGGAATGACATCATGCTTTTGAGGGTAACAACCTGTAATACATTTACTTTTTCAAAATAATATCTGGTCAGGAAACAGTACCACAAAACACTATGTTTTAAACTCTATTGCAATTTCTTGGAAGGGATTTAACAAATTTCTATGTAAATGGCCAAGTGCCTCTTTGAGTCTGTTTCCTATATTATTAATTTATTGCTCTGTGTATAGGGCAAAAAGGCAGAAATCCTGAAAAATCATTGAAGCATTTTTGTGGTTGTTATACACAGCAGAAAATAAAGTCAAGTCAGGTCACCTTTATTTATATAGCGCTTTTTACAATGCAGATTGTGTCAAAGCAGCTTTACAGTGATAACTGGTATATAATTTTTGGCTGCACAGCAGCTCTTAAAGAAAATGGTGTCATTGTCCAGCTTAAGTAAATTCAGTATTGATTCATTCCGTTGTAAGAATCAATAGTTATTAATTTAGTTAATTTATCTATATCAGCACTGGAGTAAACAGTGATGTCATCATCCAGTTCAGTTCAGTTCGCATACAATGGTGTCAATGCAGGCAGATCAAAACATTGTTGAATATCAAATGTCAAGTGTCCCCAACTAAGCAAGCCAAAGGCGACAGCGGCAAGGAACCTAAACTCCAACAGGTGACATCAGGTGGCAAACAGGTGTTAAAATGGAGAAAAAAACCTTGGGAGAAACCAGGCTCAATCGGAGGGCCAGTTCTCCTCTGGCCAACAGCGAACAGTGTGCATGATTATGATTCAGGCAGCTTTCATAAGTCCGACTGGGATCACAACAGTCAAAGTATTTATTCCAGTTCCATCTAGTCGAAGATCGTATTCATCACGCCGGTATGGGATGGTTTGTTGAACATCTGTGCCACTGGCTGTTGCAAAGAGGCAAATAAAAAACAAACAAACAAAAACTCAACTTAGCCTTTACAACTGGCCTTGGCTTCTGTAGTAACCTCAAAAACAACAGTATAATCCACCAAACTTCAGTCTTATAAAAGATTGTTTATTAAAAATGGTTGTATTTTTGAATTACAGCCAGAGAAAAAAGTCAAACTAAACAACATTAAATGGATATCATTACCAAAGAAAGGAGAAGACGTGGGAACAGATATTGTCTGTATTGTTGCTGGCTGGGGAAGACTGCAGACCAATGGCACAGGGAGCAATCGTCTAATGGAGGCATGCATGACTACAATAAATCACGCAGTGTGTCAGCGTAGAGGAGATTAGAGTACTTTGCCCCACAGATGATCTATGCATATAGCGGTGGTGGATCCTGCAAAGTATGTTTGTTTATTTATTTATTTATTTCAAAAAGGGACAGTGTACATTAATCAACATTCATGAATTTTAAATGTACCCAAATTAGCAAGGCTAGTTTTCATTGGTGTACAAAAGATGATGAACAGACGTTATGGTATTGCACAAACTGTTTTCACTAGTTAATGGGGATTCAGGAGGTCTTTTAGTGTGTGGAGACACTGCTGTTGGTGTCACATCTTTCATGACCTTCATCGCTGTAATTCACCTGAGGGTCCTAATGTGTATACTAAGATTTCAGCATATATTCAATGGATCCATGAACAAATTTGAAGTGTTAAGTGTCTATATGGAAAATAAAAATAATAATAATAAAACAATCCTTGAGTTGTAAAATAAAGAGCTTTGTAAAATCTTCCTCTAAGATATTTGAATGACAGGTTTACTAAGCTCTCAACTGATTTCTCACATGTAACAGAATTTACTAGAAATATTAGACATGGATTACATCACACATGGGGCAGATTAGTCTACTACCATCAAGAACGCAAATATAACACCCATCTTTTCCACTTCATTGCAAAGTGATACCCACATGAAGCTGTGAAAGAGGAAGTGTGAGCACTACCAAGGGGTTAAACCAGACCATTTTACATTAAATACCATCATCAACACTGAGGAGAACTTCAGCACTCCAGAGAAACCTTCCCAGAACAGCATCATGATCGTCTCTGTGCTTTTGCTAGTCACGCTGCTACCATATCCGACCCTTCCATGTAAGTCGGTAAAGTTCAGTAAAATTTCATTGTGAGTCAAAGAGTCCTGGACTGCTGCCAAAGGGTCTACACTTGGTGTGACTACTTTGGAAATGACACATACTATGATAGTACCCAACCAATGCGTACATGACTTCCAAGCAGTCCGCCAATTATTGTTTGAACCCAAAATGTATTTTTACTTAAACTAAAGCTAAAGTTGAGCTGTTTATAACTTTACAATGGAAGCATCATAACAAAGTATGTTAATACAATAATATGGTTGTAAATGCATATTGTTATAGGTCAGACCTAAAATGCAAAACTCAGTTTTGAACAGTCCTTATTTATCACAAAAACGCATGTTTTCTTCCTCGTCTTGACAGAGGAGAGAAGCTGACAGTTGTGGTTGGAGCTTATGATCACATGGTTCTAGCCGTGTGGATGTCAAGTTTTACCACATCCACCCTGCATCTGAGTCTGAAAGTCTGCTAAATGACATCATGCTACTTCAGGTAAATGACTCAGCTAGGTTTTACAGGGCAAACTGCAATAAAACAATCCTGAATGTCCTGATCCCCTAGGATTTGTTCACATTGTACACAAATCCATTTGGTTTCAAATCCGATTTATAGGACTGACTGTTCATTTTACATGTGATGAAATAAATTAATTCAGTGATACCAATATCTGGTGTATCTACATTGTTTGCCATAGTAATGACACAAGCAATATACAACTACTTGAAACCATTCAGAGTCAGACTAATGACTCTGAATGGTTTCAAGTATGGTTTCAAATATTATAAAATAATAATAGTAATAATAATAATAATAATAATAATAATAATAATTTATATAATAAGTTTTGTCTGAACAAAGCCAGAGATCTGATCGTAGAACTGGAGTAAAAACTGCAGTCTCAAGCAATCATTTAAAGTGCCCCTATTATGCCTTTTTCAAGGTTCCTAATATTGTTTTGGGAGTCTCCAACAACAGGTTTACATGCATGCAAGGTCAAAAAACACTTTCATTTTCTCATAATATACATTTAATTTCACCTCAGTTCTAAATGATTCATAAACGATTCATTATTCATTAGAAGCAGTTTGAAGAATTAGTCTCTCTAAACCCCTCTTTTCCATGAGCCTACACTGCTCTGATTGGTCAGATGGCCCAGTCCTTTGTGAGTGGTCTACTGCGTGCACCGCGTCCCAGAAACGAAATGCCCGTTGCCATAACTGAATGACAGCTATCAATTTGCAAGACACTGTATACAATGTATGGACAGAAAAGATGGCATCGGTTTTACCGTATCAATTCAAGCCCGAGTCCGACGATGAAACGTCTGAAGTAGTCGATCAACCAGAAACTGACTTGAGCAGAACGTTTCTCTATGGTAAGTGTCACCTTAGTTTACTTTATTTAAACATAAGATTTAGGCCAGATGTGTACACAGACTTTTTCGCCATAACTATTAAAGTAAAAAATGGCTATATCATTGTTTGACATTACAATGGGTGTTTACTGTTTACAGAGAGAATACTTCAACTAGTTAACATCCTATTACAATGAAGATAGAGCTCCACTCTATTGTAATAACAAAAATGCAGAGGAAAAAAAACAGTTTGTTTTACAGTTATGTAAGCGCATCTGAATAGCAGAACTACAGAAACGTGAGTTAGCCGGTTAGCAGGAGACATACAGACTAGGGTGTACGTTACACAACATAACATACAAAACTACGAATTTTGAATGATCGCTAGAAAATATAAACATACATTATTAATCATGCTTACAGGTTGAGATTCAGAGGAGCAAGCTGGTCCAAATAAACTGGACATTGATCCATATTTTAAGAACAAGCATTTTGTGAATCCTGCGTTAAACTCCCTGAGGTTTGAGAAGCAGTCTTCAGTAAAATGACAGGAACACAACAAAAGATTGTTCTGCTGTGGCATTGTTGAAAAAATTAATTTTCCCTGGTGTCTGCACACGCAATAAGTGGGCGGCTATAAGCTAATATTTCGCCTTGATGTCACAACGAAACAACTCGTTTAATTGACTCGGAGTGGACTTTTACTTTTGAGAGACAATAACTTTATATAAGGTGCACTTTCAGATTTAAAACTTTGCAAGATGTTTTCATTCAGTTCAAGCTATATTACACACTATATGAAAGGTAATTTTCAGAAATCCATAATGGGGCACTTTAAGTAATTATACTTAAATTATAAAATACTAGCAATACCTAGTAGTCCCATTAACATAGAAAGTAAAATAAGTTGCCAGTACAATAAAGTTTGTCATCCAGTTTATATTCATTACGAAATTTCTCAGCATTAATGATTGAATTACTTGCTGTAGTTATACAGTATGTAAAGGTCAAAACGAGCAACAAAGTCAACTGGATCGGTACAATGGTACAGTGAGTGCTAAACTTGGAGGTGGATGTCACAATCATTGATAAAAAAGCATGTCAGAAGTACTGGGGGAAAACATACTCCACCTCAAGGATGGTGTGTACAGGTGGTCCTGGAGGATTTTGTCAGGTACAAAGAATATTCTGGACACAAAAATCACAAATACTGTAGCAGTTCAAATTTATTCACAGCCTGTAACTTTCTCCACTTCTCAGGGTGATTCTAGAGGACCTTTGGTGTACAACAAAGTTGCAGTTGGTTTCGTTTCATTCAATCAGGCAAATAATTGGCTCACCTACACTACCCAATGTCTACACCAAGATTTCCAAATTTCTGCCTTGGATAAAATGTATTTTTGGAGGTGTGAAGCAAGAACTTGATTAATAAACATTTTATTTCCTAACACACTGTTGATTGTATGTGTGGATTTTTGAAGGTCATCTTGATCGATTTGTCAGATGTAACAAACACTTTTCAGTGGAAAGATGGTTTCAACACTTCTCAGGAGGCTTGGTTTCCTGTGGAGGGTGATCTCTTCACATGTGGTCAGACACTCTGTGAGAAACACTTTAGTTTGCAAAGACATCTTAAATAGAAAATCTAATGACTGTGCAAGGTCATGAGACTCACCACAGATTATAATGTATATTCTTACTGGAAGTACCTGAAAATTGCATGTCAGCTCACACACATATCATGACACTTCTACATTAAAAAAAAATAAATGAATAAATAAAATGTGTTATTTATAGTACTGTAAAATGGAAATTCCTTACAAGACTGAACACGAGCTCTTACAAAAAACAGACACCTTACAACAAGAAGACAAACTTGCTAATCTGAAGAAGAGATCACAAAGAAAGCCATCTGCTCAAATGCCTCTCCACTCATCCTTAAGCACAATCTTATGATGTATATCTTGAGAATTCATGATTTTAAATTTCATGTTTGGCATCAATTTAAATGTTTCAGTGTGATTGGTAAATGGTCTCAATTTCACAGCAGTCACTCATATTATGAGAAGAATTGAAAACTTAAAATAATTCTGTTCTGCTGTCAAAGGGGTGTGCCTCTCACAAGGTCTCTGGGGAGAATGATTTCCTTTCCCTGACCAGGCGTGACCCTTGGGTCCTGTTCAATCAAAAAGTCTTCTGTAATTTACAATTTAGATTGAAGATTTCTGAGTTTGGGTCTGGGTATTTGAGGGAAAGTGGCAAAACAGGCATTGGGATTCTGTAACCAGAGAACACCCACACAGTGTTGTGTGAGTCCTGCACTGCTGTCAGGTATGCATCTTTCACTCTTAGATTCATCTTTGAGCAATTAATGTATTTATAATTTCTGAATTGGCTTCTTATTGTTTAATTATGTAATTGGCATGATACATTTCTACCTGACAAATAAAATGTTATATTTGATTTATTCTGTATTCCTCTAAAAACATTATGACTAGTAGAGTGAAGTCTGGTGTTTCCGCAACTATCATGTTCAGGATCGCTCAAACTCAAGGCAAAAAGGTAATAATTAACCCTGCATCCTTTGACTAAGATCAGAACTGGCAATTTTGTGTCCGTGAGATCCACGAACTGGCCCGCATGAGACTCTGTGTGACATCGGGTCCCTAATGAACTAATAATTGAAGAGTAAGGGAATACTAGAATAATCAAATATAAATTAGAACAATCAAGTTAACACTGCTGCCCTGGTTAAATAAGCCCAACAGAGACTTTACTTCCTCAGAACTTTAAGGAAAGACCATCTCTCTGCCAGACTGCTAAAGTCTTTCTACCACTGCACAGTAGAAAGCATACTAACATATCGCATTACAGCCAGAGGGTCATAAAAACCTCACAAAAGATCATCGGACTTCCACTGCGTCTGGTACTAACGCTATGGGGAACGCCATCAGTGTGAACTGTGTCTGAGGCACATGTAAACAAAAGCCAATAAGCACTGGCAGACAGCAGTCCATAATTTTCGTATGTTCAGCTCTCGAGGGAGCAACGATATGTGAGGATGCCCCAGTTTAAGAGCAGCTTGCTAGCTATCTCTGGTGCTGCATCCTCTTTAAAGTTTCCTGCCTTGACAATGGAGTGAACGTGTTCAGCTCTTGAGGAAACTTAATGCAGGGAGCTGGGGTCTCAGTCAGCAGCTTTCAGGAGATCTCTCTCTGGGTGTCCGTGAGGGTTGATGTAGGGTTATGTAGGGCATTATAGATTCCGTCTACTTCATTTACCTCCCTCCCCAGCTACTTTTGGGTTTTGAAGGAGGTAAGTATGCTCTCCTTTGAATGGGTGCTCTACTATAGCCCTGGTTTGATAATCCTAATAAGTAGAGGAAGTTTGCTTGTGGGGCATCCCTTCTTATCTGTCGCTTACTATGGTTTAATGTTAAAGAAGAAGATGAAGCGCTACCTATAATGGGTCTTGGATAGAGTGCCTTGACTCAAGGCAGGGTATAGGCTGCCCTCCCCCAGTTACATTGGGGTCTTTAAGTAGGACCTAGGCTCCCCTACGGCTTCCTTGGGGTTTAGAGCACTTGTTCAGATGACATTTTCCGGTGAAAATTCTTACTTTGGTCATACTTCAAGATAGGGCTGCACGATTTATCGCGATAAAATTGCACGCGATATGGCAAAGGATGCGATTATTTAATGCGCAGCTTTGTCAGAGCTTTACGGCTCTGTGATCAGTAGTAAATACTTCTCCATCTGAAAGCCAGAGGGCGCTCTTGCGCAGAAACTCAAAATATGCCCTGCAGCAGAAGAAGATAACACGCATCATATTGCTGTAGCTGAATAAACAGAAGATTGAAACGCTTTGATTGATTAAACATGACTAATAAAAATACGACTGCCTTATTCTGTGCAAGAAGCCACATCATCTCACAGAAGGATGCTCAACTGTCGTTATGAAGTGAATTTGGAGTAAAACGTTATTAAATGTTGTCTTTTGTTAGACAAGATGTGAATAAATGCTTCTCATGTCTGAAAAGATGTTTGACGCGTGTTGCTTTTTCAAATGTACATTATAAGTGACTCAAACTCGCAGTGCTTTCAGATGGATTAGTATTTGGAGCCATACTTCATTGACAAGCCGCGCATAAAAAAAAAACAATCGCAGCCTTTGCGATTTCATAATCGCACTAAGAATTGCGTTTAAGCGATAATCGCGTTCAAGTTCAATGTTATTTTTCGTATCGTGCGATATATCGTGCAGCCCTACTTCAAGACTATAATCTGTGATTCCGAAGTAGTTTCCACAACGGTGTGGTGACTGACAGCAAACATAAGATTCATCCGCACTGAGGAGCCGTGCCGAGGCACAACCCACGTAAAGATGATAATTACGCAAACAACTGCATTTGCAGGTTTCAAACAGAGATCGTGACAAAGAGGCAAAACTTACTGACTGCAGCTTTAACAAAGATTAACAAATACAGTAACAAATGTATTGCTCATGGTTAGCTAATATTAGTTAATACATTAACTAATGTTAACAAACAGCAAAGTCGAAGCAATGTCACGGAATCTGAAGTAGAAGCGTAACAACATGCAACATGAGAGCGGTTTCTGTGCGGAACGCCGTGATGATTTTAACAACGCTCACAACACGGATCAAAGATCTTATAAAGACTGAAGTAATCATTTTTCAAGTTTTAAATGGACATATTCACATACTCTAGTGCTCTAAACATGAACCAGCACAGTGTATGCGCATATATTTAATCACGTCTTCTTCAAATGAAATATACGTGCAAATAAGCACACTGAATACAGCCGTACGTCTGATCATGAACGTGATGACATGATGAATTATTCTGATACACAGAAGACAATGATATAGACCGAAAATTCAAAGAATTGACAAAAAAGTAACTGCCTTTATTCTTTCAGTGTTAAACTGACACATGCCATTTGTTCAGAGATTTTATTGCTCGTAAATGTAATGAAAATATTATTAGACCTTTGTTGTCGTATAGGGTTATATTTTTAAAATGCATCAAGGTGCCCTCAATTCAGTTTTTTTTTTTTTTTTTTCCCTCCATGGTCATATTTTAATATTCATATATTCACTTTTTCAACTCAGAGGTGTAAACGATCAGGTTAAAACAAGGGGGGTTTCATGACACTTTAAGGCAGAGATGTTCACAAGTCTTTCATCTGGAGTCCAAGTCAAGTCTGGAGTTTTTTGTCATGAGTCTGAGGTAAGTCTCAAGTCATTTCATGCTTTACTAAAAAAAAAAAAAAAAAAAAAATCTCATACTCATGTTGCCAGTTAACAAAAATAAATCAATTGACACCGACTCACGTTTTATATTTGTGCATTTTGTTCAACTCAATCAGTTGTTTGGAGTTTCTTTGTTGTGATCTTAAACGATTTTAAATGAATACTTTCAGTATCACTTAACTAACATCAAAGATAGTAATACTCAAATTCACCACACGGGGTCACTATAACAGTGTATAAGCTCCAAACTCGGATTTCACAGGAATATTAAAACGAACATTTCAGCAAACTAAAATAAAGTGTCAGTTCTTCGAAATTTTAAATTATTACAAATGTTAGGGCACACCTCTAGGGTGAAACAATACACTTATACAAGAATTATACAAACAAGGTAGTGGCACCCTACACATAAACACAAAACCCACCGTCAGCATTTTCATCACGTGAATTGAAATACTAATATATGAAAATCAAATATAACATGCTCATGATCTTATGCACGTCATTCTCACACGTTATGCACATGAACATCACATTGAACACCAAATTCTGATTTACCGAGAACTCATAACACCCCTCACGTGCAATTGCACACAATCTTTGATCATCTCGAACCCTAACCATAAAACACACGTTACATAAACAAGATGAAATGAACACAGACTATTACACCAATTTAAACGATTATCATCACATTCATTCACTGACACAAATCATGAATTTTCCCCAGGATGATACAAGATTAGATTGGTCTCTCATACACTGCTTAGCGTCTGTCTCAATATCGCACACTTAGCGCGTCATCATCAGCGGCCGCTCTCTTAAAGGGGAAGTACATCTTTTTTGGAGTTTACATTCTAATACCACCCGGTTACACTCAAAAATCCTATTTTTCATCCTTGTTGTATTATATAGACAAAATCTTTCTATCATCTGTTTTGTTTGTAATAAAGGTCCTAAGATGTAAGGGATAATGTACATCTAGCTTGTTACTTTTTAATCCATTATAATGTACAAAACAATCATCCTGGCAACACAAGTAGTCGTTTTCAATACAGTCGCTAAGTAGACGCAAGATGGCGCCAGTCGTGGTTTGTTTTACAGCAGTTTGTTATACAGCGTTGTTTCCTTTCTGTCGGTCACTTCGACGTGTTAAAACTGACATATGGGGTTCACTCTTGAGAGCCCAAATCACCTCTGAGAGAATCAGAAAAGGCCAATTAAATTGGCGTGCAGAATTTTCATGCCAGGCCACGCCCATTCATACAGGTATATAAGGCCGGCAGCATGCAAGATGCACTTCAGCTTTGTTCTTCTGAGTCGAAGCAGTGCGTCTCGACTGGAAACAGAGAGAAGCATTTCCAACAGTCCTTTCTTTGTGCACGGATAGGTGCGAAAGTGTGCCCATGGGTGCTTCAGTAGCCTTCTCCTAAAAGAACAAGTACATAACGGTTCGCATCTTTTTAAAGATGCTGTTCCGTCCGTGTTCTACTGGATGCAGGCGATTCTGATGGGCATGATCGCTGTGTTCAGTTTTTGTGCCGTGCCCATACTGAAGCAGCGTTCATGGGTGGCTCATGCTCTCACTGCAAGAGCATGACCATCGAAATGTTGCAGTCGTGGCTCTCTTATGTCTTTAAAAGACGAGAGCCTCCTCAGCCGCTTCCCATCCTGGTCCTTCTACCTCCGAATACGAGGCCTTGGCGGCAAGCACTGAGGGCGATCTCGAGGTGGGGTGGCTGCCGTCCGAGAGGGAGCGGAGGAGTCGCCGTCGTTCACCGTGGGCCGGAGACTGCTGCCGTCCGCCATGAAGGGGAGGAGCAGGGAACAGGGGACTTGCTGCCGGCTGCCTTCAGCTGGAGGATCCATCGCCAGCCGCCAGGGGGCGGAAGAGGATCGAGCCGTCTACCGAGCGTCCAGTACCATCGCATGGCACCGCGAGGAAGAGCCTCTCGGCTGGCTGAGGGCCGAGCGGCAGTGTGTCTGGGAACCAGGCCAAAAAATTTTTTCCCCTCTCTTCCCTCTGTCGTCTCTGTCGCTCCTTGTGCTTCCGTCTCCTTTTCTCTCGTCTCGTCTGTCCTTACCCCCAGGTAGAGTAGAACACAGTCTCGTGGGTACCTATGAGGCGCCGGACTGGACAAAAGCGAAGCGAATGCCGCTAGCGACACTGTGAGCGACACTGCACGAGAGAGACCAAGTGTGTGCGCGAGAGAAACCGAGTGTGTCTGAGAGGGAGCGAACCTGTACAAGAGAGACCGAATGTGCGCGCGAGAGAGAGCGAGCTGTCTGAGAGCGAGCGACACTGCGCGAGAGAGACTGAATGTGCGCGCAAGAGAAACCAAGTGTGTCCGAGAGCGAGCTAACCTGCGTGAGACTGAATGTGCGCGTGAGAGAGATCGAGTTGTCCGAGATTGAGTTGTCTGAGAGCGAGCAACTCTGCGCATGAGACCGATTGTGCGCGAGAGAGATCGAGTTGTCCGAGAGCGAGCGACACTGCTTGAGAGTGACCGAGTGTGTCCGAGCATTAGTAAATTAGTACATTAGTAAACATTGATCAGATTATATGCAGTCATTAAAACAATTCTACTGTAGGAGTGGAATTTGGGGACCAATATTACAGTTTCAAAATTGGGATAAAAGTTTAATACAGGGATGGGCAACTGGCGGCCCGCTGGACATTTGAAAAGCAAGTAATGTAAAGATTGCGTTCAGATTATAATGTTAACAATAAATCAATCCAGGAGAGGTCGCTATTTTCAGCCGATCCCTGCATTAATAACAGTGTAGGATGTGCACGCTAATGTGAAAGTTTACTAAAATTAGCAAAAATAAATGAAAAATTGACAATAAAAAATCGTGTTTTCACCATCCAATCAGGATGGTTAACAGATTATCTTTTTACCAAGTTCGAGGGGTCACACATGTTTGTTTTGTTTGGAAACGAAAACTGTAATGAAATATTTTATTGTAAATTGCCATTACACCACTGCACTGCTCACAAAATCCGTTTTCCACCGTCAGGCCGAACGGATGAATGGCAAGGAACGGTTCCAGTTGTATTTCCAATTGAACCCGGTACGGCACGGCACGATTACAAACCAGTCTCTGCCCGGAATTAGCCAACCGTGCCGAACCGTTCTGCTAGAATGCGAGTAGTGACGTCGTCACTCAGGATCGGTCACTTGTCTGTTGCCTGGCTGCCAGTTTCTCCGTAGCTTGCTAAACATGATATTTGAGCAACATGAAGACAAATTAATCATACAATTAAAAGAAATAACTGATCATCCTACATAACGCGGTCACTATTTACATCGCATATAGTGTGTAAACTCTTGCGTTACTAAGGCAACGACTGAAGAGCTCCATTATCAGCCCCACAAAACGAAACCATATCGCTGCATTCACATGGGGTGTCAGCGTCAACGCTTGACGGAGGGCGTGTCTGAAGCTTGTGTTGACGTGACCGTTATAGTGATAACAGCCAATCACATTACTTTCCGGTGTTGCACGAACGCAATTGGCTAGCGACTGCTCTAGGGTGTTTGCATAAAGCGATCTGATTGGCTGACGCCTGCGTTGGCGCTTGAAAAGTTGAGAAATCTTCAACTTCTGCCGCTTGCAACGCGAGTGAAGCATGCGACTGAACCCACAGTTCAGTTCGGCAACGCATGACGTCACCCATTCAAAGTAAATGAGAAGCGTTAATGCTGACGTCCCGTGTGAATGCAGCGTATCCGTACCGGCAGGCTCGGATCAGATCGCACAGAATGGAACAGTAAAGCAAAGAGAACAGGCTGAGTTGAAAATGTTCTCTAGGCTTGTAATCAAAAATAGGACTTCTGTACATTTGTTTGTTGCAAATTTACAGATAATGCAATTGAGATGTTTACATTTGCTTTTTGGGGTAATATTGCTTGTCAACTGAAAACAAAGGTTTCTGTTTGTATTAGCAAAATTGCACAAGTTTAACAGTTCATAAAATCTTAAAAAAAAAAAAAGACATTAATTGTACATTGATTTCCCTTAATAAAAAGTGAATTGAGTAAGACGTGCGAGTGTGGATTAGTAATCTGGCCCCCTGGTATTAAGGAGAAAAAATGTTGGCCCTCGTCACTATCGAAGTTGCCCATCCCTGGTTTAATAGAAAGAACACAACAGCCATTTACTGTAATTCTACTATTTCAATACCGTTTTACATTTGCAGCAATGGTTACAGCTATAATTCTAAACAGTTCATAATGCACCCTGCCACAAAGCAAAAATTCAGGGATGGTTTAAAGAGCACAACAGCGAGTTCGAGGTGTTGACTTGGCCTCCAAATTCCCCAGATCTCAATCCAATCGAGCATCTGTGGGATGTGCTGGACAAACAAGTCCGATCCATGGAGGCCCCACCTCACAACTTACAGGATTTAACCCCTTAACTGTCACGATCCCGTTGGCGGGACGCCTCCCAGCCAGCACACCCATGTAGGCCCCACATGGTTTAGCCCAGATGAAATGAACACTGTTCAGAGTGCACACTACAGGCTGTTAAATGTAACACTGAATCAGTGATGGAGTTAATGAAATAATTAAGTAATTAATTAAGTGATGACTGAGCATTATTGAAGATAGCTGCTGTTAACAAGCAGAATCAATGAAGGAAAAAGAAACAAGAAGAACAGAAAAATCAAAACACTAGAACTACAACTGACTTCAGCCACAGCCTTAGATAAAAGAAGACATTAAATCTCTCAAGATCTCAGCAGAGGAGGATTAAACAACTCCATATACAGAAGCTCTTATTGAGAATTAAGAGAGAGAGTTTTTTTGTTGTTGATTTTTTATTGAAATCAGTTTTGTTATGCCACCATCATGGTGATCAGTGTTTACATGGGTAGTTTGACTTATCTTTGTAATGTTAGAGTTTCTCTGGTTGCTGTAACTGAGTTTGTTATAGCAAGAAAAGCAAGAGAAAACACAATCTGATGCTGTGACTGCTTCATGATAAAAATGTAATCATTGTGTAGTAGCAGCTTAATTCACTGATCTTATGATTGAGTTTAATATGAGTAACATCTTACTAACTTTGTTTTATTGTTATTCATGTAAAGATCCAACACCGTTTTAATAAGAAAATCTGAATGAGTTTTAAAACAGATTGTACATTAAGCACTGTAAACTATGGTGAGACTTACTCACAAACATACATCAGGAATCAGCCTATTAATCTCAACAATGGTGACATGCTTAATGCCGCAATGCATTCTGGGGTCCATAGATTAGTTTTGCATGATGCACCCAGAATGCATTGTGGCATGAAGCATGTCACCATTGTTGAGATTCATACGCTGATTCTAGATATCTGTGTGTGAGGAAGTTTTGCAGGAGTTTTAAAGTGTTTAGTGTACAATGTGTTTTAAAACTAATTCAGCTTTTCTGATTAAAACTAAAGATCCAACACAAACTTAATAACATTTTGCTCAGATAAAGCTCAGTCATTAGATCAGTGAATTAAGCCACTACATGACGATTACATTTTTATCATAAAGCAGCTGACAGTAGCTGATCACAGTTTCTCTTGTCTTTTTTGCCATAACAAACAGCTACAACAGGCAGAGAAAAACTAACACTAAAAAAGTTAATAGTAAAACTGCCTAACCAAAGCAAACACTGACCTTGATAATGGTGACATCAAACAAAACTATTATTTTCAACAAATCATCAACATCTAAACCTCTGTTATTTCTCAATAACAACTTTTGTAGATGTATGACAGAAATAAAGTCAGTCTGGTTAGTAATAAGTGAAGCTGGTAATGCTGTTTGTGGAGTTGTTTGATCAGATCTTGAGAGATTTAATGTCTTATCTTCAGTTGATTTCATCTAAGGCTGTGGCTGAAGTCATAGTTCTTGTTGTTCCTCTGTCCTTCTGTGATTCTGCTCGTTATCACCTAATTATCTCATTAACTCCAACAAAGATTCAGTGTTACATTTAACAGTCTGTAGTGTTCACACTGAGTAGTGTTCTGGGCTAAACCATGTGGGGCCTACATGGGTGTGCTGGTTGGGAGGCGTCCGGCCAGCGGGACCGTGACATTTAAGGGGTTAAAGGATCTGCTGTTAACATCTTGGTGCCAGATACCACAGCACACCTTCAGGGGTCTAGTG
This sequence comes from Mylopharyngodon piceus, assembly GCA_039654765.1. Taxonomy (NCBI): domain Eukaryota; kingdom Metazoa; phylum Chordata; class Actinopteri; order Cypriniformes; family Xenocyprididae; genus Mylopharyngodon; species Mylopharyngodon piceus. The sequence continues at coordinate 38,148,186 of CM077438.1, forward strand.
GAGTCCATGCCTCGATGGGTCAGGGCTGTTTTGGCAGCAAAAGTGGGACCAACACAATATTAGGAAGGTGGTCATAATGTTATGCCTGATATATGTATATATATACACACAAACACTCACACTGAGCTGGTGCTTACTTTTATATTATATTATATTATATTATATTATATTATATTATGTGTGTGTGTGTGTCCAACAGTAAAAAAAAACAAAAAAACAAAACAAAAAAAAGATTCTTTGAGCTAAAGAATCTCACTGTCACACACAGAAGAGGACAGACAGGTAAGTACTTTTCAACAGGTTTTATTTAGCAGAGATGTGAGCAGAACAGGAATGCAGCACATGCGAGTCTGTATATAGCAGATAGTCAGATGGAGACTTAGCTGGTGGGTAATCCTGGTATCCTGTGTGCAGGAGAATGACGGGTGTCGGTGGCTGGTGAGCAGGGAGACGGATGGTCAGGGTAGAAGACAGAGAATGGATGGCAGCAGACAGATGACAAGACGGTATCTCAGAAATCGCAGGTGAGTATTCAAGTAAGGAATCTGAAGAGCTTATCAATGACAAGACCAGACAATGAGTGAGGATGGTGACTGCAGATATAGTGAGTGATGACGAGGGAAATGGTTTGCAGGAGTGAGTACAAGTGGTGAGCAGGAAGTGTAGTGCTGAGAGTGACTGAGCTGGTGCTTAGAGTGACACTTACTTTATTATACCATAGTTATTCCAGTTTTGGAGAATTCTGTCTTTATGAATATGGGCCGTACTTGCTAATATTAAATGACTTTATTGCCCAGTGCCAGCTATATATGGTTGTGACAAAGAAGACACTTTGACTGATTGATGATTGCCATGTACTTTAATTGAAAAAAAAAAGAAAAGAAAAAGATTTTGTAAGAATTCAGGAAAAACTTTTCTTCCTTTTTTTAATCAATAAAGTCACTTAACATATCTAATTTTTGCATAGATCCATGGAAAATATGGTGAAATCTTAATGTACACATTAGGATACTAATGTGTCACCGAAGGATGTGACACCAACAGCAGTGTTATCACAAACCAAAGGACCTCCTGAATCCCCCTGTTAAGAAACAGATCAACACGTCACTAAAATACCATATCACAATTACAACTCAGTTCATAAAATGATTACATACCTTGCAGGATCCACCGTCGCATCATCTGTGAGACTGAGTAACTGTGTTTTATTTTACTTTTCCCCCCCTTTTTTTTTTTTTTACATGTTGCATTATCCATTATCTTCACATTGGCCTCCATAAGACAGTCACTCTTTGGACCTTTCATGTACAGACGTCCCCAGCCCGCAACACTACAATCAGGGTCTGTTTTGTTGATGGATTCTTTCTTTGGTAATGATATCCAATTAACATTTTTGGTTGGTTCAACTTTTTTCTCTAGCTGTAATTTAAAAGCATTCATTAATAACAAATAGATTTATCTTCCATAAGATTAAACCACAGTTTATTAATTAATTTTGTCACTTTAATATGAGGTTAGTGCAGAAAAGCCCTAAGTTAATTTTTTTTTTTTTTTTTTTCTGCAACTGGAACAAGTGTAGATATTTACCTGCAAAAGCATAATGTCATTCATAGCGCCCGGATACTTCTGGTAAGACTTCACTCTGATGCAGACTGAACCCTCATTGTCATTTTTTAGGTCATGTGCACCAACCACAACTGTTAGTATTTCATTTCTTTTGAAATAAAGTAGTAATATTTCTCACAGATTTATGCATTCTTTTATAAAAGCATACTGAGCATACTGATTTAATAACAAAACTCTTTAAACTATATACTACTGTCATTTCATCTAAAATCTTCATCTAATTATTAATAATTAATCATTATTGCATTTAGACCAAACAAAAGTCTTACTTCTTTCGACAATGTGCAGCAGTCAAGACAAACTGATCAGAAATGAGGAATCCACCGCAGGTATGATTCTTGTCCTCCTGAAGAGAAACCATGTAAGGTCTGGAGTGAGGTTTGGCTTCTGTGCCGGTCACTATATCCACATTCACATGATCTGAGAGAGAGAGTGCTGTCAGTCAACTTATTCAGCACACAAGAAACATCTTTATGAGGCATCAGCAAAGATGCTGAGACCATACTGACATCTTTTAGGATGACTGTTTTCGGTCCCACTTTACATTAGCTGGCCTTAACTACTATGTACTTACATTTAAATGAATCATTTGATACAATGCTCTTATTGTGTACATACATGTTTTTATATTGTACTTAAACCTACCCATACCACCAAACCTGTCCCTAACCTTACCCGTATCCCACCTCAATAACAGCAAAAGTGTTTTTCAATACAATTTGAACACAAGTACATTGTACTCATTTTTTGATGTAAGTACATAGTAGTTAAGGCCACCTAATATAAAATAAAATTTTTAGTGCGTTTTGGCTGTTTTGGGGGCCTGAAAACAAACTTTTGAAAATGGATTTCAAAGCGCAAGTTTGTCTCAATGTAAACCACAAAAACGGGAATTTGTGAAAACGGTAATGTCATGTGCATGCGGATTACATGTTCAGTCGGTAGGCGCATAGTTTTTCTTTACAAAGTGACATCACCGACTACTGCATAAAACAGCATTTTTAGTTGTTTTCGCGGATCCGTGTGAACTGGCATCATTTTGACATTGTCGTCTGTACGCGAAAAATGCAAAGTAAAAACTTATCCGTTTTTAGTATATTGTTGTCATGTAAACATGCCTTTAGTTATGAATATGCAGTTGCAGAAATCAATATGCAGTTCAGTCTATCAGTCTCACCAGTGAAGGTCAGGTGTGGCAGCAGAGAGGCCAGCAGGAGCAGAGAGATGATGATGGTCATGATGAAGACGATCAGTGAGCTCTCATGACAAAACACTGTATAAATAAGAGTGGGTGGAGACATTGAGCTGCCCACAAGTTTTTTTTTGTTTGTTTTGTTTTTTTCAGTTTGTGGATGAGTAAATATTGTTCTTCTTAATCTTTGTGGTCTCATTTTCAGGCCACAGATGGTTTGGTCTAGATCTACTGTAGAAGTATTAAGCAGGTCAGCATACATTTTGTTACTTGAATATTTTACAATTCATAATTCATATATATATATATATATATATATATATATATACACAGTGCACAGCAAAAGTGAGTACACCCTCTCTGAAACTTCTGAAAGTCAGCAATTACTAAATTACTTAGAAGACATGTTAGCGTTCTTTAGAGATATAATGTTCCAGCAAGTCTGCTTAATCAATTACCAAAGAAGCATGTCAAAATTATTCAAGAAATTAAGACTTTCTTATCAAGGTGATAAAATGTTGTGTTGCAAAAATGAGTACACCCTCCTAAAAGTTACTAAATAAAACGAAATCAAAATTTTCTGGTGTAAGTTTAAGGCACTGTTTGGTCAACAGGTAAGTAATTTAAAGAGAAGTAATTTCTTGACAATTAAAAGTGTTATATAGCCCACTGAATCATTCTCAGACTTAATGCTGACAACAATGGAAGCACTTGGGAGAGAACTCAGGAGACTTATTTCTTAGCACAAAAGAAGGATTTAGGATTACCAAGAGGATTACCAAATCATTGTTTTAAGTGTGAAAATATACACGTCCCTTCCCTTCTAAATTTCCAGTTGTTGTTTTTCTCTACTTTTGATAAAGTTATCTATTAAAGTAGAACAACTGAATATTATTTGGAACAATTTTGACATCCATCCAACTTCGTCTACATCTGCAGTTCCCTCAAATCAACACCAGAGGTCAACATCCCCAGTTTTCTAAATCAGACTTCTAAATGGACCCTTTTTATACTTCCGTTGTTTTCAGAAGCAGAAGTTGTCATGGGTAAACTTCTATAGCGGTGAATAGGAGGTGACAGCAAATATAATTTTTGTATTCCCAGAGAATGATGTGTAATTTGCAGTCACTCCCTCAGCTGTTGTATTAGAAAACACTCACGCAGCAGCAGTGCTTCCCACAGGTTTGAAATATACTTGCGGTGATAGCCGGGTGGAAAATCCTCCTATTACCCATGTCACAAAAATGGACTACTACATGTGACAAACAACAGATAATGTGTGACTTTTAACAGTATTTTTATTTACTGAAATTCATTTTGATACAGATTATGCTGTGTTTTGGGGGATATGAAGTACTTTTTTTACCTATTTACTGCAAAATTCCTCAACTACACCATGAGCATGAATATGAAATATTACATTTCTATGAAAAAAAAAAAGTTTAATGATGATCACAATTAAATATGAGTTGTTTCTGGATATTGTTCTAGGTGTTAGGGGCAGAATCTGCCATCTGCTGGTTAGAGAAAAATCTGTAGGAAATACAGTTACATCACGGTACAAAAAAGTGTAATTACCATATACATCCAGAAGAGGCCCATAGAGATCCATTCATTTTCCAGATGTGGCCAACTGCTCTTATAAATGCAATGTGGAACGAACATGATCACACATGTGAGATTGTCAGTGGGAGTAAACGGTTCTCGCACACATAGAACGAGCAGGTTTGAAATGCGTAGAGCGAGGGGAGATTCTCCACTAGGGGGCATTCACATGTCGCTTCTTTTGCGCTCTCAAGTTCGTTATTTTAAATGTAGACGTGCAACAAGCGTCCTCAAACGCCGCAACACGCTCATGCACTGTAAAACCTAACAGTTGTTCTAACTAACCTTTTTTAGTAAACGTTACTTAATGTCCAAGAATTTGTTGAACTTAAAACAATTTAGCAATCTGTACTGTTTGCATCTAACAGTTGTTCTAACTAACGCTTTTTAGTAAACTTTACTTAATGTCAAAGAATTTGTTGAATTTACTTAAAACAATTGAGTAATCTTTACTGTTTGCATGCTATGCTTTGTTACTCAGAAAACCCAAGTAAAAATTACTTGACTGGTTTGAGTACCATTTCGTCAAGCAAAAAAAAAAAAGAGAAAAAAAAGGGGCGGGGCAATTCTTAATAGACTTTTCACTCATTCACTCATCTTTAGTTGCATTCACTCATTTTCTTAAAGTGATCTTGAATGTTAAATTATCAACACAACTAAAACGTTTGGGAGAACGTCACGTAAGTTGACCATAAATTCATGTTGATTTCCTAAAATTTCTTCTCACCATATTAGTAATTAGCGTTTTCGTTTGGTTGTGCACTTGGAACTTCACTTATATTATTATAATTCTCTTCCTGTTGATTCCAATTGATTTCCAAACGGGAAATTACAGTTATTTGTGGTTTCAAAAGAAGAGACATATTAAATAGATTGCTTTTAAAAAGTGACATAATTTGGCGCTAAACCGATAACTAATTTAGACTTTGTGTAGAATTATGGTTTATTAGATTATATCACTAACATATATCATAAACACCATACTATTGTGAAACATCAAACTTTTAAGGGGGTTGATTCCTCTCTAGTTGAGCCAGTGCCTTGCAATCAACCTTGCTCGAGTCACACACAAACATTCAGCATGCAAAACACAACAATGATAACAGTTATGTTTTTTTTTAATTAATAAGACCATTACAATTTTATTTGCTGTCATTGTTGGGGTAATACTGACACAAGACAGCAAATAAAATTGTAAAATAAAGCCACAAACAGTAAAACAAAGCAATTACTTTATTTGTGCCGCAATGCACTCTGGGAGTACACTTCCTCAGATCACAGATAGAATTGACAAAACTTAAATGGTTTAAGTAACTTAATACAATTAAGTAAAGCTTACTTAATTGAATTAAGGCAATGAGTTTGCACAATTGAATTAAACTGAACAAATTTGTTTTTACGGTGTGCCACAAGCGCACCAGGGGTCATGGGACAAGAACAAATCAGCTTTGACCTTTCCATAACAACATCGAAAGCTCAGCCAAGATGGATGAACAGCTGATTGTAGCTGTACAGAGTGTTTATTATTATTATTATTATTATTATTATTATTTCTCATCTCCATAAATATAACTAGAGCTCATGCAAGGGCTGGAAATCCATTTATCCTTTGCTGAAACTTCTTCGTCTTCTTGGAGAACGCGGCTCATGAAACGTCAACCGCAGACAGCGCTTTTGAAAAAGGAGAAAGTGGAGCAGCCGCTGTTTTCCACGTGTTTTTAGACGCGACATGTGAACGGCCTCTAAATCAATCGCGGATGGTTTCATTATCTCAGGCGGATAAAAAAGTATAAGAGTTTTTTAAAAGTATTATGAATTTTTCATTTTATTTACTGGTATTAAATATATAAATTAATGCAATTGTTTGTAATTACGAGGTTAATGGGTATTTTTGGTGTAAAATGAATTTCTCTTTCATGAGGTTACTTCCTCTTCTTGGCCTCTCTGCTGCTATACCTGACCTTCACTGGTGAGATTGATTGACCATACTGAATATTCACAAATTCACACTTACAAATAAGTCAGATTGAATAAATGGTATGCATATTTGACGTGCTGTCCGAAGAGAGGGCTACGAGCTCGGTATTTGGCCCGAACCCAGAGTACTTCCTGGCTGTGGTAGGAAAAGCCAAGAGTGAGGAGTCAGGGTGGTGGAGGGATGCTGAAAACTGACGAGTAATGTAGGTGAGTCGACTGTGTATAGGCTTCCTGTCATGCTAATAGGACAGACATGGTAATTGCTGATGATGAGTTGATTGAATAGATCATTCGCAAGTGCTCCTCCCGAACTTTGTTAATAAATACATCATTTGATTCATCACTAAAAGATGTCAGTATGTTCTCAGCATCTTTGCTGATGCCTCATAAAGATGTTTCTTGTGTGCTGAATAAGTTGACTGACAGCACTATCTCTCTTTCAGCTCGTGTGAATGTGAGTATAGTGAAGGGCAAAAAAACTGAACCCCACTGCAGACCTTATATGGTTTCTCTTCAGAAAAACAGGAAACATAAATGCAGTGGATTCCTCATTTCTGATCAATTTGTCTTGCCGAAAAAAGTACAACTTTTATTTAGTCTAAACTACAATAATAATTGATAATTTTAGGATTTTTAAATGAAATGGCAGTAGTATATGGCTTACAGAGTTTTTTCATTAACAAAACAGACCCTGATTGTAGTGTTGCAGGCTGGGGATGTCTGTACATGAAAGGTCCAAAGAGTGATTTTCTTATGGAGCCATTCAGTCTCACAGGTGAAGTGTGCATATGGCCACCATGGATCCTGTAAGGTATGTAATTGTAACGCAGTTCATAAATAGGGGAAGAAGGAGGCGGGAACCGGCGAACGTTTAAACAAACTTTAATTCAAAATAAACAAATACAAAACGAAAGTAATGCCGGCAGACCCTCACGGACGTCTGCCGGCCACACAAACATAACAAAACACAACTTAAAGTCCAGGCCTGGTCCTCTCTCGTTCTTCACTGTCGTCGCTCCCCTTTTATGCTTCCGGAGCTCCTCCGTGAGAGACTCGAGACCGGTGCAACGCGCAGCTGACGCTCATTAACACTCGCGTCACCGGCCTCGCGCCGTTCCCTCACGGCTCTCGCCCGCCCTGCTCGTCACATACCCCTATCGCCCCTCGCAGGCCGGGGGGTACTCCCGAGACTGCGCTCTACTCCCCCCGGGGGCCAGTCTCGGCGGCCGCAGCACCTGGGGGTGAGGACAGACAAGACGAGAGAAAAGGAGACGGAAGCACAGGGAGCGACAGACGAGAGAGGGAAGAGAGGAAAAAGGAAAAGAAAAAAGAAAAAAAAAAAATTCTTGGTCCGGTTCCCTGACACACTGCCGCTCGGCCCTCAGCCAGCCGAGAGGCTCTTCCTCGCGGTGCCATGCAATGGTACTGGACGCTCGGTGGACGGCTCGATCCTCCTCCGCTCCCTCTTGGACGGCAGCCACCCCACCTCGTCCCAAGAGCACGACAGCGAGCTCTCCGTCCCACCTGTTTATAAACGATCCAGCACCACCGCCTCGGGCAGCCACTCGCGGTCTTCACACTCCCGCGCTGCCCGAACTCCGCAGCACCGCCATTTCTTTATTTTTTTTTTACCACCACCAGTTCTTTATTTACCCTTGCATTGCAGACAAGGAGAAATGGTCCAAAACACTTAATTCACGCTAGAGGCAGCGTGGAGTATGAGGTTTGACTGACAGTTTGAGGATCCAATGGAGATGCGAGGTTTAGTCACAAGCTTAAATGAAATTTTAATACATTTCATTGGTTAAATATTTGGCAAAACCCGCAAACAGAGTAAGGGGGACCAAAAGTAATGATTTATGAAAAGAAAAAAAAGACGAAATTTGGAGACACAGGAGGCGTTTCTCAATTCGCACAAATTTCTTAAGTCCGCACAAGTCACCTCTCGATGCATCCTCGATAAAAGGGGCAGATCAAGAACACATCCGGGGATTTGAACTGTACTTGGCTAGATGTGAACTTTGAATTGGAACAGTGCTTGGGCAGCGACTGATGACGTTTCACAAGTCCACAAGTACAGACAAGAACGCATATTGAGAAACGGCTAGGGTTTCTGCCTGATATTTAAAATTTTGTTAATTTAGATAGTAATTGTCTTACAGTGTTTTACCATTAGATTGAAATAATAATAATAACAATAATTTAAAAAATATATATAATTTCTCCGCGTTGTAATTGCACCCTGCTCCTGGACGTGCGAGTATAGGCACTGAGTGTGGTTTTTGATTTTTTTTTTTTTGCTGTGTTAGGCTGCAAAGCTCTTGTAAATAACTGAAATAATTTGGAGAACTGACATGGAACTTTAATGTGGTGAAGACTTGCCTGAAACTACTTTTTTCTTCTTTAATGTGTTGACCAATCAGAATCAAGAATTTTAGAGAGTCTTAGTATAAGCTGGGTTTTATTGGTACGTGCTGATTAAGTTAAATAGCAGAATGTCTTTCAGCCATAATGACATAACTAATTGTAAGGATAGTCCTTGTATATCCTGGATCAAAATGATAGATTTTGGCCTTTTTGGAACGATATTGTGCTTTTAAGGGTAACAAACTGCATACCAGCTGTATTATGAGCTGTAAAATATTCAAGTACCAAAATGCATGCATACATGCCTAATTCTTATCGTCATGTCATCATTAGTCTGAATGCAAGATCAGAAAGATTAACAGGAACATTATCTTTTCATCACTGTTACTCATACTGCAAGAAGAAGAAAAAGACTTGGGGCAACTCAGTGACTCCACCCCCCTTTACAGTATATTTATACAGTGTTTTGCCATGAGAAATCAATGTCATCTTCATCATGATCATCATCATCTCTCTGCTCCTGCTGGCCTCTCTGCTGCCACACCTGACCTTCACTGGTGAGACTGATTATATAACAGTATATTATGATGATTTTTAAGAATGTTTAATTTTATGTGCTGAATAAGTTGACTGACAGCACTCTCTCTCTCAGCTCATGTGAATGTGGGTATAGTGAACGGCAGGGAAGCCAAACCTCACTCCAGACCTTACATGGTTTCTCTTCAGAAGAACAGGGAACATATCTGCGGTGGATTCCTAATTTCTGATGAGTTTGTCTTGACTGCTGCACATTGCTGGGACGGGTAAGAGCTTGTTTAGAAATCACTTTTGACTGACACAATGACTGCAGTGCAACCACACAGTGTATCATATGACATAAATGACCATCATGACTTTCTCTTTTAACAGATCTGAGATTCTGACGGTTGTGGTTGGTGCTCATGACTTAAGAAACAGCAAGAGTTCAGATCGCATCGATGTGCTGTCCTACAAACCGCATCCAAACTATTTATTCAAACCTCCTCGGAATGACATCATGCTTTTGAGGGTAACAACCTGTAATATTTTTAGTTTTTAGTTGTTCAAATAGTTTCTGATCAGGAAACAGTAGCTAAAATGTGACATTTGAATTTCTATTGCAATTACTTGCTGTAAGAAATAACAGAAAGGATTAAATTATTTTCTAACGTACAGAAAAATGCCAAATGCCTCCTTGAGTTTGTTTTTTTTTTGCTATGTGTAGGGAAAAAAAGAAAAGAAAGAAAAAAGGGTAAAATGCTGAATATCTGAAAAATCATTGGTAAATTCATTGTCATTTCTATACACAGCAAAAAAAATAGTGTAGGAAATAGGCTTTTTAAAAGTGCCCCTGTAATGCTGTTTTTAAGGTTCCTAATTTTGTTTTGGAGGTCTCCTTTTACATATATCAAAAACACTTTAATATTCTCATAATATACATTGCGCATCACATTTCTCAGAGTCTGAAAATGGTTCGTTCGAAGATTTAGTCTCTCTAAACTCCTCCATTCCGCGAGCCTACTCTACTCTGATTGGTCAAACGGCCTAGTCTGTTATGATTGGTCTATAGTTAGAAATGAAAGGCCCATTACCATATCTGAATTTCAACTCTGGGGGCTTCCTCAGCACTTATACACTGTGATACAAGCAGTATAGTATAACAGGGGCACTGTATGAGGCACTTAAAGTAAAATATGCATAAAATATGCAAGAAAATTCACCTTGGCCTTCAGGGCTTTTGTATTAACCTCACAAACAGCAGTATAATCAACTGATGTTCTTGATGATTAAATCTTTTATTAATAACAGATGTGTTTTTGAATTACAGCTACAGGAAAAAGTCGAACTAAACAACGTTAAATGGACATCTTTACCAAAGAAAGGAGAAGACGTGGGAACAGATACTCTCTGTAGTGTTGCCGGCTGGGGAGGACAGACAATTAATGAGGGACCGACTAATCATCTAATGGAGGCAAATGTGTATATAATGAACAACACAGAATGTAGCAATAGATGGGGAAACTTCTACTACTCGGCCTCACAGATGATGTGCGCACATGGCCATGGTGGATCCTGCCGTGTATGTACAACAGATGATTCACGCACTTTGATAGTTATGTTAATTCATGAACTTAAGTTTAAACTGATACAGTATGTGGCACTTTAATGATGTGTTGATCTCTGTTTCTTCACAGTTTGATTCAGGAGGTCCTTTGGTTTGTGGAAACACTGCAGTTGGTGTCACATCATTTGGATATAGAAAGCTCTGCAATTCACCTGAATATCCCAATGTGTATACTAAGATTTCACCATATCTTGAATGGATCAACAGAGAAATGTGAATTGAGTTCTTAAATTCTTACGTATATAACTTTCAATAAAGTATCACATGGCAAGCATCATTCATTCAAGAGTCCTCATTGTCACAACCATATATAATTACAATATTACATGGGAGGCACAAAAGTCATTTCACATTAGTTCACTTGGTGACCATTTGGTTTCACCTTCAATTTTCATTCATTCAAGTATGGCTAATATCCATTTAAATGAGGAAAGACTAAACACTGCAAAACCGTTGGTCAATATTAGGAATAAAATCAGACAAATATGGTATAATAAATTCAGTTTCTTTAGCTCAAAGCCTACAAAAGAATAATAATAAGAAGAAGACAAAGTAGTCAAAATAAAATAAAGGAGTGGCCCATTTTATGCACCCTTAGAATGTCTTTTTGAGAGCTGCTAATGCTTTGACATCTTTTAGAGTAAACTCCTCTTAGAATATGAAGAGGAACTATTGTAGCATATCTCAGTCAGCATTTGTACTACACGATTCTTCCAATAAAAGTATGAAACAATGTTACACAATTTACAATGATCAGCCACAACATTAAAACAACTGAGAGGTGAAGTGAATAACATTGATTATATCATTACAATGGCACCAGTCAAGGGCTGGGATATATCAGGCAGAAACTGAACAGTCAGTTCTTGAATTTCATGAGTTGGAAGCAGGAAAAATGGGCAAGTGAAAAGATCTTAAAGGATTAGTTCACTTTAAAATGAAAATTCCATAAACCTTCTTTAAGTAAACATATCACATGGCAAGCATCAATTATAGTCAAAGTGTTCTCATTGTCACCATATATAATTTAGGCAACATCCTCACTTTCCAGTCATGCATGCAGACTCTCATTGCTTGGAGAAAAACTTAAATACCCAAAAACTAATTACAGTAATTAAAAAAACCCCATCAAAACAGGAATAATATCATAAATTGTGCTGCTTCATAAAAATTAATTCATATTTTATTTTATAAAGAAAACGGACGGGTCAAAATAAATGTAATAATAATAATAATAATAATGTAAAAACAGTCCTGGAAAAGCCGCCATGATTTGAGTTGTAAAATAATAGCTTTGTAAAATCTTCCAACAAAAGTTATTAAAAAATTGGCAAGTCTTAGAGATCTAACCACAGATGGTGAGTCAGTTTTATAAGCTCTCAACTGATTTTTCACCTCTCAGAATTTACAATAAATATTAGACATGGATTACATCACACATGGGGCAGATTAGTCTACTACCATCAAGAACGCAAATATAACACCTATATTTTCCATTTCAGTGCAAAGTGATACCCACAGGAAGCTGTGAAAGAGGAAGTACGGGCACTACTAAGGGGCTAAACCAGACCACTTTATGTTAAATACCATCATCAACACTGAGGAGAACTTCAGCAGAAACCTTCCCAGAACAGCATCATGATCGTCTCTGTGCTTTTGCTAGTCAGCCTGCTACCATATCTAACCCTTCCATGTAAGTCTGATGGAAAATAATGAACTTCTATTGCATTACATCTTCTACATTTTTACACTTCTGCACTTTTAATGTTATGTAATTATTAGCAATGCTCGCACTATGCTCAATGACTTCATCTGAAAGTCCATTTAGTCAAGTCTATTTCTCATTTAATAAACATAAGTTAATTTCTCTCTCAGCATCTGTGAATGTGGGTATAGTAAACGGCACAGAAGCCAGGCCTCATTCAAGACCCTACATGGTTTCTATACAAAGAAATAATGAACATATATGCGGTGGCTTCCTTGTGTCTGAACAGTTTGTCATGACAGCTGCACACTGCTCTACAGCGTAAGTTTTTTTGTTCAGTTCAGTAAAATTTCATTGTGAGTCAAAGAGTCCCAGACTGCTGCAAAAGGGTCTACACTTGGTGTGACTACTTTCGAAATGACACATAGTACCCAACCTAGTGCGTACACGACTTCTAGGCAGTCCGCCAATTATTGTTTGAACCCAAAATGTATTTTTACTTAAACTAAAGCTAAAGTTGAGCTATTTGTTTGTAACTTTACAATGGAAGCATCATAACAAAGTTTGTTAATAAAATAATATGGTAGTAAATGAATATTGTTATAGATCAGGCCTGAAATGCAAAACTCTGTTTTGACCTTATACCAATAAAATACATGTTTTCTTTCTCATCTTGACAGAGGAGAAAAGCTGACAGTTGTGGTTGGAGCACATGATCACAATCATGGTTCTAGCCGTGTAGATGTCAAGTTCTACCACATCCACCCGGGGTATGAGTCTGAAAGTCTGCTAAATGACATCATGCTACTTCAGGTAAATGACTCAGCTAGGTTTTGCATGGCAAAATGCAAGAAAACAATTGTTAACCATGTACTAACATTTTTGAGGAAGAGAAAAGTATCCTGAATGTCCTGATCCCCTAGGCTTTGTTCACATTGTTCACAAATCCAATTTGGTTTCAGATCTGATTTATAGGACTGACAGTTCATTTTACATGTGATGAAGTTAATTCAGTGATGTCAATATCTGGTGTATCTACACTGTTGGCCATAGTAATGACGCAAGCAATATACAACTACTTGAAACCTGATCTGACCGTTTAGAGTCTAAGAGACTAAGATGTATTCTGGATTTAGATCAGAAAACAAATATAGATGTGGTTCGAATTGGGATTGTAAACATCATTGATTTAGTATGTTTGTTTGTTTATTTGTTTGTTTTGCTTCAAATTACAAAAAAAAACCTCATTTAAGATATGTCAGAAAAATATTTATATATATATATATATAGAGAGATCTGATCGTAGAACTGGAGTAAAAACTGCAGTCTCAAGCAATCATTTGAATAATTATACTTAAATTATAAAATACTAGCATACCTAAAAGTAAAAAAAAGTCCTGAAAAGTAAAATAATTTGCCAATACAATGAATTTTGTCATCCAGTTTTTATTATGAAATTTCTCAGCATTAATGATTATGTGCTGTAGCTACATGTAAAGGTCAAAAAGAGCAAAAAAGTCAACTGGATCTCCATACCAAAGAAAGATAAGGACATCAAGGCCAATGCCAAATGCAGTGTTGCAGGATGGGGAAGAAAAACCACCAGTGGTACAGTGAGTGCTAAACTTATGGAGGTGGATGTCACAATCATTGATAAAAAAGCATGTCAGAAGTACTGGGGGGAAACATACTCTACCTCAAGGATGGTGTGTGCAGGTGGTCCTGGAGGATTTTGTCAGGTACAAAGTGTATTCTGGACAAATCAAAAATAGTATAGCTGTTCAATTTTATTCAGCCTGTAACTTTTTCCACTTCTCAGGGTGATTCTGGAGGACCTTTGGTGTGCAACAAAGTTGCAGTTGGTGTTGTTTCATTCAATCAGCCAAACAACTGTGACTCACCAACACGACCCAATGTCTACACCAAGATTTCCAAATTTCTGCCTTGGATAAAATGTATTTTTGGAGGTGTGAAGCAAGAGCTTGATTAATAAACATTTTATTTCCTAAAACACTTTGTTGATTGTATGCGTGAATTTTGAGATAATATTATGATTTAACATCTTGATCGATTTTTCAGATGTGACAAACACCAAACAGTGAAAAGATGGTTTTGAACCTTCTCAGCAGGCTTGGTTTCCTGTGGGGGGCGATCTCATCACATGTGGTCAGACAATCTGTGAGAAACACTCTAGTTTACAAGACATCTTAAATAGAAAATCTAATGACTGTGCAAGGACACGAGACTCACCATAGATTAGAAAAATAAACCTAAAAATGTGTTATTTATACACTAAAATTTGCTGGGTTATTTTTTACACAGCCTGTTGGGTCATTTTGTTGGGTTATTTTCACATTGTTGTGTAACCCACTGCTGGGTTAAGTTTGACAGACAGTAAAAATAATGCACCTCCTCACAAACTACCCAGCCTGCTAGGTTATAGTAACCCACTGCTGGTTTGCCAAACTGATTAAACCGGATCGGTTAATCAATGGTAATTTTGTCTCCTGTCCTGAGAGAAAACTTGGTGATCTTCCTAAATAACTTCACGATTTTCACTTGTATATCAAACAATTACTGTATAGACAAAAAACATCTGTAGTTTTAACTTTTTAAATTACATTTAGCTACCATTGTTTGCTCCGCTAACATTATTTCACATCTGCTGTTCGCTTGCATTGCAGACCAAGTGAGAGATTTGACGCGGCCATATTGAAGTGCCATCTCCTGTTAAGCGAGTGTCACGACCAGTGTTGAGCACGTTACTTTAAAAATTTAATTAGTTATAGTTACTTCTCACAAATAGTAACTGAGTTAGTAACTGAGTTACATCATTATAAAAGTAACTAATTACCAGAGAAAGTAACTATTGCATTACTTTTTATTTTTTTTTCAAATATGTCAAATAACTTGGATGCCCCCAATATTAAATATGTTAAATGAATGAAATGGACACTAAATAGAAAAAAATATTATTTTAAAACATTGTACACTAATCTACACTATTTTAATGTTGCTGTGGGACAATGTGAGAGACACCTATCAAATTCAATATATTATTGTAAATATTATCACTACTATAGTGGAACAATAAAACACAATAGATGGTTTTGAACTTTTAATATTTATTGCACAGACCACAACTGGCCAACAAATAAGTCATAAAATAAATTATGCTTGATCCGACTCATGACTCATGATCCGCTCTTGCTCACAACATGAAATTTCTCTGTACTGTACTATACGTGTTGGTAGCCATTAAAGAAAACATATTTAGTTTCATATTTATGTTTATATAGGCCTATTATAATGTCATTTTTTTTAATTTCATCTATTTGATTATGAAAAGTGAACAGCATAAGAGTAAGACAGAATACATCATAAGATGCACAATATATCGGGAGACATGGAGTGCACAGCAAAATCCTCAGTGTTAAATTAACACCCCTCAGTGTACATATGTGTCCACACTACAGGGTGTTAAAAGTAATTCTGATGCAGTGTTAAATTTAATTAGATAATTAAGTGATTAATTAAGTGATGACTGACCATTAGTGGTGACACCTGATCTTAATAAGCAGAATCACTGAAGGAAAGTGAAAAAAGATGTTTTATGGATTGTTTCGTTTCAAGTCACCACAATGGAGTTCAGTGTTTGCTTTAGTTGGGCTCTTGACCCTTAACTTTTTAATATTAGGTTTTCTCTAGCTGCTCCAACTTTGTGTTTTAGAGCACATTAGTTGTGACAAGAGAAAATGTGATCTGGTCACAATATGTTTTGATAATTCAGAGTTTAAATCTCTGACTATATGTTTGATGTGTAACTTTAGTATTGGTGATTATAACCCTGTGATTTCACAGCTTGAGATCCAACAATAGTATAAACAATTTCAAAAATACATTGTGCACAGATCTGATTTATAGGATTTGGAGGAGATAATCTCCATTATCTCATTAACTTCAGTGTTCACTGAGGATTTTGCTGTGCATGATGTACATTTCAGCATCTATCCAAACAGAGTTTTGTACCTGTAAATGTTTTTATTTTATTTTATTTTATTTTACATATAAACATGATAAAAGTCTGCTATATATACACACAGTATCTCACAAAATTGAGTACACCCCTCACATTTCAGCAACCACTTTATTATATGTTCTCAAGGGACAATTCTATAGAAATGAAAATTGGCTGGGATAGTAACCAGCCGAGAGTGAGGAGTCGGGGTGGCGGAGGAATGCAGAAAAGACTGTCGATAAACAATTGGGTGAGTCGGCTATATATAGGCCCTCAATTGTACTGATTAGGTAGATCATTTGACGTGCTCCTCCCGAACTTTGTTAATAAAACATAATTTGTTTTTACATACACTACAGCTTACACTATGTTCATAGATACAGATCATCTGTGAGGAGGCTGAGTAGTTGTCTTTCCAATTATTTTCGCATTCTATGATGTGATATGATCTTCAAGTCTGCTTCCATGAGACGTGTGCTCTGTCTCCTTAAGCCTGCGACACTGCAAACAGAATCTGGTTTGATGTCTCCCTCTTGTGTTTGTATATGTAAATCCTCCTGATATTGTTGTTTTGTTGGACGTTTTTCACTAGCTGTGATACATTAACACAATCATCATTCAAAGACAGATTAAATTATTTTTAATCTCAAAAAATTATATTTCAGAACTTCTTTTACCCTTAGTAGCATAATGTCATTATGTGCATTGTAAAGTCCAGGATGCTTGTGGTAGGATACGGACACTGTGATATGGACAAATTCTGAAACTGACAAATTTTTCATGCTTATTTTTTAGGTTGTGTGCACAGAGCACAGCTATTAGTTTCCCATTTCTGTGAAAGAAAGTCTTATTAGTATAATGAATAATACTGATTACTTAATTATGATATTGAATGATATAAGGCCTATATATAGCAGACTCACCTTTGTAATGGAACAAAACCAAACCGACCATCACTGAAATCTCATAACAAAATTAAAACATCACTGAAATCTTGTAACTGAACAAAACTAACCATCATTGAAATCTCGTAATTAAACAAAACCGACAGTTTGAATTGTTTCAAATTCAACCGTCATTTAAATCTCATAACGGAGCCAAACAGCCAGTCATTGAGATCTTGTAACCAATCAAAACCAACTGAGATCCCGTAACTGAACAAAACTGACCATTATTGAAATCTAGAAGGGGAACAGAACCAGCCGTCATTAAAATCTCATAACAAAACAAAACCGTCAACCAATGAGATCTTGTAAAGGAGCAAAACTGATTGTCATTGAGATATACTAAGGACTAAAATCAACCATCATTGAAATTTGGTAAAGAAACAAAACCGACTGTCTTTGAAATCTCATAAAGGAACAAAGGAACAAAACCTACCATCGTTGAGATCTCGTAAAGAAAAAAAGTCCATCATTGAACTGAAATCTTGTAAAAGATTTCAAAAGAAAACAAATTGAAAAAGCAGGATCTGCTGCTGTAGAATCACAGAGCTGCTGTAATCAATAATGTAAATCTAACTCCATGATTGGGCTCTAAATGAGATCGGTGGTTCAGGTCAAATAATGATTATATGAAAACATAACCAACACCACCCGATCATCCTTTCTCTATGTTTGTCTGGCTGTTATAACTCAGTTACAGCAGCCAAACAAAATCTAATATTAAAAAGTTAAGGGTCAAGAGCTCAACTAAAGCAATCCCTGATCTCCATGATGGTGACTTAAAAATTGTGATTTTCTCCTTTGGTGATGCTGCTTGTTAACATCAGGTATCTTCAATAATTGTCAATCATCACTCTAACACTGCTTCAGTGGGTGGAATAAAAAGATGGCAGGACTTTTACTTTCTGCGTGAAGTCCAAAAATTGGACTTTATAACTCGCAATGCCGAGTTTATATCTCACAATTCTGAGAAAAGAATTCAGAATTGCGAGGGGGAAAAAAAGTCAAAATTGTGAGATAAAAATCCACAGTAACCTTTATGTTTTTTTAAGTGACGAAAACAAGCTTCCATATGAATCACAACATTACAAACTTTGATTTGAAGCAAAAAAAGTATTTGAAAATCAGAAAAAAAGACAAATGTACTTAACGGATTTAAATCCATGAAGCATTGTGAATAAAATAATAGAATAAAAAAAAAAAGACAAATATAATTATAGAACTACTGATTTAAAGATGTTGATTGTGCATATATAAACAAAATATTTTACGTTTATTACAAAATATGATTCTATGTGCAAAAATTTAAGAAGTTTGGATTGAAGACTTCAGTAAAAGCTTATCTGATAACAACCTCGTAGCTCACAGTAGGTCAGTCTTTAAAAGTTTATAAATTATTGTTAACAAAAAACTTTGTTAAAATATTTGGTTTTGGACATTAAACTTGGGTAAATTTCTGCAAGCAGTGGTATTTTTTTAAACTGTATAATGTCGACGAATGTAATAATTCTCTCATGTTTATATGACAAAAAATGATGATCAGAGGCGTGACTGTGTTTGTTAACACTTAGTCTGTGCTTTTGGAAACATTACATACTTTCAGGTACATTGAGGAGGAATATCAATGCCATGATTTTTACTCACCCCAAGCACCTGCAGCTTTCTTTCTCTCCATGTCCTGCTCTGCTGTAGACAGTTTCTCTTGCTTTTTTCTTTTCTTCCAGGCCAAAAATGTTTCCAGAGTAATTCAAGTGACGTTTGCTACAACAATAACAGCTGGTCATTACAACAGTTTAAAGAAATCAATAACACCATTAAAGGGATAGTTCACCCAAAAATGAAAATTATGTCATCATATATTCACCCTCAAGTTGTTCCAAACCTGTAAAAATTTCTTTGTTCTGTTGAACACAAAGGAAGATATTTTGAAGAAAGTTTGTAACCAGGCTGCTTTGGGTCACCATTGACTTCCATAGTAGGAAAAAAAAATACTATGGAAGTCAATGGTGCCCCAGAACTGTTCAGTTTCCCACATTCTTTAAAACATCTTCCTTTGGGTTCAACATTACAAAAAAATGTATACAAGTTTGGATCAACCTGAGGGTGAGTAAATGATGACAGAATTTTCATTTTTGGGTGAACTATCCCTTTAATACAATGACATTGTTTCCTTAACAATCATGTTCTATGACACTATTAATAGTCTCTTTTCTCGTCCTTCTCACCTCCGTCTCCATCAAATCCTCCTCCTCATTCTTTTCTTCTTTCTTCAGAAACCCACATGAAGAGTGTGGCAGTAAATACAGTTGTCACCTCCGTCAGCACAAACCCAAACTAGCCATTTTTACTGTTTTCAACACTCAGTGTCAAGAATATATACTTGCACACATTCAAATTAATAAATAAATAAGGTAATTAATTGAATTATTTTATCAATGAGTAAAATAATCAAGTGAGCAGTCAAATGGCATTAATGGATGAAAATCACTATATAAATATTGTCAGAACCAACATTTTATGTCTTTGCTTTCTTCTTTTCAGCATCTCCATGTTTCTTTTTCACAACTTTCAAGTTGTTCACAAGCTCAAGTTTCTTTTGGTCATTGGCGTCTGCAATTACAAAATCAAGACGCGAGTTAAAAACAGAATAAAGCAAAAACAACAGATCTGCTCAATTAGACATTTAGCTAGAAAAATGTAATAAAGTAATAAAAATGACAACAACAATATGTATGTGCATATGTATATTTATTCACAAACAAGATTCATTCAGACACCAGCAAAGATTTGTTCAGTAGATTCACAAGCAATGAAACGCTCTTTCACAGGCCGCACTGGAATGCTACCGGCTTGTGCTATAGTCAGTCTGTGGAGGCAGGAAAAGTTGAGCACTTCAAAAGGAAGAGACTTCGGTGAAAAAAATATATGAGTCAGTGTAAGAAAGATTCATTCACTTAAAAGATTCATTCAGCACATACATTGACTGATTACCCACAAACATGGAGCAGTTCCTAATAGTGATGCTGGCCTTAACAGACACCACTGCATACACACACAGAAGAGGAATATATATATATATATATATATATATATATATATAACTGTAAATGAAGATGATAATGGTGCTAGAGAAGCATATAGTACATGTAACATAGAGCTCATGCTGCTCTGATTGACTTACTGCTGATATCAAGTGTTGTTTACATTTAAATCAGCCTCAACATTCTGTCTGTCCAGCAGCTTGAGTTTATATTTGAAATCATCACAACTGTCCCTGAAGCCTTGAAGCCTGATCACACACGCTACAAACTCTTCACAACTCTACTATTTGACAAGTTTCATCAGTTTGGGAAGTGTTTCTTCAGTCATCAGCATGGAGCAGCGTCGCCCGAGAAGAACCAGGACTCTTCCCACACACCTGAGGGGATTCTGGGTCTCTTCTGTTCGAGACCGCTGTGAGCTTACATGGCTGGCAGCTGTAAGCAGGTTGGATCACACTTACAGCTGCATCTCTGCCAAAGCTCAAAGATCCAAAGGACTGGAAGAGCAAGTGCCCAAGTGCTACTTGAAGAACGCAGCTGTCCTTCCCGATGTCCGTCCAGCAGCCTCAGTGTCTTCGGTGGATGTGTGTCCAGCTCCTCTGTGTCAGCAGGAAGAGTCTGTCTCCATCCACGGCTACAGTACGCAGGGCTACCAGGACATTTACCACTCTGTGGCAGAGCCCATGATCAAGACACGCTTTGGTCGGCACCGTCCCTACAGCCTTGAGCTGGGACTGAAGATTAAGCAGCGCCTGTGGGAGACTCTCAAGCGCCCTTCACTGCTGGAGACAGAGCAGCCTGATGGACGCGTCCTCGTCACTGAGAGCTTCTCCACATCCAGCAGAAGCTTCGCTCCTCGTGTCCATGTGGACGTCAGTGAAGAGCCGCTGCCAGAGGAACCACCAAGAAAGAAGCCCAGACACTGAGTCATCACAGCGGGGCTACGTATGTACATACTGTATATAGCTATAGAGTACGTTTATAGTTTTATGAGTAAGTTTCAGTTTTAAAGTTAAGTTTTAGTTTGAGTAAGTTTTTTTTATTGTGTCAAGAACATTTTTAGCACATTGCTTTGTGGTTGCATAGATGTTTTGGCGACTGTCAATGCCCTGATATGCGGTTCTTCGAAGTCTTTTGCTACGTGGTTGTCGGGATGTTTCGGGTGGTTTTGTTGTTGACATGCATTTGCCAAGGTTTTCTGAGCGGTTGTTATTGTGTTGCTGTGCGGTTGTTGGGCTCTTCTGTGAGGTTTTTCGAGCATTGCTACATGGTTGTTAGGATGTTTTGTGTGGTTGGTTGATATGCGGTTGCTTTTAAAGAGTTAAGTTAGGGTAGGTTAGGGTCCCTCACGCGGTTTGCAGCTTGACGTGCTGTGAGGGCTTGTGTGCATCAGTGATGCTGAGAGCTACGCCACTGCTACTTCACAACTACTGCTAGGGTCACCCATAGTGGACAGGTCTCAGCTGAGGTGCCAGACGAAGACAAACCACCTGATTCTGGACAGCAGAAGATTGGCCTGATGTTCCTGGCAGAAGATCACAGTCTCGTGACAACAGCAACAATGTCAGAATTACTGAATGGAAGAAACTTCACACTGATTATATATGTGGAAGTCGCAGATGGATCGATGGAAGCAACTGTTCGAACAGAACAAGGAAACAAACTGCTTTAATATTGGTAAAGGTGTATGAGAAGTCTGCGTTCTTTCTTCAGCGCTCAGCCAATTAAATCTGAGGACCAGTAATTACACCATGCATAAAAAAAAATAAAAAAATATAAAAAAAATAATAATAATAAAAATAAATAAATAAAATAATAATAATAAAATAAAATAAAATAAAAACTGCTTTAATATTGGTAAAGGTGTATGACAAATCTGCGTTCTTCAGTGCTCAGCCAATCAAATTTGAGGACCGGTAATTACATTGTGCATTATAAAATAAAATAAAATAAAATAAAATAATAAAATAAAATAAAATAAAATAAAATAAAATAATAAAATAAAATAAAATAAAATAAAATAAAATAAAATAAAACCGGTAATTACACCATGCATTATAATATAATATAAATATAATTACTTAAATGCTTGTATGCATGAAATAAATCACGTCTGAAATCACTTCTAAACCTGAAACGATTTGCACATGATCATGTAAATACTGGTGATTAGAGCAGTGAAAATGATTAATTTACTAAAATACAACAATTACTATTTATAACAGGTAAACACTATCACAGTAATATGAACTTCAAAAACCAGAGCTTAATCAGAAACTTTGTAATGCGTTTATTTGTGCTTCAATAATCAAAATCTGCATGTTAAACATAAAAACTTATTAAAATAATTAAAATATTTAATCACACAAAATCGCAAATATATGGAGTCAAAAGTGCTGAAATGGCTCAATATTTACTTCTGTTCCTATTAAAATGCATTTATTTCCTTCTTAAGAAACAAAAATATGTAACAATGTTTTATTAACATTTTTCAAAATAAGACTTAAAATTAAGTGAATTAACTAAAATTAACTTTTCAAATAAAAATGAAATGTACTGAAAAACTAAAACTATCAAATACTGCTTAAGTTTAAAATTTTTCAATCTAAACTACAATCGAATTTCAAATATCTCAAAATGTTGCTATGTGCCTGCAAAAGTGTGAAAATAATAAAAATATAAATTTTATTCAAGTTGTCATTTGTCCGAGTTTCATTTATAATGTCTGATTATGTTTTAATATATGTTTATGCATCAAGACAAAAGGCAATATATTATTCTGATTGCCCTTAAAGGGATCGTTCACCCAACATAAAAGAAGATATTTTGGAAAAATGTGGGTTTTTTCTGTTCATTTTAAGTTCATTTTATGTGGTCTAATGTTTTTTGGACCCCACTGAATTTCATTGTGTGACACAAACAGTTGAAACATCCGTCAAAATATCTTCTTACAGGTTTGGAATGACATGATGGTGAGTAAATGATGACAGAATATTCATTTTTGACTGAACTGTCACGTTAATGTATATAATACAATAATAATATGTATAATAATCTATAACAGCATCACTTACCTGTCATTACTGATGTCATCATGAATGACCGAAGAAAACAGCATCTAGATGGACAGAGAAAGACATGAGCAGACTGTACTTAAATATATATGTACTTTTAAATGTATCTGTACACATTTATATATTTATACATTATTTTTTACCATGACAATAAAGCCACTTGAATCTTATATATACACTACACAAAATAATTTTAATAATTGTATCATTTGTATATTTATTAAAAATACTAAATATATGACAATAATTTATATATACTGTATATGTATATATATATATATATACACACACACACACACACCAATCAGGCATAACATTATGACCACCTTCCTAATATTGTGTTGGTCCCCCTTTTGCTGCCAAAACAGCCCTGACCCGTCGAGGCATGGACTCCACTAGACCCCTGAAGGTGTGCTGTGGTATCTGGCACCAAGATGTTAGCAGCAGATCCTTTAAATCCTGTAAGTTGCAAGGAGGAACCTCCATGGATCGGACTTGTTTGTTCAGCACATCCCACAGATGCTCGATTGGATTGAGATCTGGGGAATTTGGAGGCCAAGTCAACACCTCAAACTCAAACTCAAAATTTTTGCTTTGTGGCAGGGCGCATTATCCTGCTGAAAGAGGCCACAGCCACCAGGGAATATAATTTCCATGAAAGGGTGTACATGGTCTGCAACAATGCTTAGGTAGGTGGTACGTGTCAAAGTAACATCCACATGGATGGCAGGACCCAAGGTTTCCCAGCTGAACATTGCCCAAAGCATCACAGTGCCTCCGCCGGCTTGTCTTCTTCCCATAGTGCATCCTGGTGCCATGTGTTCCCCAGGTAAGCGACGCACACGCACCCGACCATCCACGTGATGTAAAAGAAAACGCGATTCATCAGACCAGGCCACCTTTTTCCATTGCTCCGTGGTCCAGTTCTGGTGCTCACGTGCCCACTGTTGGCATTTTTGGTGGTGGACAGGGGTCAGCATGGGCACCCTGACTGGTCTGCAGCTATGCAGCCCCATACGCAACAAACTGTGATGCACTGTGTATTCTGACACCTTTCTATCAGAACCAGCATTAACTTCTTGAGCAATTTGAGCTACAGTAGCTCGTCTGTTGGATTGGACCACACGGGCCAGCCTTCGCTCTACACTTGCATCAATGAGCCTTGGCCACCCATGACCCTGTCGCCGGTTCATCACTGTTCCTTCCTTGGACCACTTTTGATAGATACTGACCACTGCAGACCAGGAACACCACACAAGAGCTGCAGTTTTGGAGATGCTCTGACCCAGCCGTCTAGCCATCACAATTTGGCCCTTGTCAAACTCGCTCAAATCCTTACGCTTGCCCATTTTTCCTGCTTCTAACACATCAGCTTTGAGGACAAAATGTTCACTTGCTGCCTAATATATCCCATCCACTAACAGGTGCTGTAATGAAGAGATAATCAGTGTTATTCACCTCACCTGACAGTGGTCATAATGTTATGCCTGATCGGTGTATATATGTGTGTGTGTTTAATAATTGTTTTAGTAATTATGTAAACGTTTCTTAAAACAGTCTGTAGGTGTCAGTCTCAAGCACACTAAAATCCTACGCTAAAAGAACTAAGCTCGTGAAATAATAATCTTCTACTGATAATAATTTAGCATGTTGAATTATTTATTTTTTAGAAATGACTGTGTGGTTAATTTTTTCTCCTTTTAGAGACTGTTGTTAATTTTAGACTGGTCAAATTATGTATATTGTGATAATACGGTGTATTTACAATGAGAATTTACAGCACATTCTTACCAGCACGTAACTTTACTCAAGTTCACATGTTTGTATTCTCTTTATTGTCTTTGCAGTTGTAATATTATATTTACAGTATGCTGTCGTTACCCTGAATAAATATTTGTAAGCAATATAGTGCTGTCAATCAATAAATAGAAACACTTAACTAATTAATTGCACATTTTTTCTGGAGTTGTGATTATTCACACCTAACATTAAAATGTGTAATATATTTTGTATTGTACTGATTTAATTATTGTTTTTGTTGTTTTTGACCCATAATATCTTGTATTTTAATAAACAAGGTTATGACATCAACATTTTAAATACCAGTGAAATTTCACAATCAAATACAACAAAAACTACTAGCTTAACTTTTACTTAACTTAACTTTTTTTTTTTTTAAAGACAGTCAGCAATAAATAAGAACAAATAATCAAATTACAAGCGATAGCACAAATAAATACAACAGATCACAGATACAAATGTACGGAGCCCCCAAAGGAACATGGTAGTCGAAAAAAAATTAAGATGGCAGGAAAAAATATAGCCAAAATCACCCTCTATACCCAATTCATTTGGTTCATCCTTAATGTTATGAAGTGAGAATACTTTTTGTGCGCAAAAACAAAAAAATAACTTTATTCAACAATTTCTTCTCTACCCTGTCATTCTTCTACGCAGTTGACGCAGTGCAGCGCTTCCGTGTTTATGTCTGAACGCCGGTTCAGTATTGGCCGACGCTGTTCACATGAGCAGCACAACGCATACGTGCGATGCAGGAGCCGGCCAATACAGAGTCGGCGTTCCGACGTAGAACCTGGAAGCTCTGCAATGTGTCTACAACATATATTGCATAGAAGAATGACAGGGTTGAGAGAAAGTTGTTGAATAAAGTCGTTATTTTAGTTTTGTTTTTGTGCACAAAAAGTATTCTCGTCGCTTCATAACATTAAGGTTGAACCACTGAAGTCATGTTGACTATTTTAACGATGTCTTTACTACTTTTCTGGACCTTAAATGTGGTAATTTCATTGCTTTCTACGGGGGATTAAAAAAAACTGTCCGATTTCATTAAAAACATCTTAATTTGTGTTCATAAGATGATCAAAGGTCTTACAGGTTTGAAATGACATGAGGGTGAGTAATTAATAACAGAAATGTCATTTTTGGGTGAACTAATCCTTTAACAACCCCGTAGCTCATAGTAGGTCTGGTTTTGTTCCTTTGGGAGATTTCAAAGATGGTCTGTTTTGTTTCTTTATGAGATTTCAATGGTCGGTTTTGTTTCGTTACGAGATTTCAATGGCGCTCAGTTTTGTTTCGTTACAAAATTTCAAAGACATTTGGTTTTGTTCTGTTACAAGATTTCAATGATGGTTGGTTTTATTCCTTTACAAGATTCCACCCACTGAAGCAGTGTTAAAGTTAATGAGATAATTAAGTGATTAATTGAGTGATGATTGACCATTATTGAAGATACCTGATGTTAACAAGCAGAATTACCAAAGAAGAAAAATCACAATTTTTAAGTCACCATCATGTGGATTATTGTTTGCTTTAGTTGGGCTCTTGACCCTTGATTTTTTAATATTAAAATTTGTTTTGATTGTTGTAACTGAGTTATAACAGCCAGACAAGCAAAGAGAAAAGATGATCAGGTGGTGTTGGTTATGATTTCGCATAATCATTATTTGACCTGATTCCTGAATCATCAAACTCATTTAGAGCCCAATCTCTGAGTTAGATTTACATTAATGAATACAGCAGCTCTGTGATTCTACAGCAGACAATCCTGCTTTTTCAGCATAATCCAAAGGATTTCTTAAAAGTTGTTCTGATTTTTAAAAAAAAAAAAAAAAAAGGGCTCATGTTAGGCACACACAGACATCAAGAATCAGCGTATGAATCTCAACAACGGTGACAAGCAACTTATTCTGATAAACAGATCAGCTCTGAATATTAGAAAAGAAGCTACTAAAAAGTCACATAAAAATAGAAAAAAAAATAAAATAAATAGTGAGAATAAAAGAAATTACTAAAACAATTAAGCTCATAATTTTTCCATGCAGCAATGCATGATGGGAGCCATGGATGAATTTTGATTGGTGGCACCCAGAATTCACTGCAACATGCTTTATTATTCTCACCACTGTTGAGATTCACAGGCTGATTCTTGATGTCTGTGTCTCCAAATGAAAAGAGTTTTTTTTTTTTTTTTTTTTAAATCAGATCAACTTTTAAGAAGTTCTTTGGATTACATTGAAAAAGCTGGATGTTCTGCTGTAGAATCACAGTGCTGCTGTATTCAATAATGTAAATCTAACTGAGTTTGGTGATTCAGGTCAAATAATGATTATGTGAAAACATAACCAACACCACCTGACCATCTTTTAACTTTGCTTGTCTAGCTGTTGTAAGTCAGTTACAACAGCCAAGCAAAATGCAATATTAAAAAAATCAAGGGTCAAGAGCCCAACTAAAGCAAATCCTGATCTCCATGATGGTGACTTAAAAATTGTGATTTTCTTCTTTGGTGATTCTGCTTGTTAACATCAGGTATCTTCAATAATGGTCAATCATTGCTCAATTAAACTTAAACTTAATTAATCTAATTAACTTTAACACTGCTTCAGTGGGTGGAATAAAAATATGGCAGGACTTTTACTTTCTGACCCCTGGACTTTCCACCTCTGATTAGATGTTGATGTTTTATTGAAAATGTTTGGTCACCATTTTGATGATCAGAGTTTCCTTTAGTTGGGCAGTTTGACTTTTTATGTGAGTTTGTGGTCTTTGTAACAGTGTTTGCTAAAACACATAATTTGTTGCAAAAAACAGAAACAGAAACAAAAATTATCAAGTAAATCACTTTTCAGTCTCATAAAACAGAGTAGTTTACTAATCTTGTTCATGACCAAAAAAGTGGTTGTTTGTTATTAAAATATTATATTCACCAACAATACTTTTTTTGCCACAGATCACATTCTGAATTATTTTAAAAAATACATTATGTTCACTGTGCTCTCAGAGAGAAGTGGAGACAGAGGAACACTTTCTGCTGCACTGTGATCACTATCTCAACATCGGACTATTTCACTAAATTCCAACTACTAGAACCAAATTTTATAGCATTATCAAATACAGAAAAATTAAGCCATATTCTGGGAGAAAACTCCAACTTGATTGCAACAACAGCAAAATACGTAACAGCTTGCCACAATCTAAGAGAATCAGCCAGTGGACAAAACTAGTCAGAAATATTCCTAACGTCTAAATGTATGTAGTTTGATTTTTGTTTCTTTTTAACATTGTCTTAACCTTTTTTTTTTTTCTTTTTTTTATTTCTTGTATATAAAAAAAATATATATTTATATGTTTATTCTTATTTTGTTTATGTATTTTATAATCATTATTTGTTCGTTGCTTATGTAATAGCCACTGCTTTGGCAATACTGTGTAAGTCTTGCCAATAAAGCGAATTTGAATTTGAGAGAGAGACAGACAGACAGAGACAGAGAGAGAGAGAGAGAGAGAGAGAGAGAGAGAGAGAGAGAGAGATTTGATTTTTAACCCATACTTTCATTAAATCAATAACAAAAAAACATCAAACCATTATCACAAAACCAATCAACACAACAAAAGACTAAAAATTAACCCCCCCTCAAACACAGTACAAAAAAACCTCATTAAAACACTACTGCAATACAAAGGTATCCAAATCCCGCATCTCTTTATAATATTTAAACTCAACCGAGATCCTAGACCTAATAAATGCCTTAAACAACAGTACACAATCTTGGCCATGTACACTTTTAATCCTGTTTTTCCTTGAAATATATATGGCCATTTTTGCCTGGCCGACCATAAAATTAATCAACTGCCATTTAAATCTTTGATTGCGGGTATATCCTGCCCCATAAATGAAAGCCTTAGGGGTAAAACTTTCCTTAAAGCCTAAAAACAATTGTTTTAACAATACAAAAAGAGGTTTAAGCCTAATACATTCGAGAAAACAATGAAAAATTGTTTCTCTTAACCCACAAAAAAACACAGCCTTCATTAACATTGGAGTTAATAATTGAAACAAAAGCATTAACAGCAACAGCCCCCTTCAGGATTCTCCATTGTAGATCTCCTGATTTTTTCATCAATGGGGGTTTGTATAAAACCCTCCAAAATGGTTTAACTTCATTTCCAATGTCAAATTTCTCCCTCCAGACATTATCACTTTTCTCACACAGTGTGGACTTGTACAATATCTTAACAAAACATTTGTAAATCACTTTTCCACTTAATTCTTCTAATAATAAGTCCTGAAGCCCATTCAAGTTTAACAAAATACCAGACATCTCCTTTAAATCTGGTGTAATCCAATGCTCCGGAAAAGGGTCTCTCATATCAGGAAGCAAATTTCCTTCCTCAGACCTTTTAAGAAATGACAATTCCTCTGCTGTCAGTTTCTTTCTCCATAACTCCATGATTGTTGAGGTTTGTCGCAAGGATTTTTGTCCCAATAAAGATGCCACAGCCACAATGTCTTTCAATTCAGATCCGGCCACTTTAATCATGTGACCAAGCTTTACAGTCTGAGTGTCACACAATCTCTGAGACAGATTCGGCACTTGATCCGTAATGTCCAAACGAGCCCCCTTAACTAGAGGCTCCTCTAACAACCAGAACAGAGAAGTAGCATTTTCTGGTCTTTTAATAATGAAAGATCCCCACACTTTAAACAATCCATGGTAGAATGAAGATAGTCCACTCAAATGTAGCTTTTTGGTATCCGTGAGGAACAAAGCAGTATCTAGTCTGAGTCCATCCACTCTGTGAAGAATGTTTTTCGCAACTTCTCTCCATATCACATCCACAGAGCCTGTTAAAAACTTCTGAATGAACTGTAACCGAAACGTTGCATATCTGCTTGATAGAGACACCAAACCTTGTCCTCCCTCCTCCTCTGGCAAAAAAAGCATACTTTGAGGGAACCAGTGCAGCCTGTCCCAGAAGAAGTCCACTAATATTGTTTGTAAACGTGATAATAGTCCTGTGGGAGGTTCCACACAAGAGAGCTTATGCCACATAGTTGAGGCTATTAAGTTGTTCAGAATTAGTACTCTCCCTCTAAAAGATAGCTGGGAGTGAATCCATCTCCATTTCTTTAGTCTGCCCTCCATTTTTTCTATAATCCCATCCCAGTTTTTCTGCTGCACAGATTCATTCATTTACCTTTAATCAGTGCATCACTCTTCTCCCAATTCACTCTTGCAGCAGAAATTACACCAAATTCATTAACAGTTGATGCCAAATTAATAACATCATCTTTTCCATTGATTAAAATCATGACATCATCCGCATAGGCAGACATTTGATGTTGAACACTGTGATTCCTTAAGTCAAAACCTTGAATACAAGAACGCAACTTATTTAACATTGGTTCTATTGCCAAGGAATACAACATTCCAGAGAGAGCACATCCCTGCCTTATACCACTCCCAATTTTAAAAGGGGCACTCAAACCACCATTGATCTTCAGTACACTCTCAATGTCTTTGTACAATACTTTAATCATTCCACTAAAATTGGACCCAAAGCCAAAAGAATCAAGCATATTCCAAAGATATTGATGCTCTATTCGATCAAAGGCTTTTTCTTGATCAATTGAAATAAAGCCTATATCAAGATCAAGATAACCAGAGACGTCCAAAATATCTCTGATAAGACTAATGTTATCCATAATCGACCTTCCGGGTATACAATAGGTCTGGTCAGAATGAACCACTTGCCCCATCACATCTTTTAATCTATTAGCCAAGGCCTTAGAGAAAATCTTTAAATCTGTACAAAGTAAACTTACAGGTCGACAATTCTTTATTTCCTGCAAGTCACCTTTCTTTGGCAATAAGGTGACCACCGCCCTCCTACAACTTAGAGGGAGGGAACCCACAGTTAAACTTTCATTTAAAACATCCAAGAGGTCTTTGCCCATCACTCCCCAAAAAGCCTTATAAAACTCAACGGAGAGGCCATCAATACCTGGTGCTTTACCAGTCTTCATATCTTTCAAAGCATTTAGAAGCTCCTGCACCGTAAGAGGCTTCTCAAATTTTACTACAGAGTCCTGAGTAATTTTTGTCAAGCCATCATAAAACTTGGCAAATAACTCCTCATTCTCTTTATATTCACTACTATATAACTCAGCATAGAATTGTACAGCCCTTTTCCTAATACTTGTGGGTTCTTTCAATTCCTGCCCATTCTCTGTTCGAATAGAGTGAATAAATCGACTCTGCCCATTTTTCCGTTCTAGGCCAAAAAAAAACCTTGATAGGGCATCCATTTGTGTGAGCATCTGATAACGTGATCTAACCAGAGCCCCTTGTGTCTTTATACCCAGCAGGTCTGTAAGAAATGACTTCTTGCATTTAAGAGCATCAAGACATTGTTGTCCCCCAGTAACTTCAACCAACTTTTGCAAATCAATAATCTCGGATTTAAGTTTTCTCATTGAGTGCGTAATATCCCTAGAGACATTGAAAGCGTACTGTTGACATAATGCTTTAATTTCCACTTTCCCACAATCCCACCACTGTCTTAAATCACTAAAACAATTTTTTCTACATTTGAAAATTTCCCAAAAATTACAAAACACATTTCTAAAATTCATATCACCCAACAAAGATGCATTAAAATGCCAATAAGCACTCTTTATTTTAACATTCGTTATAAACACTTCACATAAAACCAAACAGTGATCCGAAAACCCAACTGGAATAATTGAACACTTTTTAACAATATTAAAATGATATCTAAAACAATAAAACCTATCAAGCCTGGCCATTGAAATAACATTATCTCTGGAGTGTGCCCATGTATACTGCCTATTATTGCTGTTCAATTCTCTCCACACATCACACAGACTGTGGGTTTCAATCAATTCACGTATTACACAACTTGAAGCAGTATGAGGTTCCAAATGGTTCCTATCAAAAGCATCATTTTCCGTACAATTTTCCATACAATTAAAATTCTTTCAGTACTGTTTGTAGGAGCATATAGATTTAGAAAAACAAAATTAAATTTTTCAAATTTTGCTTGTAAAAATAATAACCTACCAGGTACCATTTGCTTTATTTCACATGAAATTGGCAAAAAACTTTTTGCAAAAAGAATGGCCACTCCACCTTTAATGGAGCTCAAATGTGAGAGGTACACTTCCCCTTTCCATTATTTCCTCCAGTCAATTTCATTCAAACAATCACTGTGTGTTTCCTGTATAAATGTTACATCAATATTTTTCTGAGTAATTAACTCAAATAGTAGTGCTCTTTTTTGAATATCTCTGGCACCATTCAAATTAAGGGTGCCCACTTTTATTGCACTCATTTGATTACATAGTTTTAAACAACATATAAAAGCACACAGTAACTTAAGAAAAAGAAACCTATGTAGTTTCGAATCCATCTTCATTCTTTAATTCCAACTTCACTTTAGAAACAAATTTCTTCAGTCTATATATCTCCTGTACAGTGAATTGTTCTTCACCTTCTCCCCTCATCAACATCACGACTGATTCAATGAATGCTTTCTGGTCTTGAAAATAATCTACAACCTGGACATTCTTCACATTCTTGGTCTTTTGTAGGAAACTTCTCACTTTTGAAAAAGAATAGCTTTGTTGACCCTTCTCATTGTTATCATCTACAGCTTCACTATCAGAATCATCCATTGTACTATGTTCAGTCTCGTCACTCTTGCCAGCTTGTTTATCCATCACCATTTCATCACTTATTTTTCTTGGGGATTTCCTAACACGTTTCCTCTTACTAGACGGGGCTCTCTGCAAAGCCTCATCCTTTTCAAACTCAGTATTTTATTCTCCTCAGCCAAAATACATTCAGCTACAGCTATAACAGTATCAGTAGTCACATCAGTTTCACTTTCAACCTCCATATCCTCACCCTCAACCCCTCTAACATCAACACTCTTACTGTTTTCACCATCTCCGCGCTGCTTTTGCGCATTCATCGTAACATTAACAATGCTAGTCTGCTCCACATTGCTACTACCGGCATTTTCATTTGTCATCACACCAGCCTCTGTACCCTCAACCCTCCCAGGGCACGCTCGTTTGGTGTGACCTTCTTTGCCACACTCTTCATTGTATCGGAAGATGCAAAAATTACATAATCAAATCCATAAATTCGAAATTTGAACACCACATTCATTTCATCCTCGGCTTTGTTTAAAACCATATACACTTGCAGTCTAAAACAAACAACATGTTTGAGCAATGGAGACTTGCAACCGAGTGGTATTTTTTTCATTTGCGACATGATCTTGCCATGCCGAGACAACTCTGCTACTAGCAACTCATCCTTAATAAAAGGTGGGACATTGGAGAGGATTATTCTTTTCGCTGGTTGAATTAGCGGTACAATAGAAACCAGTGTATCTTGGATCACAACTCCACTTTGCACAACACTATTCACTTTCTCTATAGCAGTGGTTTTCCAAACCAGTCCTGCAAGCACCCCCAGCACTGCACATTTTGTATGTTTCCCTCATCTATCACACCTGATTCAACTCATGAGCTCATTAGTAGACACTGCAAGACCTGAAATGGGTGTGTCAGATAAGAGACTTACAAAATGTGCAGTGCTGGGGGTGCTCGCAGGACCGGTTTGAAAACCACTGCTCTAGAGCATCCAAAAAAATAACTACAAGCGCTATTCATTCGGGAGGCAGACATAATACTATCATAACCGACAGCCTTCCCAACAGCCAAGGCACAATCTTCAACCGAACAATTAAAAGCAGGCACAACTTTAATGCCATGTCTGCGTGAAAGTTGGTCAAAACTTTGACCGGGCGCCGCCATAGTCACCCGGCAAACGCCGGCCTACGGCGTCCTCTCACTGTATGCTTCACACAATAATTATTCCTCTACAAAATTATACCAAAACGTTAAGACAATCAACACTAAAACTCTTGTGAAAAAACAGCGTGGGAAAAGCAGGACTAAAGAGAAAAAGTTAACTCTCACCACAGCAGCGTTCTCACTCACTCACTGCGCACGAAACGAGAGAGAGAGAGAGAGAGAGAGAGCACGCATGTGAATTTCTGCGGCATATTCGGCAGCAGTCTCTGACAGCGACGTTATCACCTTGATACTGAGAAATACCATGTATTTATTTTTCAGCAGCGAAACTTATTTTATCAGTAAAATACTGCAGGCAGCACTGATAACAAGTTTCTGTGCATGAGTCTGTATATGTGTGCATGTGGGTTGGAGAGAGCAGGAGAAACAGATAGATTGTGCTGTAGGCTAGTGATAATAAAAGGACATTTAGTTTAAAACTTAATAGTTTGACATTTTTATCCTGTTGTTTGTCATGTTTATTTGCTTGATCAGTGCAGTCTGGGCTGTAGGTATATTACCTCATATTGTGACATATTTAAATAATCAAACACTGTTTGTTAGAGTTGATATTGTGACTTTTATATATGGTCAGATAATTGCATGCCATTATAGTAGTAACATTCTACCAAAATCAAGCTAAAATGGAGTTTTGACCGGTAAATGTCGGACATGTTTTGTCCGCTATTAGAACAGCTGCATCTGAGGCAGTAGCCTAAGTGCATCGCATTACATTTTCATCAACTTACAGGATGAAACGCACACAGAGGCTATTTAAGACAGTTCTGGCTATGACTCGATGACAGATGCTAGACAGTCTTTTCCGCTCCTAAAATACTTTAAAACATTATATAGAGAGAGGGTTTCTTGAGTAAAGAAAACACTTAATTCACCGTAGAGGCGGCGTGGAGTATGAGGTTTGATTGACAGTTTGAGGATCCAGTGGAGATACGTGGTTTAGTCACAAACTCTTTTTAACACGTTTCATTGGTTAAATATTTGGCAAAACCCACAAACAGAGTAAGGGGGACCAAAAGTAATGATTTATGAAAAGAAAAAGAAAAAAAGACGAAATATGGAGACACAAGGTTTCTGCCTGATATTTAAAATGTTGTTATGTTAGACAGTCTTACAGTGTTTTACTATTAGATTGAAATAATAATAATTTAAAAAAATATAATTTCTTCTCGTTGTAATTGCACCCTGCTCCTGGACGTGCGAGTATAGGCACTGAGTGCAGTTTCTGATTTTTTTTTTTTTTTTTTTTTTTTTTTTTTGCTGTGGTAGGCTGCAAAGCTCTTGTAAATAACTGAAATAATTTGGAGAACTGACATTGTAAAAAGGCCATCGTTTTTTTGTCACCCTTAACTCTCTCTATTAATCTCTCTCTGTATTTCGAGGTACACGCATACACAGCGTCTTACCTGAGCCAATCAGCGTCCAGAAACCTTGTTCACGTGATCTCCCCCGCCCTCACAGAGACGGTAGTTCAATGCAGGCGGACACGAAGACGGACGCTGAAGTTATAGCGGCATAATTGTTTATAGATCTTTTATAGATTGTCTTTTGGATGATGGGTTGTGCGTGAATGCAAAAGTAAGTTTGCAATCCATAAATCAATAGCCGATGTAAACTTAATTCGCTCTTGTAAACGAGTTATTCCCGAAATGTAACGAGATGTGCTTATGTATGCGTGTATTCATAAGTGCGCATGTAACCCTCTAGTTCGTATGTTTGTATATATACCTTCATTATTGTCTGTGCTAGAGATTTAACTTGTTGTTATTACATTTATGTTACTGTTTGAAGCAAAGTTCGCTGTATTCATATATATTTAATGGGAGAATTGTTGTAAACAAACTTGCTACACGCATGCGCGTTCTTAGCCCAGTCAGAGTGTCGCTATACAAGCTATGCAGCGCTAACAAGGTGTCAGGTTACAGCTGTTCGCTGCACATAATATTACATTTGCTTTAAATCTTTTGTGATTTAATGTTCATGTTTAATTATTAATCTTATTTTATTGTACTGTATTATTGCCAATATGTTTAATTGTTGTAATTCATTATTATTATTGTCATGTATATTAATGTTTATGTTACTGTTTTTAATTTATAGAAAACCACAACCAAAGCAAACCCAGACTGTTGAGTGGTGACAATAAATGGGTTATTCCCAGAAAAACAAGTGCATCTTTGTTTTGTCTCTTAACTGGACATTCTTTGGTGGGTCAGCACCCTGAGCCGGCAACTTGTCTATGGTGAAGAGCTACAAAGAGCCAACCATTTTTTCAGACATGGAACTTTAATGTGGTGAAGACTTGCCTGGAACTACTCTTTTTTTTTCAATGTGTCGACCAATCAGAATCAAGAATTTTAGAGAGCTGTAGTATAAGCTGGGTTTCATTGGTACGTGCTGATTAGGTTGACATAGCAGAATGTCTTTCAGCCATAATGACATAACTAATTGTAAGGATAGTCCTTGTATATCCTGGATCAAAATGATAGATTTTGGCCTTTTTGGAACGATATTGTGCTTTTAAGGGTAACAAACTGCATACCAGCTGTATTATGCGCTGTAAAATATTCAAGTACCAAAATGCATGCATACATGCCTAATTCTTATCGTCATGTCATCATTAGTCTGAATGCAAGACCGGAAAGATTAACAGGAACATTATCTTTTCATCACTCTGTTACTCATACTGCAAGAAGAAAAAAAAGACTTGGGGGCAACTCAGTGACTCCACCCCCCTTTACAGTATATTTATACAGTGTTTTGCCATGAGAAATCAATGTCATCTTCATCATGATCATCATCATCTCTCTGCTCCTGCTGGCCTCTCTGCTGCCACACCTGACCTTCACTGGTGAGACTGATTATATAACAGTATCTAATGATGATTTTTAAGAATGTTTAATTTTATGTGCTGAATAAGTTGAATAAATGCTATTTTTCTCTCAGCTCATGTGAATGTGGGTATAGTGAACGGCAGGGAAGCCAAACCTCACTCCAGACCTTACATGGTTTCTCTTCAGAAGAACAGGGAACATATCTGCGGTGGATTCTTAATTTCTGATCAGTTTGTCTTGACTGCTGCACATTGCTGGAATGGGTAAGAGCTTGTTTAGAAATCACTTTTGACTGACACACTGATTGCAGTGCAACCACACAGTGTATCATATGACATAAATGACCATCATGACTTTCTCTTTTAACAGAAAAGAGATTCTGACGGTTGTGGTTGGTGCTCATGACTTAAATGACATCAAGAGTTCAGATCGCATCGACGTGGAGTCCTACAAACCGCATCCAAACTATTTATTCAGACCTTTTCGGAATGACATCATGCTTTTGAGGGTAACAACCTGTAATACTTTTAGTCTTTCAAATAGTTTCTGATGAGGATACATTGGCAAAAGGTGACGTTTGAATTTCTATTGCAATTTCTTGCTGTAAGAAATAACGGAATAACAGAATGTGTAGCAAAAACAAAAGGGAACAATGCAGAAAATTTGAAAAATCATTGGTAAATTTACTGTCATTGTCATTTCTATACACAGCAAAAAAAATGAATATAGTAGGAAATAGGCTTTGTTTTTTTAAAGTGCCCCTGTAATGCTATTTTTAAGGTTGCTAATTTTGTTTTGGAGGTCTCCTACAATAGGTTTACATATGTCAAAAACACTTTAATTTTCTCATAATATACATTGCACATCACCTCAAGCAGTATATAGCATAACAGGGCTACTTTAAGAGGCACTTAAAGTAAAATATCCATAGAATATGCAAGAAAATTCACCATGGCCTTCAGGGCTTTTGTACTGACCTCACAAACAGCAGTATAATCAACTGAAGTTTAGTCTTAATAAAGATGATTAAATCTTTTATCAATAACGGTTGTGTTTTTGAATTACAGCTACAGGAAAAAGTCGAATTAAGCAACAATGTTAAATGGATATCATTACCAAAGAAAGGAGAAGACGTGGGAACAGATACTCTCTGTAGTATTGCCGGCTGGGGAAGACTGACGACTAATGGCCCACAGAGTGATCGTCTAATGGAGGCAAATGTGTATATAATGAACAACACAGAATGTAGCAATAGATGGGGAAACTTATACTACTCGGCCTCACAGATGATGTGCGCACATGGCCATGGTGGATCCTGCCGTGTATGTACAAAAGATGATTCACGCACTTTGATAGTTATGTTAATTTATGAACTTAAGTTTAAACTGATACAGTATGTGGCACTTTAGTGATGTGTTGATTTCTGTTTCTTCAGTCTGATTCAGGAGGTCCTTTGGTTTGTGGAAACACTGCAGTTGGTGTCACATCATTTGGATATGAAAAGCTCTGCAATTCACCTGAATATCCCAATGTGTATACTAAGATTTCACCATATCTTGAATGGATCGACAAAGAAATGTGAATTGAGTTAAGTTCTTGAATTCTTCCGTATGTAACTTCCAATAAAGTATTACATGGCAAGCATCATTTATACAGAGTCCTCATTGTCACAACCATATATAATTACAATATTACATGGAAGGCACAAAAGTCATTTCACATTAGTTCACTTGGTGACCATCTTGGTTTCACCTTCAATTTTCATTCATTCAGGTATGGCTAATATCCATTTAAATGGGGAAAGACTGCAAAACCGTTGGTCAATATTAAGAATAAAATCAGACAAATATGGTATAATAAATTCAGTTTCTTTAGCTCAAAGAGAATAATAATAAAAAGTAGTCAAAATAAAATAAAGGAGTGACCCATCTCATGCCCCCTTAGAAAGCTGTGAGATGCTAATGCTTTGAAATCTTTTAGAGTCAAACTCTTCTAAGAATATGAAGAGGAACTATTGTAACATATCTCAGTCAGCATTTGTACTACACGATTTTTCCACTAAAAGTATGAAACAATGTTACACAATATACAATGATCAGCCACAACATTAAAACAACTGAGAGGTGAAGTGAATAACATTGATTTCACAAGTTCGCCTGCCCATTCAGTCTGAATGGTTAATGGTAAAACAAACTTGGCTTGCTGTCCTCGAAGGAGGCTCGAACCCGAGGCTTGAGCTCAGAGTTAAACCCCCCTATAACAGTACTGCGTAGAGGGAGAATAAGAGAAATAGAGGAGGAGATGGGGAGGAGGAGGGATGCTGGAAGAATTGTCGCTGGGATGACGTAGTGACTGCTGCTTATATACGCTCGTAATGATGATTGACAGGACTGAATGTTTAGGCTCCTCCTGAACCTACGTTTGGAACTACATTATATCATTACAATGGTACCAGTCAAGGGCTGGGATATATCAGGCAGAAACTGAACAGTCAGTTGTTTAATTTCATGAGTTGGAAGCAGGAAAAATGGGCAAGTGAAAAGATCTTAAAGGATTAGTTCACTTTAAAATGAAAATTACCCCATGATTTACTCACCTTCATGCCATCCTAGGTGTATATGACTTTCTTCTTTCAGACGAATACAATCAGAGTTATATTACTAATCACCCTGATGCTCCAAAGCTTTATTAAGGTAGTGCACGGAAACCAATAAAATAACTAGCTTCTGCTAGACGCCTTCCATATTCAACTTATGAAAAAAGCGTAACTGACGTTGTTGAATACGGAAGGCTAATCTGGTGGAAGCTTGTTATTTTTCTTTATAACGTGTTAAATATGGATATTTTTCTTACACAAATGCATTGCTTCGCTTCAGAAGGCCTTTATTAACCCCCCAGAGCCATTTCAGCATATCTTTAATGGATCCATGAACAAATTTGAAATAATAATAATAATAATAAAAATTTGGAATAATATCATAAATTGTCCTGCTTCATAAAAATTAATTCATATTTTATTTTATAAATAAAACAGTTTTTCGGACAGGTCAAAATAAATTTAAAAATAATAATAATATAAAAACAGTCCTGGAAAAGCCGCCATGATTTGAGTTGTAAAATAATAGCTTTGTAAAATCTTCCAACAAAAGTTATTAAAAAATTGGCAAGTCTTAGAGATCTAACCACAGATGGTGAGTCAGTTTTATAAGCTCTCAACTGATTTCTCACCTCTCAGAATTTACAATAAATATTAGACATGGATTACATCACACATGGGGTCTACTACCATCAAGAACGCAAATATAACACCTATATTTTCCACTTCAGTGCAAAGTGATACCCACATGAAGCTGTGAAAGAGGAAGTACGGGCACTACTAAGGGGCTAAACCAGACCACTTTATGTTAAATACCATCATCAACACTGAGGAGAACTTCAGCAGAAACCTTCCCAGAACAGCATCATGATCGTCTCTGTGCTTTTGCTAGTCAGCCTGCTACCATATCTAACCCTTCCATGTAAGTCTGATGGAAAATGGCAGACTTCTATTGCATTACATCTTCTACATTTACCATAAATGTGCACTTTCAATGTTATGTAATTATTAGCATTGGTCTCACTATGCTCAATGACTTTATCTGAAGGACCATTTAATCAAGTCTATTTCTCATTTAATCAACATACACTAATTTCTCTCTCAGCATCTGTGAATGTGGGTATAGTAAACGGCACAGAAGCCAGGCCTCATTCAAGACCCTACATGGTTTCTATACAAAGAAATAATGAACACATATGCGGTGGCTTCCTTGTGTCTGAACAGTTTGTCATGACGGCTGCACACTGCTCTACAGCGTAAGTTTTTTTGTTCAGTTCAATAAAATTTCATTGTGAGTCAAAGAGTCCCAGACTGCTGCAAAAGGGTCTACACTCGGTGTGACTACTTTCGAAATGACACATAGTACCCAACCTAGTGCATACCCGACTTCTAGGCAGTCCGCCAATTATTGTTTGAACCCAAAATGTATTTTTACTTAAACTAAAGCTAAAGTTGAGCTATTTGTTTGTAACTTTACAATGGAAGCATCATAACAAAGTTTGTTAATAAAATAATATGGTAGTAAATGAATATTGTTATAGACCAGGCCTGAAATGCAAAACTCTGTTTTGACCTTATACCAATAAAATACATGTTTTCTTTCTCATCTCGACAGAGGAGAGAAGCTGACAGTTGTGGTTGGAGCACATGATCACAATCATGGTTCTAGCCGTGTAGATGTCAAGTTCTACCACATCCACCCGGGGTATGAGTCTGAAAGTCTGCTAAATGACATCATGCTACTTCAGGTAAATGACTCAGCTAGGTTTTGCATGGCAAAATGCAAGAAAACAATTGTTAACCATGTACTAACATTTTTGAGGAAGAGAAAAGTATCCTGAATGTCCTGATCCCCTAGGCTTTGTTCACATTGTTCACAAATCCAATTTGGTTTCAGATCTGATTTATAGGACTGACAGTTCATTTTACATGTGATGAAATTAATTCAGTGATGTCAATATCTTGTGTATCTACACTGTTGGCCATAGTATTGACGCAAGCAATATACAACTACTTGAAACCTGATCTGACCGTTTAGAGTCTAAGAGACTAAGATGTATTCTGGATTTAGATCAGAAAACCACATATAGATGTGGTTTAAATTGGGATTGTAAACATCATTGATTTAGTATGTTTGTTTATTTGTTTGTTTTGGTTCAAATTACAAAAAAAAAAAAAAAAAACTGATTTAAAATATGTCAGGAAAATTATTTTGTCTGAACAAAGCCTTATAGAGATCTAATCGTAGAACTGGAGTAAAAACTGCAGTCTCAAGCAATCATTTGAATAATTATACTTCAATTATAAAATACTAGCATAATTAAAAAGTAAAAAAAAAAGTCCTGAAAAGTAAAATAATTTGCCAATAAAATGAATTTTGTCATCCAGTTTTCATTATGAAATTTCTCAGCATTAATGATTGAATTATGTGCTGTAGCTACATGTAAAGGTCAAAACGAGCAACAAAGTCAACTGGATCTCCATACCAAAGAAAGATAAGGACATCAAGGCCAATGCCAAATGCAGTGTTGCAGGATGGGGTAAAAAAAACACCAATGGTACAGTGAGTGCTAAACTTATGGAGGTGGATGTCACAATCATTGATAAAAAAGCATGTCAGAAGTACTGGGGGAAAACATACTCCATCTCAAGGATGGTGTGTGCAGGTGGTCCTGGAGGATTTTGTCAGGTACAAAGTATATTCTGGACAAATCAAAAATAGTATAGCTGTTCAATTTTATTCACAGCCTGTAACTTTTTCCACTTCTCAGGGAGATTCTGGAGGACCTTTGGTGTGCAACAAAGTTGCAGTTGGTGTTGTTTCATTCACTCAGAAAAACGACTGTGACTCGCCAACATGACCCAATGTCTACACCAAGATTTCCAAATTTCTGCCTTGGATAAAATGTATTTTTGGAGGTGTGAAGCAAGAGCTTGATTAATAAACATTTTATTTCTTAAAACACTTTGTTGATTGTATGCGTGGATTTTGAGATAATTTTATGATTTGACATTATGATCGATTTGTCAGATGTGACAAACACCAAACAGTGGAAAGATGGTTTTGAACCTTCTCAGCAGGCTTGGTTTCCTGTGGGGGGCGATCTCATCACATGTGGTCAGACAATCTGTGAGAAACACTCTAGTTTACAAGACATCTTAAATAGAAAATCTAATGACTGTGCAAGGACACGAGACTCACCATAGATTAGAAAAGGTCTATTCTTTCTGGAAGCACCTGAAAATTTACATGTCAGTTCACATACAAAAAAAAAAAAAAAAAACTAATTCAACCTAAAAACATGTTATTTATACACTAAAATTTGCTGGGTTCTACCTGTTGGGTCATTTTGTTGGGTTATTTTCACATTGTTGTGTAACCCACTGCTGGGTTAAGTTTGACTGACAGTAGAAATGATGCACCTCCTCACAAACTACCCAGCCTGCTAGGTTATAGTAACCCACTGCTGGTTTGCCAAACTGGATTAAACTGGATCGGTTAATCAATGGTCATTTTGTCTCCTGTCCTGAGAGAAAACTTGGTGATCTTCCTAAATAACTTCACGGTTTTCACTTGTATATCAAACAATTACTGTATAGACAAAAAAATGTTTCAACTTTTTAAATTACATTTAGCTACCATTGTTTGCTCCGCTAACATTATTTCACATCTGCTGTTCGCTTGCATTGCAGACCAACGGTGCAGTCCAAACGGGATATATTGCCCTCCGAAGGGCACTTCGGAGTGAAAACAATCATGGCCGCCATATTGAAGGGTCGTTCCAAACCGAAGTGCTCAAAACTGGCCATTTCAAAGGGCCCTTCGGAATGAAGGATTTCGAAGGGTACAACTGATGGACACTTCAGGCCCCCATGATCCTTTGCACAGGGAAGTTGTTTGTCGTCACAGAATGGGTACAGGAGGCTCGGAGTTCGATTTTACATATAAATGTATGTATAGTATTTTTCTATACTACTGTAATATTTATATGAGTTAGATTTGGTGCATTATTATGGTCAACATGACATTGTATTCAACAAAAATATTTTACAGCTCCCTTTATCAGTTCATTCAAATGTTTCAAATACATAGACACAATATACATTATATTTAATGTAAAAGACCGGCAGTAGCTTGTAATGTTACTACAGTAAATGAATGTGTATTTAATACAAAGAGTAAACCAGGGGAAAAAAGACGAAGGCGACTCCTTGATTGTCTCGTTAAGATGACGCTGAAGTGCGTTCCAAAAAAAGAGTTTTTTTGACCCCTACACCCTTCATCCCTTCGAAGCTCTCACTCCGGAGGGTAAACCCTTTGAAGGGATTAGGGCATAGGGATGAGCCCTTCCGAATGGAACGCAGGGCAAGTGAGAGATTTGACGCGGCCATATTGAAATATCATCTCCTGGTGTAACGACCAGTGTTGGGCACATTACTTTAAAAAAGTAATTAGTTATAGTTACTTCTCACAAATAGTAAATAGTAGGGTTAAACTAGTAAACTAGTAAATAGTAGTT
Source organism: Mylopharyngodon piceus (assembly GCA_039654765.1). Classification (NCBI taxonomy): domain Eukaryota; kingdom Metazoa; phylum Chordata; class Actinopteri; order Cypriniformes; family Xenocyprididae; genus Mylopharyngodon; species Mylopharyngodon piceus. The sequence continues at coordinate 38,192,539 of CM077438.1, forward strand.
AGTAACTGAGTTACATCATTATAAAAGTAACTAATTACCAGGGAAAGTGACTATTGCATTACTTTTTAAAAAAGTTTTTCAAATATGTCAAATAACTTGGATGCCCCAATATTAAATGTGTTAAATGAATGAAATGGACACTAAATAGAAAAAAAAAAAAAATTATTTTAAAACATTGTACACTAATCTACACTATTTTAATGTCGCTGTGGGACAATGTGAGAGACACCTATCAAATTCAATATATTATGGTTGAATTTAGATGGTATAAATTATATACCATCTAAAGGGATAGCAAAATAAGGTAAACTGTGACATATTATACCCAAAAATTCTTCATACAGTGGACTACCAGTAAAATTGATAAAAATTTGAGACCAAAAATTATTCAGACACTTTGACCTGACCATGTTTTGCTTAAGTGTTATCTGACATAATTAAAATTATTTTTTTTCTGTTTGGAGATTGGATTTTTCAAAAGTTTGGATACATTACTATTTTATGTTTTAGCAAGAAGTCTCTTAAGTTCATCAAGCCTGCATTTATTTGATCAAAAATACAGAAAAAAACAGTAATATTGTGAAATATTATTACAGTTTAAAATAATGCTTTTCTATTTTAATATACTTGTAGTATAATTTATTCCTGTGATCAAAGCTGAATTTTCAGCATCATTACTCCAGTCTTCAGTGTCACATGATCCTTCAGAAATCATTCTAATATGATGATTTATTATCAATGTTGGAAACAGTTGTGCTGCTTAATATTTTTAATAACCTGTGATACTTTTTTCAGGATTATTTGATGAATAAAAAGTTAAAAAAGAACAGCATTTATTTAAAATATAACTTTTTTGTAACAATATACACTACCGTTCAAAAGTTTGAGGCCAGTATTTTTTCTTTCTTTTTTGAAATAAATTAATACTTTTATTCAGCAAGGATGTGTTAAATTGATAAAAAGGAATAGTAAAGATTTATAGGCCTATTGTTAGAAAAGATTTTTATTTTGAATAAATGCTGTTTTTACTTTTTATTCATCAATGAGCATAATGCTTGATGAGCATAAGAGACTTATTTCATAATGCTGCATAGGTTAATTATCAAAAATGGTAATATAATATAGTCCTTTCACGTCACCATTTCGCCAGCCTACACTTCACATAATAGGCCTGTAGGTGGCACTTGGACTTCATTACCTATGATAGTTTTATCAAATAGTAAACGGTGTATCAATACACATAAATACACTAAATGAACTGAACACTACTTACCATTAATGCGACTTTTGGTGCTGCGTGGTTTTGTGCAGTGCGTTGTAGACAGTTAACATCCGTTTAGTCAGCGATGCAATTTGATTAATAAAATGAGATAAACGGCAGACTGCAAGTTCGTCTGTCCATGTAATTTTCAACCGATTAATGAATTAGAAAGGAAAATAACCGCTCTACTTCACATTGTCCAATGAAATTTGAACTTCTTCTGCCAGATCACGATTGTTTGGTGTATTATACATGACAAACCGGCATTGATGAATGCAATATTTTAAAATATATAATATATAAATTTGTAATTAAATCGACACACTAGCTTTGATTATTGATGAAAAAGAAAAGAGTTTAAAAATTGTTTGGTTAATTTTTTTCTTCCGTCGAGCCATAGGCACTCAGTGAAAGAACCATATATGGCTCAAGAGCTCAGGTTTCGAAATCAGTCAGTCAATCAAAACCCATAGCAACGCCTCAGACTGACGGATATGTAAAAATAAACAGGAATTTTCCGACTTTCGAGCGATTCGTTACTATTGTAAACATTGTCATGTTAATTATAATTCAAATGTATTTTGTTTTATTATCATTGCTATTTGTCTGAGATGGGCACAATTTCGAAAAAGGGCAGGGACTCGAGCCCCCAAAGCCCTCCTCTCTGCATGTGCCTACTAGGGATGGTAAGATTCACCGATTCGCATCGGTGCATCGGTATAAAAGTTTACGATGCGATGCATCGATTTTAAAAAGTGTGCATCGGATACAAGTTGGCATTTGTATCGTGATGCATCGGTTCTAACATATTTGCATCGTAAAAAACCGATTTATTTATATATAATAATTAGTAGATGTGCTATACTTTTATCATTTAGAAAGTGAACAATCATTTGTGACCAATATTTTATATGTAGATTGATTTCTTCTCTCTAAACTGTTTTCCAAGCGCGTTCTCTCATCACCACCAGGGTTGCCAGGTTTTCACAACAAAACCCTCCCAATTGCTCCTCAAAACTAGCCCAAAACTAGCCCAATCGCATTTCAGGGGGGTCCCACGGTAAAAATCGTGTTCTGGGGGGTAATATTCACGTTTTTGGCGGGGCTCCCCTAGTAAAATTTGCATTACAGGCGCTAAATATCACGTTATTTTGGGTCGATTCAACCCGCGGACATGAAAAACAACCCGCGGCAACAGTGTAAAAGTAGCCCAATTCCGCGGGAAAACCGCAGATCAGCAACACTGATCACCACTGCTGCTATGTGAATATGACGTATCACAACACTACAGAGACCGAGGCATGTCAAGAGTCATAGAATATAGATTAACATGGCACTTCAGAAGGCATTAAGTTAATTTATGATTTGCTGTCTGTCTAAACCAAATAAATAAAAGCGAACTATCTGTACCAATATTCAGGGCCCTATGATTTCCGCGATGCAGAAAACACTGACGGAATCGCGGAATCCATTCATAAAAACAAAGTTTACTGTATGACGTGGAATGTCATGGAATTTGTCAAATTTTGGATGAATAAATCAAAAGTAGGGGGGTACACTTACATCAAATTGCGATATGGAGTAGTGTCTGTGAATATTAAACCGCAAGAAGACAAATTGAATAGGCTATGAATCCTGCATGTTCTGCGTGTCTCTGGTGCAGACGCGCGAATATGTTTACTACACATCCTGAAGAAGCTCGCGTGACGCTCATGGTGTTTTTTCCAGCATCTTACTATATGACGACATGAACACAAACTGCATCTCCAGAGCTGCTCTCAGAGTCACTTTGTGAGCATTTTACCGTTTAATTTGAGAAAAACTATTATCATATCATATACACACAGCAACTTCAAGATCACAGCAACCCGTCGGTTTAACTTGTAACAAAAATATAGCCCTATTACTATTTTAGTGTACTATGTAGTCGCTATTGTATTACTATTGTACGGTATAATGTATTTCTTAATGACAATGTAATACTACTACTACTAGTACAATAATTATTAAGACTTTAGTTTTGAAGGAATAATCACACAATTTTACAGTAACAGTAAGCTTTGTTTGCAAAAAAAATGAAAGGGTTTAATTTGATTCAAAGTTTTATGCCTTCATTTGATTACCAGAAAAATTAAAATACACAGCACAGAAATTATGGGAAAAAAAATTCATAGGGCCCTATTATTGTAAACGAATTAATAAAGTTGCTTTTTATTAATTCAAATAATTAGACATATTTTTGATTAATCTATTAAAATGGAATCCAGAAAAATTAAAACAGAAAACAGAATTTGGTCAAAAAGTATTTTGAGTATTTCATAGAGCCCTACATTGAATTGCTGTTACAACACAGAAGGGTCGGAGACGGGAATACACAAACAGGGTTGTTTTATTGATACCAGTCTGAGTAAACAGCAGTGCAGGTGAGTAAAACTTAAAGCAGTGATGATGAATGAAGTGCAGAATAGTGATACTGTCCTTTGTGGTTGCAGAAGTGGAGAACTGGAGAAACGCTGGAGAATCTTGATGCAGGGAACGGAGAACACTCACACACAGACGGGACTTCACACAAAGAGAACAGGAGACGCTGGAGACAGGTAAGTAGATCGTTTGGAGTCCTTAAGGTAAGCATACAGGTAAGTGTAGATGCAAACGAGACCGGACATGGAGTGATGTGTGTGAGTGTTCTTTATACTGTGGTTGATGAAGTGTTGATGAGGTGCAGGTGCCGGTGATCAGTACTCTGGTGACTGGGTGCGTTGTGATTGGCTGACGGTGGAGCCTGGCGTGTCTGTGACAATTGCATAGCATCATATTTTTTTCCATTGCATTGTATCACATTGTGTTGAAGTGAATTGAAATCGGATCGCATCGCATCATAATAGGGGTGAATCGTATCGCATCGCATCGGTAGCTGCTTCACATGCATCTTTAATGTATCGTATCGTTGTCTATGCAGCGAGAGTTCAGTAGTTCTACCTTAATATTATAAAGCGACAAGAATACTTTTTGTGCGCCAAAAAAACAAAATAACGACTTTTCAACAATATAGTGATGGGCTGATTTCAAAACACTGCTTCGGAGCTTTATGAATCGAATCAGTGACTCGGAGCGCCAAAGTCACATGAAGGTAGAACTACTTAACTCGCATGAACTGTTTTAAATATGTTTTTAGTACCTTTATGGATCTTGAGAGAGGAAATGTCATTGCTTTGAATGCAGGCCTCACTGAGTCATCGGATTTAATCAAAAATATCTTAATTTGTGTTCTGAAGATGAATGAAGGCCTTACGGGTGTAGAACGACATGAGGGTGAGTAATAAATGACATTATTTTCATTTTTGGGTGAACTAACCCTTTAAATTATTATGGGATCTCCTTCAAGCAGTGAAAGCTTTCAGATTTTTTTCTGTATTATAAATTTGATTTCTATCTCAATGACATAGGTTACTATAACATATTTTTGTCTGTATTTATTATATTTATATATTTAATGTTATCTACATTATAATTCATCTGCAACAACACTTGAGGAGAGTTTATTGCATGAAAGATGATTGGATACTTTATTTCTCTCCAATACGGTAGAAACAAAATGTGGACGATGTTAACTGTGACAAGCTGAGTTATGTTATGTTAAGTTCAGTTATGATGAAGTAGTGTATGTCCCAAAGCTTGCCTATACTGTTCTGCTACACACTCAAAAGTATGTACTTTTTCTTCACAAAAAGAGCAGGTTACATACTTTTAGGGCATAATATAAGTAAGTGAACTGGGTTGCAGGGAAAGCTTTCACTGAACGAACATGTGCGCTTGGTTCCAGAAGTATTTTTCCAATTCATTTTTCCCATAGAGGTTTATAAAAGTCTTCCGTAAAGAGTTATAAACCATGAACCAAACCAACCAGCTATGAGGTGAATCTATGGAAGCTTGTTTCCGCCACTGAATAAAAAATAAAAAAGGTATTTGCGACTTTTTATCTCACAATTCTGACTTTTTTTCTCAGAATTGCGTGATATAAAGTCGCAATTGCATGTTATAAGTCAGAATTGTGAGATAAATTAATTACTGTATAAGAATTACTGAATAAACTCACAATTCTGAGAAAAAAAGTATTTTTCCCTCAGAATTGGACTTTATAACTCGCAATGCCGAGTTTATATCTCACAATTCTGATAAAAGAATTCAGAATTGCAAGGGAAAAAAAGTCAGAATTGTGAGATAAAAATTCACAGTTACCTTTATGTTTTATTCAGTGACGAAAACAAGCTTCCATATGAATCACAACATTACAAACTTTGATTTTAAGCAAAAAAAAAAAAAAGTATTTGAAAATCAGACAAAAAGACAAATGTACTTAACGGATTTAATCCCATGAAACATTGTGAATGAAATAATAGAAAAAAAAAAAAGACAAATATAATTATAAAACTACTGATGTTGATTGTGCATATATAAACAAAATATTTTATGTTTATTGCAAAATATGCATATATGTGCAAATATTTAAGAAGTTTGGATTGAAGGCTTCACTAATAGCTTATCTGATAACAACCTCGTAGCTCACAGTAGGTCAGTCTTTAAAAGTTTATAAATTATTGTTAAAAAAAAAATCTTTGTTAAAATATTTGGTTTTGGACATTAAAAATTCTGCAAGCAGTGGTATTTTTTAAACTGTATAATGTCGACGAATGTAATAATTCTCTCACGTTTACATGACAAAAAATTATGATCAGAGGCGTGACTGTGTCTGTAAACACTTAGTCTGTGCTTCTGGAAACATTACATACATTTCAGGTACATCGAGGAGGAATATCAATACCATGATTTTTACTCACCCCAAGCACCTGCAGCTTTCTTTTTCTCCATGTCCTGCTCTGCTGTAGACAGTTTCTCTTGCTTTTTTCTTTTCTTCCAGGCCAAAAATGTTTCCAGAGTAATTCAAGTGACGTTTGCTACAACGATAACAGCTGGTCATTACAAAAGTTTTAAGAAATCAATAACAGTATTAATACAATGACATTGTTTCCTTAACAATCATGTTCTATGACACTATTAATAGTCTCTTTTCTCGTCCTTCTCACCTCCGTCTCCATTAAATCCTCCTCCTCATTCTTTTCTTCTTTCTTCAGAAACCCACATGAAGAGTGTGGCAGTAAATACAGTCGTCACCTCCGTCAGCACAAACCCAAACTAGCCATTTTTACTGTTTTCAATAAATAAGATAATATTTATTAATTTATTTAATCAACGAATAAAATAATCAAGTGAGCAGTCAAATGGCATTAATGGATAAAAATCACTATATAAATCTTGCCAAAACCTACATTTTATGTCTTTACTTTACTACATTTTATGTCTTCTTTTCAGCCTCTCCATGTTTCTTTTTCACAACTTTCAAGTTGTTCACATACTCAAGTTTCTTTTGGTCATTGGCATCTGCAATTACAAAATCAACAACAATATGTATGTGCATATGTATATTTATTCACAAACAAGATTCATTCAGACACCAGCAAAGATTTGTTCAGTAGATTCACAAGCAATGAAACGCTCTTTCACAGGCCGCACTGGAATGCTACCGGCTTGTGCTAGAGTCAGTCTGTGGAGGCAGGAAAAGTTGAGCACTTCAAAAGGAAGAGACTTAAGTGAAAAAAATATACGAGTCAGTGTAAGAATGATTCATTCACTTAAAAGATTCATTCAGCACATACATTGACTGATTACTCACAAACATGGAGCAGTTCCTAATAGTGATGCTGGCCTTAACAGACACCACTGCATACACACACAGAAGAGGAATATATATATATATATAACTGTAAATGAAGATGATAATGGTGCTAGAGAAGCATATAGTACATGTAACATAGAGCTCATGCTGCTCTGATTGACTTACTGCTGATATCAAGTGTTGTTTACATTTAAATCAGCCTCAACATTCTGTCTGTCCAGCAGCTTGAGTTTATATTTGAAATCATCACAACTGTCCCTGAAGCCTTGAAGCCTGATCACACACGCTACAAACTCTTCACAACTCTACTATTTGACAAGTTTCATCAGTTTGGGAAGTGTTTCTTCAGTCATCAGCATGGAGCAGCGTCGCCCGAGAAGAACCAGGACTCTTCCCACACACCTGAGGGGATTCTGGGTCTCTTCTGTTCGAGACCGCTGTGAGCTTACATGGCTGGCAGCTGTAAGCAGGTTGGATCACACTTACAGCTGCATCTCTGCCAAAGCTCAAAGATCCAAAGGACTGGAAGAGCAAGTGCCCAAGTGCTACTTGAAGAACGCAGCTGTCCTTCCCGATGTCCGTCCAGCAGCCTCAGTGTCTTCGGTGGATGTGTGTCCAGCTCCTCTGTGTCAGCAGGAAGAGTCTGTCTCCATCCACGGCTACAGTACGCAGGGCTACCAGGACATTTACCGCTCTGTGGCAGAGCCCATGATCAAGACACGCTTTGGACGGCACCATCCCTACAGCCTTGAGCTGGGTCTGAAGATTAAGCAGCGCCTGTGGGAGACTCTCAAGCGCCCTTCACTGCTGGAGACAGAGCAGCCTGATGGACGCGTCCTCGTCACTGAGAGCTTCTCCACATCCAGCAGAAGCTTCGCTCCTCGTGTCCATGTGGACGTCAGTGAAGAGCCGCTGCCAGAGGAACCACCAAGAAAGAAGCCCAGACACTGAGTCATCACAGCGGGGCTACGTATGTACATACTGTATATAGCTATAGAGTACGTTTATAGTTTTATGAGTAAGTTTCAGTTTTAAAGTTAAGTTTTAGTTTAAGTTTTTTTTATTGTGTCAAGAACATTTTTAGCACATTGCTGTATGGTTGCAAGGATGTTTTGGTGACTGTCAATGCACTGATATGCGGTTCCTCGGTTGTTTTAAACAGATTTTAGTCTTTTGCTATGTGGTTGTCGGGATGTTTCGGGTGGTTTTGTTGTTGACATGCATTTGCCAAGGTTTTCTGAGCGGTTGTTATTGTGTTGTTGTGCGGTTGTTGGGCTCTTCTGTGAGGTTTTTTGAGCATTGCTACATGGTTGTTAGGATGTTTTGTGTGGTTGGTTGATATGCGGTTGCTTTTAAAGAGTTAAGTTAGGGTAGGTTAGGGTCCCTCACGCGGTTTGCAGCTTGACGTGCTGTGAGGGCTTGTGTGCATCGGTGATGCTTAGAGCTACGCCACTGCTACTTCACAACTACTGCTGGGGTCACCCATAGTGGACAGGTCTCAGCTGAGGTGCCAGACAAAGACAAACCACCTGATTCTGGACAGCAGAAGATTGGCCTGATGTTCCTGGCAGAAGATCACAGTCTCGTGACAACAGCAACAACGTCAGAATTACTAAATGGAAGAAACTTCACACTGATTATATATGTGGAAGTCGCAGATGGATCGATGGAAGCAACTGTTCGAACAGAACGAGGAAACAAACTGCTTTAATATTGGTAAAGGTTGTATGAGAAGTCTGCGTTCTTTCTTCAGCGCTCAGCCAATTAAATCTGAGGACCGGTAATTACACCACGCATAAAATAAATAAATAAATATATAATAATAAAAAAATAAAATAAAAACTGCTTTAATATTGGTAAAGGTGTACGACAAATCTGCGTTCTTTCTTCAGCATTCAGCCAATCAAATTTGAGGACCGTTAATTACATCATGTGCATTATAAAATAAAATAAAATAAAATAATAAAATAAAATAAAATAAAATAAAATAAAACCGGTAATTACACCATGCATTATAATATAATATAATTACTTAAATGCTTGTATGCATGAAATAAATCACGTCTGAAATCACTTCTAAACCTGAAACGATTTGCACATGATCATGTAAATACTGGTGATTAGAGCAGTGAAAATGATTAATTTACTAAAATACAACAATTACTATTTATAACAGGTAAACACTATCACAGTAATATGAACTTCAAAAACCAGAGCTTAATCAGAAACTTTGTAATGCGTTTATTTGTGCTTCAATAATCAAAATCTGCATGTTAAACATAAAAACTTATTAAAATAATTAAAAATATTAAATTATTAAATAATTAAAATATTTAATCACGCAAAATCGCAAGTATATGGAGTCAAAAGTGCTGAAATGACTCAATATTTACTTATGTTCCTATTAAAATGCATTTATTTCCTTCTTAAGAAACAAAAATATGTAACAATGTTTTATTAACATTTTTCAAAAAAGGACTTAAAGTTAATTGTCAATTAACTAAAATTAACTTTTAAAATAAAAATGAAATATACTGAAAAACTAAAACTATCAAATACTGCTTTAGTTTAAGATTTTCAATCTAAACTACAATCGGATCTCAAATCTCTCAAAATTTTGCTATTTGGCTGCAAAAGTCTGAAAACAATAAAAATATACATTTTATTCAAGTTGTCATTTGTCTGAGTTTCATTTATAATGTCTGATTATGTTTTAATATATTTTTATGCATCAAGACAAAAGGCAATATTCTGATTGCCCTTAAAGGGATCGTTCACCCAACATAAAAGAAGATATTTTGGAAAAATATGGGTTTTTTCTGTTCATTTTAAGTTCATTTTATGTGGTCTAATGTTTTTTGGACCCCACTAACTTTCATTGTGTGACACAAACAGTTGAAACATCCGTCAAAATATCTTCTTACAGGTTTGGAATGTCATGATGGTGAGTAAATGATGACAGAATATTCATTTTTGACTGAACTGTCACTTAAATTTCTGTGAGCTTGATTTCCTGAAAGCAGTTTAAAGCGTGATCTGCTTTTGACTCTCAAAATGGATTCAGCAGTCAGTTTTGAACATGATATCGACCTGCAGCCCATTTTCAGGGTTGTGATCTACCAGTTATGAACAGACTGTCCAATGAATAGGTTTTCAAAGAGTTTAGAAGAGGAAACGTGTCAGTGTGTGTAGAAATCATCAAGCTCTCTTCATTGAGGGAAACATCTATAACAGCATCACTTACCTGTCATTACTGATGTCAACATGAATGACAGAAAAAAACAGCATCTAGATGGACAGAGAAAGACATGAGCAGACTGTACTTAAATATGTATGTACTTTAAATTTATCTGTACACATTTATATATATATATATATTTTTTTTTTTTTTTTACCATGACAATAAAGCCACTTGAATCTTATATATACTACACAAAATAATTTTAATAATTATATCATTGTGTTTGTGTAATATATAAAATATTGTAATGTAAAATATGACAATAATGACTAAATATTATTTTAAAATGTTTGTTTTTAATAATTATAATTATATTAACGTTTAAAATAGTCTGTAGGTGTCAGTCTCGAGCAGCCAATGACATGAGAGAAATTAAACTTATGAAATAATAATCTTCTACTGATAATAACTCAATACGTTGAATGATTTACTTTTCAGAAATGACTGTTTGGTGAATTCTTATCCCTCTATAGATGGTTGTTAATTTTAGGCTGGTTAAATTACGTATGACGCGTTGCTTCGGCTTATTCACAATATAATTTACGCATTCTTACCAGCACTTAACTTTGCTCAAGTTGACATGTTAGTATTCTCTTCATTGACTTTGCAGTTGTATTACTTTTAGGCTGCAGTATGCTGCCGTTACTCCGAATATATAGCCTTTATTTTTGGAAAAGAAGCATTATTCGTGGATGAAATTATCGGTTATATAGTTGCTGGATGGGTTAATTTAAAATAGCTCATAGAGACTCCCAAACATGTCATTTATTTGGTTGCAGAAACTAATTGCTCTTGAACGTGGTTAACTGGACAGTGAACTCACCTGATGACTCGGAGCTTGAGTCCTGAAACTATTCTACAGTCACGACAGCGGCAATATGAAATCATTCATATTGTTTATCCATTTTTACTAATTTGCTAAAAAAAAAAAAAAAAAAAAAAAAATACATTGTCGGTGCACCACTAATAATATCCTGCAGCGTCCATTTTCCCTGGTCGTAATTTGTCGTCAACAGTATTTTTAAATCCGAGTCTTTGGTTTAAATTAAAAACCTAAACGATAGCCTAGTTATCGTCATGATTCATATTTTTGTCTCGTCTTCGATATCGTTGACGAAATCAAAAAAGACTTCAACAAACATTTTCGACAGTGATGTCGTAAACGAAATTATGATTTCCCGAGTCTGAGTGCCTTTGCGGACGAGCGCATGCGCCGGAAGTTTTTTTTTTTTTTTTAATTAGTTAGCCAACATACAATATTGAATACAAATTGATGGTGATGGGAATAATATTTTCGTAATAAAATATTTGACCCTGTTGTCTTGCTAATGCTGTGTTCAAACATGTAGCCTATCATAAATCTATTGAATATTAGGCTATTTTTTTTTATATGTTTTTGCATTATTTGACAAACCTATACATCAAAGATAATGCCACAGAATATAATTATTTTACGCAAGTGAAACTTACCTTGTTATTTAGCGTTTTTATTTATTTATTCATTTTGTACATGCATCACATTTCATCTCTTTGCATGTCCTTCACTGATACTGTTGTGTTGTATTTTGCATTAGAAAACGCAGCAGTAACAAGCGTGCAGTAACCATAGATATACATAATAAAGGCTTTATTATGTATATCTATGGCAGTAACACTCCATCCTTTTATTCTGCTTCTTTCTTTACCTAAACACTTCAGGTTACTAGCGACCCCTAGTGAGCAGAGCATATTTACCCAGCATAACACTTAAATACTCCAATAGTGACACTAGCTTTTGAATAAACTTATTAGTGACAAAACATCATTCAGTTCAGTGTGGTGGAAATAAAATAATTGAAATCATTTTCACTTAAATAATGAAATATTTTATCTTTATTACCTTATTATTATTATTATTATTATTATTGGTAATATAGTATAGTATTTTATCATAGTTTTAAAAAATGTGATTTTTAAAAATAAGTGCCATGGTAAAATGTTTTCAATACAGTTTTAAATGTGACATTCACGAGAGAGAAAAAAGTTTATCTTTATTTTATGAAGCATCAGTTGAAACGTAAAAGTTGCAGAAGCTGAAGAAGATATTTGTAATAGCCTACATAAGTGTCTCGTCCTATAGCCTATAGTGTAATGAAGATGAACATAACTAACTTAGAAAAAACATCTCGCCTTTAGGACGTCTGGGTTGTAATATTATTCAGGGAGATTTTAAATATAAAGTATAACTGGTAAGGTAATATTTACTCATAAAAATCATATGATGAATAATTTGGAATCCCAATATCGCGGAGCAGTGGCTTCACTATTACGACGTCATAAGTAATTATAGAACGTCAGAACTTTCGATGAATGTAAATGTGAGTGCAGACGAGTACATCGCGCATTTCAGCCAGACCATCAGCGACATCAGGGTGAGTAACACTTTTCCGAGATTAACTGCATATTTGCAAGCAAATTTAGGCTATTTGTATATCATTACATCGGTTGTTTCCATGCACTCTGAAGAGATAGATTGCGGATTATTGCAGATTGTCATTTGTTAAATTGTCATTTGTTTGGCACATTGTCGGTTTGTTCATTTCTTTCAGATTTGTAATTGCAGATTATTATAGATTGATTTTCGGTCAGGAACTACATAGCCTAAATAGAACAGATTATTGCAGATTGCTATATTGCACGATTGTTATATTGTCAGCTTTCAGATCACTGATTGCTGATTTGCTTGTTTAGCATTTATATTGCAGAATGTTATTTATTATTGTTGGCTTGACTGATATACAGACAGATAGATTGTTGGCTTGCTGATTGTTACATTGTCAGCTTGTCAATTTCTCTCGGATTTTTATTTGCAAATTATTAAATTGGTTGTTTTCAGACCCCTTCGGTCACACACTGTAGATAGATAGATAGATAGATAGATAGATAGATAATGTCCTTCCAAGAGGAGGGGTGGCAGGCATAGATAGATAGATTTTTTTAAATTGTATTTGTTATGTTCTGTATCATATTGTATTATATTATAAATTATGCTGGTGGTCATGGATTGATTGATTGATTGATTGCTGAATATTGTTATATGCGGTAACACTTTATAATAACTGCACACTATGAAGCATTAGTTAAGCATTAGTAAACAGTCAATTCATCATTTATAAAGCATTAATAGACATTAATAAGCAGTTTATAAATACACCTATAAATGTTTTATTCTTGATTTATAAGCATATCTACAGTGGGGATCGAAAGTTTGGGAACCCCTTTCAGAATCTGTGAAAATGTGAAAATTTTTAACAAAACAAGAGAGATCATACAAAATGCATGTTATTTTTTGTTTAGTACTGTCCTGAGTAAGATGTTTTACATAAAAGATGTTTACATATAGTCCACAAGACAAAAAAACACAACTGTTAAAAAAGGTTTAAACGTTCACTGATGCTCCAGAAGGAAACACGATGCAATAAGATCTGGGGGGTGAAAACTTTTGAACAGGATGAAGATGTCCACATTTTTCTTATTTTGTTGAAATGTAATTTTTTTTCATTTAGTACTGACCATCGGAAGCAACAGAAGATACTTGGATGTTTCCTAGAAGAAAAATTAAGTACAATTTACCTTGATCTTCAAATTCAAAAAGTTTTTACCCCCCGGCTCTTAATGCATCGTGTTTCCTTCTGGAGCATCAGTGAATGTTTGCAGCTTTTTTAACAGTTGTGTTTGAGTCCCTCAGTTGTCCTCAGTGTGAAAAGATGGATCTCAAAATCATACAGTCACTGCTGGAAAGGGTTCAAATATGCAAAAGATGCTGGAAAACTGAAGAATTTGCAGGATCTGGAGGATTTTTCTGAAGAACAGAGCTCAATTTAACTGCTCAGAACAAACGAGAGTTTCATGAACAACCATCATAAAACATAAAAACAGTCGTGGATCATCCAGGTAACCACACACAGTATTAAGATCCAAGGGTTCCCAAACTTTTGAACGGGGTTATTTTAATAAATTCAGCTATTTTTTTGTCTTGTGGACTATATGTAAACATCTTTTATGTAAAATATCTTACTCAGGACAGTACTAAACAAAAAATAACAAGCATTTTGTATGATCTCTCTTGTTTTGTTAAAAATTTTCACATTTTCACAGATTCTGAAAGGGGTTCCCAAACTTTCGATCCCCACTGTATAATGTGTTTAATAATTGTATTTTCATACTTTATTAATGATCAATTTATCATTTCTAAATTAAGTATTACATTATTTACAGACCAGTTATTTAGGAGTTGTCAGTGGTTCATAAGATCATAGAAGTGGTCAGTTAACTATTTTTGTGAGCTCATCTAAAGTGAAGACTATTTATGCTTTGTAAAGCTTTACAAAGGAGATTTAAAGGCTCAGTGATCTTCTGCAATGCTGTTCTCTAATGTTTTAAAGTTAGTACTGAGGTAGTTTTGACACTGAAATATTTTATTACATTATTATTGTTTTATAAAAACATTATTTGTTGTATTTTGGCACTCCTGTAACCCAGTGTTGGCACTGGTAAATTTTTATTCAGCAATGTTTACACTTTACAGAAATGTATTTTTATATCAGATTGCATAGGCTTAGTTTCATTTTACTGCACAGTTATGTTTTCTGGAGGAGTACAGGGATTTTTATTTTCTGTGAAATTGCAGAGGTTTATTTTTTAATTTTTTATCAAGTTACTCGTAAAGTTTCATTTTTTTATTTGAAATAAATATTTCTATGTTCTGTATCCTTTAAATCTCCTTTAATAAAAGCTTTACGAGGCATGAACAGTCCTCACTTTAGATGAGCTCACAAAAATAGTTGTGACAACTACTAAATGTTTTATAACTACCTGAATTAATCATGAATTACAGTAGGAATATGTGTTAATAAAGCATTTATTAACACACTGAGTAACTATTATTATATGTCTAAATAATAAGATGCATAAATGTACATTTAAATTGTTTATTAATCATTTACTTACACTTTATAAATGATATTATGAACCACTGACAGCTTCTAAATAGCTGGTTTGTAAATGTAATATATAATTTAGAAATGATAAATTGATCATTAATAAAGTATGAAAATACAATTATTAAACACATTATAGATATGCTTAAATCAAGAACAAAGCATTTATAGGTGTATTTATAAACTGCTTACTAATGTCTATTAATGCTTTATAAATGATTAATTAACTATTTACTAATGCTTAACTAATGCTTCATAGTGTGAGTTATTCTAAAGTGTTACCTTATAGGCTTTATTTTTTAATATGTATTGTCATCTTGTCTTATCATCTCTATTGCAGATTATTATTTTTCATATAGATAGATAGATAGATAGATAGTGGCCATGGATTGATTGATTGATTGATTGATTGATTGTTGAATATTGTTATATGCTTTGTTTTTTATATGTATTGTCATCTTGTATTGTCATCTCTAATTGCAGATTATTATTTTTCAGATAGATAGATAGATAGATAGATAGATAAGATAGACCACCCAGTGCATTGATTTATCATGGATTCACTGCATTTATGGCCAGCAAAGCAATGTAGTAAAATTGGAACAGCATTTGTATTTTTCGAATAATGATTACAGATCAAATATTTAAATATTCATGCACACCTCTACACGCAACCTGAGCAGGCAGGGCACGCCTTGTGCTTAGTAAGCCAATCCTCTGCTTGGAGACAGCCTTTCCCTTCTGCTGGCCTCTGTAACAGACAAAGAGCTGCTGAGGTCCTGAAGCTTTGAGTTTGGTCCATGTACAGTCGCAGAGCGCAGACGGGACAGAGCAAAGCTAGCGCTGGGTCTGCCTCCTCTGGGGGCAGCGCTTGCAGGTTCACCACCTGGTCCCTAAAGGGAGTGGCAGGAACCTTGGGCATGTAGCTGGGCCGGGGTCTCAGGATTACACTGGAGTCAGCCGGCCCAAACTCGATTCGTCGACCGAAAATGCCTGCAGGTCCCCTACCCTCTTGCAAACAATTGCATGCCAATGCAACCAGCAGCAAAGTCTTCATAGACAGAATAGATCTACTGACTGCAAAGGCTCAAATGGGACTCTCTGAAGCGCTCTAAGCTCCAGAGCCAAGTCCCAAGAGGGTATGGAGGGAGGCCAAGGAGCATTCAACCTTCTGGCCCCCCTAAGGGAACCTGCTTCCCTACCGACTTGCCTCCTATTGGGTCGTGATATGCAGAAATTGCAGCAGCATATACTTTGAAGGTGGAGGGAGACAGCCTTTGCTCCAACCTATGCTGCAGGAAGGAAAGAACACCACTCAATGAACAGGTTCCACTTCAAGGCGTAAGCGTGTTTCATAGATGGTGCTTGTGCTTAAGTGATGGTGTCCGCTACCTCCTGGGATAGGGCCTTTTGAGGCAGCCCAGAGCAAGACGTACTGCCAGCAACTCGAGGCAGTTGATGTGCCAATGCTGATGGGGTCCCGTTCAAACCCCTGACACTACATACCCATTGTATGCGGCACCCCAGCTGAGAGACAGCCTCCCCACAGGCTCCTTAACGCCCAGACACATGAGACGGCAATCGCGACCATCCGTCAGTGCCAGTTAACGACTGCACCCAGAAACACACGGGTGAAATGTCATCTTTAAAAAAAACGCGAACTCACACCCGTGCAAGCTCTTTTAGGGATAAACGCTCTTTTTGTGTGTGTGTGTGTTGAAGCGCACAGGGGAACCAGCCAACACAACACTGACAGGGAATAGTGCAGCCTGTTAGTGTGCTCTCACTCACAGCTGAATAAACAGCAGCTCATTGAAGGCGCACTATCGATAGCTGTGAAAAATCAGCTGGAGAACGTGGCCACCGCTGAAGTGCTGTCTCGCCAACACGCTGAAGAGGCTTGTCCCACAGAACTGGCTCAAAGAAAACACTTTTAGATGCAGAGCAGTCAAAAGAAGAACAGCTCAGCTCCGAAGTGTAAAGCTGATGTGCGCTTGCACCTGCTGCTCATTTATACCCGTGCTGCGAGGCAGAGCAATTGAATGGAGTTATTGCATTCCAATGTGCACTGGTTCATTTAGTTTACACTCAAAGTAGTAGCCTATATAGCGAGATCCCAATCTTTTCCAGTAGGACCATATTTATACCATTTTTAATATGTGGGCTATACGATATTGCCTACATTTAAACTCATTTACAAACATCAAAAGTAAAAAAAAAAAAAAAAAAAAAAAAAAAAAATTTTAGAAGTAATTCAAGTCTAATAATACAGTCTCTGTTATCCCGTTTCCAACATTGCTGGTTCTCGTGCCGGAGCTGGAATCTTGTTCGGCGGGTAAACTGCTAAATTCAGAATGCCACCCTGAGCTTCACTTAAAGCCGAAATATACTGTGACTGAGTCCATAACCTGCCCATAAACAAACAGTGAAGAGCTCATTTACCACATTTAACATCCAAAGTATTTAGATTTAGTAGCCCATCTTCACAAATAAAATCATTTATTTTATACAAGGCATCACATGAAAAGACAGGTGCGACACTCGTGACTCACAACACATCACTGCATGTTGCTTTGCATAAAATTTTATGATTTACAGCACAGTAACAATTTAATAGATAAAATAAAATAACATATTTACACAACAAACATGTACACAATACATGTACACAAACATGTATTTTACTGAAAAAAGGCACCAATTCGATGCCGCTAAGAACTGCTCTCTCCTGAAGAAGATGCAAAAAGCCCAAGATAAATAACTCAACTGCTGCATTGTTACGTCCGACCCAGGAGCTGGATAACACAAAAACTACCCAAACACTGAAAAAATGTCCAAAAAAACAAATGAAAGTATGAATGAGAAATATACCCTTCAGGTGATCTGCCATTTTCTGATCCCAGCGTCCAAACATATTTGTCTTCATTTTTGACAGTATAACTATTATCATTAAAAAAAAAACTTGTTTGTTAATTATTTTGCCTGAAAATTGTGGTCTAATTATTTTAAATAAATGCCACTTTGTTTGATATTTTGTACTTCACTATTTGTGAAAATTGTTACAGTTTTTAGTAAAATGCTGATGCGGTCACATGAGCAAAATTTCAGGGGCAAAAATGTCCACTGTCAGCAGTGTAGTAATGTACGAAGCACAGCTCACAGAGAAGTCCCTTTCAAACCAATCAGCTTTCTGTTTTTGGTTAACACGGTGAAAGCGTGTGTGGAAATCTTTCACATTCACAAATAATTCTGGATTGTGTGGATTTCTTTTGAAAGTGAGTTAGTCTTTCCTGTCCAATAATGTCTGATATCTCCCTTATCCACATTTTCAAAGATGGAGTATCCTCTCTTCCAACATAATGCAATAACTATCCTGTAAAGTAATTTAAACATTGTGTTTATTGTCTGTGTTTGTGCTTTTAGACAAGCATCATTCCAATCTGTCCTGTCTATGTCTTCTTGTATATCCATTTTCCAAGGATTTAATTTATCTAATGTTGATTCAGAACTATATTTAACCATTATGTTATATTATATAGATACACGTCCCTTCCCTTCTAAATTTCCAATTGTTATTTTTCTCTACTTTTGATAAAGCTATCTATTAAAGTAGAACAACTGAATATTATTTGGAACAATTTTGACATCCATCCAACTTCGTCTACATCTGCAATTCCCTCCAATCAACACCAGAGGTCAACATCCCCAGTTTTCTAAATCAGACTTCTAAATGGACCCTTTTTATACTTTCGTTGTTTTCAGAAGCAGAAGTTGTCATGGGTAAACTTCTATAGCGGTGAATAGGAGGTGACAGCAAATGGAATTTTTGTATTCCCAGAGAATGATGTGGAATTTGTAGTCACTCCCTCAGCCATTGTATTAGAAAACACTCACGCAGCAGCAGTGCTTCCCACACGTTTGAAATATACTTGCGGTGATAGCTTGGTGGAAAATCCTCCTATTACCATGTCACAAAAATGGACTACTACATGTGACAAACAACAGATAATGTGTGACTTTTAAAAGTATTTTTATTTACTGAAATTCATTTTGATACAGATTATGCTGTGTTTTGGTGGATATGAAGTACTTTTTTACCTATTTACTGCAAAATTCCTCAACTACACCATGAGCATGCATATGAAATATTACATTTCTATGAAAAAAAAAAAGTTTAATGATGATCAAAATTAAATATGAGTTGTTTCTGGATATTAATCTAGGTGTTAGGAGCAGAATCTGCCATCTGCTGGTTAGAGAAAAATCTGTAGGTTACATCACGGTACAAAAAAAGTGTAATTACCATATACATCCAGAAGAGGCCCATAGAGATCCATTCATTTTCCAGATGTGGCCAACTGCTCTTATAAGTGCAATGTGGAACGAACATGATCACACATGTGAGATTGTCAGTGGGAGTAAACGGTTCTCGCACACATAGAACGAGCAGGTTTGAAATGCGTAGAGCGAGGGGAGATTCTCCACTAGTTAGGGGGCATTCGCATGTCACGTCTTTTGCGCTCTCAAGTTTGTTATTTTAAATGTAGACGTGCAACAAGCGCCCTCAAACGTCGCCACTCGCTCATGCCACAAGCACACCAGAGGTCATGTGACAGCTTTGACCTTTCCATAACAACATCAAAAGCTCAGCCAAGATGGATGAACAGCTGATTGTAGAGTGTTTTTTTTTCTTTTTTTTCTCATCTCCATAAATATAACTAGTAGTAGAGCTCATGCAAGGTCTGGAAATCCATTTATCCTTTGCTGAAACTTCTTCGTCTTCTTGGAGAAAGCAGCTCATGAAACGTCAACCGCAGACAGAGCTTTTGAAAAGAGAAGAAAGTGGAGCAGCCACCATTTTCCACATGTTTTTAGATGCAACATGTGAACGGCCTCTAAATCGATCACGGATAGTTTCATTATCTCGGGCGGATAAAAAAGTATAAGAGGATAAAAGTAATAAAAGCAAAAATGTGTCACCAAATATATTTGTGTGGCCATTAAAGGCCCACTGAAGTGCCTTAGAATGTGCAGCATTAATCAATGTGTTGACGTAATTTCAACTGAAACAGGAAGACAGGGCAGGACATATTGAACAACTCCTCCCCTTTTTTAAAATAGCCAATAGTGTTTCGTTTATATCACAGCTCGGCCAGAACCGTTAAAGGGGACCTCTTATGCAAAATTCACTTTTGCATGGTGTTTGGCTATAAATGTGTGTTGGCAGTGTGTGTACACAACCACCCTATAATGATAAAAATCCCCAAAAAAATTTAATCCCCATAAACCATAAGCAGTGTTTCAGAACAAGCCGTTTGCAGGTTCCTGGCAGTGTGACGTCACTTTAGCCACAGGCCCCGCCCACGAATGTTGACAGACACTGCCATTTAACATAGAACCGCCCTGAGGGAGTTCACAGCAAGTTGCACACAGTCCGCCATTGCTGCACTGACGAGAACGTCTCCCAAGCGTTTTAGGTGTTCTGTAGCTGGATGGATTAATCCACATAGCTCTCTCCATTTACTCCCTAAATATGAGCCGCTGAAGACGAGGTGGATTAATTTTGTTTTCGAAGAAAATGCTCCCTCAACTCTACCGAAATTCGTTTATGTCTGCACGAATCATTTCACACCGGACTGCTTTGTGAACAAATATCAATACAAAGGGACAATACAAAACAGAGGTTGTGCTAAAAATTTGTTACTCAAGGATAGATCAGTACTGTTCGTGATCCAGCTTACAGCCTCCAGAGTGATACTGGATACGGCAGCAATAAAGGTGAGAGCACTTTATTACAGTTCATCGGAGTTGATTTACAGATATAAAGTTTACCACTTTATTAAGCACCACCCGAAAAGGCATAAGGTCTTTATATATTTGTTTACTGTTAGTTGTAGAAGTGTTTCTGTGTACTTCGCTATGTATGTTGATAATAATGCAAGGGAGAGAGAGAGAGAGAGTTTATGGATAATATTTTATGCACTGTGTTTTATTAAGCTCTTACAGAGATTTTCTAGACTGAAAACGGACGCTTCATCTTTTGTGTGAAGTACAATAAACATCATAAAACTCATCTGTAAAGTTTTGGACGGGGTCTGTCCACTACAACAGGCTTGTACTAATAGAGTGGAAGAAGACAATATAAGTTATAACCGTAATTAAACTAAACTATACCTGTTCTATCTCCATGCAGCATATATTCGCAGTTTCTGACATTATAGTGTGTCCTGACTGAATCCTGACACCAGAGAATGAGCTCTTGAAGCTCCGCCCTCTTAGGCCAGCGCAGCAGCTCATTTGTATTTAAAGGGCACACACTGAAATGGCGTGTTTTTGCTCAACCCCAAAAAGTGGCAATTTTAACATGCTATAAAAAATTATCTGTGGGGTATTTTGAGCTAAGACTTCACATAAACACACTGGGGACATCAGAGACTTATTTTACATCTTGTAAAATGGGGCATAATAGGTCCCCTTTAAGCTTGGTAAAACCTAAGTTTCCTTATAATCTCTTTCTCATTATAATCTCCTCCATATTGCTTTAAAATATAGCATTCTGTGCAGAATTCAAATGGGTCACATATGTTTTGTGGTCTGCGCCGACTCGCGGATATGATCCGCTCTGTGCTATTGTGTCTCTGGACCGGAGCAGACTGTGTGCGCTGTGGTTCGCGTGACACTAACATGAAACCAGACTTCATTCGCCTCAATGGAAAGCATATTTACACTGTCTTAATCGTTCCCTATCCCCTATGTAGTGCACTATGATGTAGTGCACTATGTCCCATTCACCATGTCGAAAATAGTAAATGTGTGAACAAGTGACTGATTTCAGCTGCAGCTTCAGCGTCTATTAATAATGTAGGGGACGGGACGCTTTAGATTCTAGAGAGTATTTGATTTGATTTGACAGAAGATCTGAAGAGAAGCTGAAGTCTGTGGTGATGTCATGAATATCCATTATCCATTTTAGCGGAAGTGAGAGACTGTAAGTTTTGAATGCTTATATCTCCTAAATGCAAATTTTCTCATTGTTTTGAAACACACCAGCTTATTTATAACCTTAAGGGTAACATAGTCATACTAAAAGCTAAAAAACTTAAATTTTGATTTCAGGGGGATTTTAATATACCTGGGAGGCTTGCCAAAGTAAAGTCTATGTGTAGGATGCACTGAGCAGTGTTAATTCATGTTTTGTAATTTACTGCCAAGGTAATATAACTGCGTTATAAATCTATATTTCATTTTTAAAAAATGAAAATATGAAATCTAGAATCTACGACTCGACTAGATTTGTAATCGTACAGTAATCACAGTCTGTGATTACCCCCCACCACTTTTCTCTAAAGGTTATGAATTGTAAAATATTCAGTTAACAAAATGTATGTAGACCAAACAATCTGTGGCCTGAAAATGAGACCACAAAGATTAACAAGAACAATATGTACTCATCCACAAACTGAAGGGAAAAAAAGACTCAGGGCCTCATTTATGAAACGAAAGTACAGTAGAAACATATTTGGATTCTTGCCAAATGAGAGAAGTGAGTCCATCAGTTTCGATTTAGTCTAAAAAATCATTTTGGCTTGACTTATGTTGTTTAATGAAAAGATGGTGTCGTCATCCAACACTAATAAGTCTGTAATTGTGAGATGGATTTTTGGGTTGAAGCTGTTTTATTATTTTTTTTTTTTTTGATGCCTTTGATAAGAAGGGATGTTTGTAAATTGGCTATTTCAAAGGAGGGTGACCTGAAATATGGAAAAATTGGATTCCGCATAAGTAACCCTTAATAAAGCCAGCTTGGCGGTTCTTAATGCTGTTTACATGAAATATAAAAAATGTTGAGAAGAGAAAATCAGGAAAAGGCAGGCTGGAAGAATGGCTGGGACCGAGGCCGCTTGCGGAGGCAGCTTCACGCTCAGGCCAGCCCCTGGAGCCTGGGGAAAAACAAGGAGGGTAGAAAAAGAGGGAAGCTGGGGAGGAAAATAAGGCATCTGGGCATGCACCGCTAGCGGAGGCAGCCTCACGCTCGTGTCGGCCCTTGGAGCCTGGGGAGGAACAAGGAGGTTAGAAAAAGAGGGAAGCTGGGGACGAAAATAAGGCATCTGGGCCTGTGCTGCTAGCGGAGGCAGCCTCACGCTAGGGTCCACGGTTGAACTGTAGAACAAGGACAAAAAGAGAGTTTGAGACTGATGACTGGGCCTGCACTGTTAGCGGAGGCATCCTCACACTAGGGTCTGCAGGCCACAGACAATGGGTAGGGTGAGAGACGGCAGGATGAAATGGCTGAGACGGCTGAGCTTGCTCCGCTAGTGTAGGCATCCTCACGCTAGGAGGGAAGGCATTCCCAGAGAGGGGCGGGCATTGTTGTATGGGGTGCGGCACCGGGGAAAGCCGTGGTGTGTGGCTAAGCGGAGGGAGGAGGAGAGTGGGGAATCTGGGGCACGGCCCAGGCTTGCTGCTGCCGTGACCTGGTGCTTGTCTTCTAGCGCATGAAACGAAGACGCAAGAGAAAGGAGAAGTGAGATGAAAGAGCGACCTTGCAGGATTATGCGCATAATGCAGTTTAAGTAGCTGAGCAAAGATAGCAGTTCTTGTTTAAAACAGTTTTGACTGTCTAAGAAGGTAGAAGTGAACAAAAATATCCTATTGATTCCTTGTGCAGTGAGGCCTGGAAATGAAGTGTATTCAAGTTAAAGCCCAGAAATTCAATGGACGTGGCTGGACCCATGGTTTTATCCAGGACGATTGGAAACCTGAGCTCAGCGAAAACTGTGCAGGGCTGAGAGATCGATTATTAAACTTTGTACATATTCTTATTTTCTCAGAAGAAGCCTAAAACGCTTCATAACCTGCATATATTCCCTTCTGACATGTCGGTTTGAAATTGTAATCATTGTTTAATAATGAATGATTAAACAGCAAAGTACAGTCAGATTTAGGTGATCGTTTGTTCTTTTAACTTTTGCTGATTTGAGTCACATGCACCTTCGTTTAGTAAAGATCAAAAGAGACTCACTTATGTAAAAAGACAAAGAGCTTTGCATAATAAAAATGTGCACCTTGAATTTATTCAATTGTGTTCAACAATCACTAAAGGATCACTAAAATTAGCTATGAACACGCTGCTTGTATGATATTATTTATTTATTTATTTATTTTTATTTATTTATATTTTAGTTTTCTTTTCCATACTTATCCAGACCTGGAAATTACTCAAATCAAATTCCAAACTTTTCCAAACTGCGTAGGAACCGTCAACATAACATTTATTTCATTGGTTATCTGTCTATGGTTCGTTACATTACTTACAGATTTCTGCTCGTTCTAAATCAGATACAGATTAAGAGGAACAGTAAGATTTATTTAAATGCATTAGTAAAAGAACGATTGCATGTAAGAATTTGTCCTACCAGTCTGTGCTACTTCTCTTTACCAATAGTTAAGCTGTGGGTTGAAGTTACTTCAAAACAGAAATACATACAGTATATACTATAACTTTAACTTATAAGTTACTATAACTTATTAACTATAATATATATATGACATATATAATATATATAATATATAATTTATTAACTATAATATACTATTAACTATAACTATAACTTATACTATAAAACTATAAAAGTTTCTAAGCGATTTTGTTGTTAAAGTGCAGGACAGCGATGACAATAAGTTCAGAGTTTCATAATGATTCTGTGTGCGACTGTGTGTGCGATCTGAATGTGATTTACGAGCTACTGTTTCTGTGTTTAAACCACAATGAAGCAGGACGTTAGTTTAGAACGGCAAATCACTTACAAGACGTTCCACCGAATGGGTAACATTTCTGTCCCCAGGACATTGTATGTATAAATATGCATGAAAATTAACTCTAAACTACATTTTATTATTAAGCAAAATGTCCTGAACATGACTCTAACTGCAAATTTTAAATATATAATTTAAAACATTATTAAAAACTGCTCAAAACACTAAAAAATAGCATTTGTTACATGTCCCCGCTATCTAAACCTCAACTTTATCATGAAATATAATCATTAAAATCTTTCAGAAATCTTTTTTTTTTTTTTTTTGCATTGTTGTGTGACTCCATATACCATCTATGCTAAACAAAAAGAAATTTCATGAGAAATCCATAATATATTATATAAAATACACATTTTAGTCGTGTCCCCAGGTTTTCACTCAGTCCTGTTACCCTCACACATTGCCCCCTCTAAAAAACTTGGAACATGCCACATGCCACATTTTCAACAGGAAGTTGCATCATCTGGATCTTATGCAGGCCATGAGAAGACCGAAAGTAAGTCCTCTCATTTTAATTTCTGTATATTTGATGAAATTGTAACTGAGAAGGTCAGTCTCAACATACTGTCCTGTTACCTAAATTATTTGTTCGTTTTAAAAATATTAACTTTAGGTAAGTCACTAGAATTTGCTTAGTGTCCTCATGCGATTAGCATGTACTCAATGTGGCCATATGTCATGTATTTGAAAAACTCAATCCTGTTACTTGCAGTCCTGTTACTCATATGAAAAATAACAGGAGTGAGTAAAAGTAACAGGAATGAGTAGAGTCCTCTGTTTTGTTGATTTAATAGTGTGAATATTAGTTGATGTAATACTATTCACCTGTATTATGAGTTTTACAGTTGAAATTACTTAAATTGTAGACTTTTTTAGGATTAGTTTTACAGTGTGAATGCCATGCTTGCAGGGAGCCAGTCCACCACGAAGTGACTTTTTGTCTTTGTCTTTCTTATCTTTTGTAGAAGATGGTGTAGTGATTTTGGATTAGCCTCACATGAGGGCACCACAAATGTAGTTATTTATGGTCTTAAATATTAATATTAATATTTTGTATTACTATTAATATTGAGTCAGATGATTCCTTCCAATATTTCGGGGCACCAGTCAGGAATCTCACCTCGACAATAAAGAACAATCATGAAAGATTGTTGACTGAATTAGAATTTTATAAATTGGAGGAAGTTTGGGGAGGAAGTCATCTGACCAATCTGAAGGATTTATTGAGATTCGGACGAGCTTGTAGAGCCTCTGATTATCAACACAAGAATGACACAATTTGCAATAAAATGAATTTATTAACAAAAAGATATACAAGAGTAAAATATCACACTCACTAAATACTATGAAGGAAAATGACTAAACTACTAAGGAAAAATGACTAAACTACTAAGAAAATTGAATCAGTAATCAAACAGAAACTACAACACAAATGATTGTTAAAAAAATTGAATGCCAAGTAGATGAGCAACGAATTGGACAAAGCAATGAATGGGTAATTATGAGGGAGTCAGTTGTGGTCTTTCTGGATACTGGTATGAAATAGTAAAGCATTTACTATGAATACAGATAACATGTCTAATGTATCTATCTGTGTACGCTGACCCTAGATAAACAGTCTCTACACAAATAGCAATCTCATTTAGCAACAACCTAATGCCAAGACCTTTGGGAAAAGATTTGGTTAGCTTATATTTACGTTTCACTTGGTCGGGTGATCAGTCCGGGAATGGGAAACGTTGTCCACTGGTATCCTTCCGTGTGCAGTGGGAGACTGGATTGCTTTCCAACAGTTGCAGAGCTGCACTGAGTGCTGGAGGTCTTTGTGTAATCCAGAGAACTGTAGGTCAGATGGTGGTTGGTCTACAGGATCTTCTGTAGGTTGGAGGTACTTGAGTTATGCAGGTCAGGAGCCAAAGTCCTCTGCAGAAGCAGTTGGGCTGCTTGAAGATCCGTGCGGTGAAAAGTTTACTCGCAAGAGTATCACCTTGGTCGTGCTGTTGTTCTTCCCTCGTCAGGTCAGAAACTCAGAACAAGGGTTTGTTGACTTGGGAAATCTTTTATTCCTTCCCGTTGGGGAGGGGATTACTAATCCCCACCTTTCCTGCTGTGGTGATGTGATTGGGTGGTAGCATTCAAGGTGTCCGCCAATCACATCACCTTCCCATCCTGCGGAACTTGTTGTATTGTCCCAAAATACATAGTTAAATAAGACAGTGTCTTTAGGACCTTGAAAAATGCTTTATTTCTTTTTCAAACCTTTCTCAAAGTCCTTGTGGCAGTGTTCTGAACTCGTAGAGTCCAAACTTGATGTGAATTGGTTGAGGTATCACACTTCTGTCTCAGTGGGTGCAGTTGCATTGGCTTTTATTCCAGGTGTGGTTTCCACTGTGTGTGCACAGTTTCCTGGATGAGTAAAAGGACGTATAGGACGTTCCTTACAGTATTCCTGTCCATTTTTGGTGATTTCAAGCCAATATGTTTAGAAAATGTCTTTCTTTCTGAACATTTCTTTGTTCTTGCTGTTCTCGTTGATGTCATCTTACCTGTCCTCCACCTTTGGCAGTCCTGATGACAATAATCATTTCACGAGTTCACACTTACAAATAAGTCAGATAAATTAATTGGTAAACGTATTTGGCGTGCTGTCCGGGGAGAGGGCTACAAGCTCGGTAATTGGTCCGAACACAGAGAAACCCGGAAGGCGGAAAATGAAACATTTAGCTATTTCGACTGGGAGGGCTCTCACGGTGTCCGACGGGAGTTCAATACTCACTGCGATCGGACGGGTAAGCCCCCGCTGGCGGTGGGGTGGACGTTTAGTTATTTTAGTTTGGGAGGGCTCTTGCGGCGTCCGACGGGAGTTCAATGCTCACTGCGATCGGACGGGTAAGCCCCCACTAGCGGTGGGGTGGATGTTTAGTTATTTCAGTTTGGGAGGGCTCTTGCAGCGTCCGACGGGAGTTCAATACTCGCTGCGATCATACGGGTAAGCCCCCACTGACATAAACACAAAGACGTTTAGCTATTACCGATTGGGAGGACTCTTGCACCATCCGACGGGAGTTCAATACTCGCAGCGATCGGATGGGTAAGCCCTGCTGGCAATTGAATGAGAGTTTGACTTTAGGCAGACTCTGAGGATTTAATGGGAGCTTGATAATCATGTGGGGATAGTTTAGGGATTGGGAAGGGTAAAAACACGAGAGGGTTTGACGAGTTGGTTTAGCTGATAAGGGTTTGGTGTGCTTTTTTGATGTGGAAGCGGTTAGATCTGATGTAGCTTTTGAAAGCTTCAGATGACCAATGACCAAGAGCTTGAATCTGTTGCTGGGAGAGTCCTTTTTGGGCAGCTGTGGTTGATGGCCCTTATTTTGCATTCACCTATGCAAAAAGAGTGGCCTGAAAAGTGTTCTGCTGGGATGCCAGATTGGATCAGGATCAATTTGAGATGTTTTTGAAACCAAAAACGTGTGACTGGGTGGTTTGAATCATCTGTGAAAAGTGGGTCTGAAGGAGAATTAATCTGTGAATGTCTGAAATGAAGGTAGGATTGGAGGGTTTGGTATGGTTGGATGGGTGTTTGGAGGTTGAAGATGTAAATGAAATGGCCTTTTTTGGTCTGGTTTGTCTTACTCTGTTTGATAAAGTAGGAGATGGTTTCGTTATCTACCAAGGATAAATCTGAAATGGTGGGATGAATTTTAGGGTTAAAATTGGAGGTAATGGCGAGTTCGGACCATCTGAGAAAACCAAAAAAAGCATGGCGTCCAGTGTGCGAGCAGTGTTAATAGAATGGTAGCCTAGACAGAGGGTACGGATGCATTTGGTGAGTAAGTCTAGCATTAGAGGTTGTCTAGCATCTGGGCGGGTAGGATGGGTTTTTTGGATGCCTTTAATAAGCAGTGAGGTCTGTGAGTTTGTTATTTCGGGGGAGGGTAAGCCGAAAATTAATTTGTGAAAAAATTGGATTCCACTTAAATAGCCTTTAATGGAACCAACTTGGAGGCTCTTGGCTGTGTTGAGGTAGAAGACGAACGACGTAATGGTGAGCAGAGACAAATCTGGGAAAGGTAGGTTAAAAATGAGATGAAAAGTTTTAAAACATCTCCAAGCTGTTAAATATGATTGGAGGGTTCGGGGGGAAAAAGCTTGGAAAATTGAATTGAGAGAAGTGTCAAGCAGTGGTCTCAAAGAGTGGTTTATGGGAAGATTAATTCTGAATAGTGAGGTACTGGCATCGGTTTGGGGTCCGCTTCTGGAGCCAGCTGTCTGAATTTCTGGAAAGCAAAGCGTGAGAGAGAGTCAGCGATTTGATTTTTTGACCCAGGTACATGCTTAGCTGTTATAATAAATTGATCGCAAGCTGTGATCCAAATAAGGCGTCTTAGGAGTGGCATCATAGCGGGTGCATGAGAGCGGGTTTTATTAATGCAATGCACAGTTGCTTCATTGTCGCAGTAAACGATGATGTTATTTGTGGACCATTCTTTCCCCCCATAGAAAAGCTGCTACGACGAGAGGATAAAGTTCAAACAGCGCTGAAGAGGCTGAGAAATGCGTTGTGTCTAAAAGCTGAGGTGGCCAAGTAGATTCGAACCAACGGCCTTGATAAAATCCCCCGAAGCCAATAGAGGGAGCTGCGTCAGTGTAGAGCTGGATATCGATTGGGAAGGACACCAAAGTATTATAGAAAAAGGATAATCCGTTCCACTGTTTAGGGAAGGTTATCCATAATTTTAGTTCGTCACGGCATGGATTGGTTAGAGAGATTTGGTCATCTAACGCAACAATGGTGGATGCGAGGGAGAGAAGATGGGAGATGAAAGGGCGGCCTTGCGGGATTATGCGCATTGCGAAGTTTAGGTGGCCGAGCAGAGATAGAAGTTCACGCTTAGAGCAATTTGGCCTGTCTAGTAACGTGGAAGAGACCAGAATTATCCTGTTAGTTTTCTCTTTGGGTAAAGAAGCCTGGAATTTAACGGTGTCCAGATTGATGCCTAGGAATTCAATGGACGTGGCTGGGCCCCTGGTTTTGTCCTGGGCGATCGGAACACCCAGCTCGGAAAAAACCTTTTGGACTGTATGAGATGCGCTGCTGGGATGGCATCGGGAGGCGAAATGATTAAGAAGTCGTCGAGCAGGTGAATAAGGTAAGGAATTGTGTAGTTGTTGGAAAGAATCCAGCAAATTGCTTCAGATAGCATGTCAAAAATCTTGGGGCTGCTTTTGCAGCCGAAGGTTAGGCGGACGGCGAAGTAATATTTTTCATGCCATCGGACGCCGAATAAATGCCACGAGTCTGGGTGGATGGGCATCACTTTAAATGCTGAAGTTATGTCGACTTTGGCGAGCCAAGCGCCACGACCGGCGTTTTTGATTAATGATATTGCTTGGTCAATGTCGTGGTAGTGAAGAGAAAATTCTTTGAGTGGGATGAGGCTGTTTATGCTTGGAAACGGAGAATTGTGCGGGGCTGAGAGGTCGATTATTAAGCGTTTTTTACCGGAGAATTTCCTTGTAGCCACTCCAATAGGGCTGATGCGAAAGTGTTCGAAAGGAGGAATATCAAAAAGTCCGATCATGAAGCCTGAATTAACTTCCTTATTGATCAATTTGTCCACTGTGTCGGGTTCTGTAAGAGCAGATTGAAGATTATCACACATCATATTTTGTGAGGGAATGCTTTCTAGACATGGTTCAAAACCATGCTCGAGAGCAGACAGCAAATATTTGGTAAATTCAGGATCAGGGTGCTGAGACAATTCTGATGACAAGCGTAAAATATTCACAGGAGTCGACAAGTAATTTTTCGAATTTTTATTGGTAGATTTCCTTACAGGGCATACAGTGCGGGCGTGAGCGCCGCCGCAGTAATTACAAATATGCAAAAAACGACAGCAATGTCTTAAGCAGCCGCCTGTATTAAAATGATTGCAGACCTGACGTCTGGAGGAAAAGGCTGAGGCTCTTCCGGAGGTCTCAAAGTTTGTAGTAGCTGGCCGTGGAACGTAACTTGTTGATTTTTCTTGATTAGGAACTGGAATTGGAGGAATTGACGGATTTACTTGGGGAAAAGTCATGGTGGAATGGGTGAGCGACCTACAAACTGCGCAGGAAATATTTCGAACACCCAGGAAGATTTTATTGTGGAGATCCGTGTCCAGTGCGCCCCAGTAGGGGCACTGATTCCACTGGGCGATACGAACAGCGCATTTTGCTGCAAACAACTTGTAAAAATGTGGTAAGTGTAAAAATGTGATCCCCCATAGGATAACGCGAGCTCTGCCACTATCGCAAGATAGTCATTCAGCTTGCGTCGCCTATGGGGAAAAACAGCGCTGATGATTTCCGTGAATCTACCGAATGCGATGCAAAATTCTGAAAATGAAAGGATACAGGATGAGGTATTATTTGGATTTTTTAAAGTGACTGAAAAGTCACCACAATCAATCTGGCGATTAGAATCAGATGGGGGAAGCAGGGAAAGGAGTGATGATAGGTCGATATCTGCACCTGATAAAATCTGCGCTCTGATGTTGCTGGCGACAGGGGGCGGTTCCGAAGCGATGGCGTTTGGAGGTATGGGCATCTGCATTGCTGTAAACAAAGAAAATGGTGATTTTTGCCTGAGGAAGAATGTTTTGAGGGAGAAAATCTGGGGCTGACGTTGAAAACGGAGGCAGCCTCGTGCTTGTGACGGCCCCTGGAGCTTGGGAAGTGACAGGGAAGGAGAGAGAAGGCTGAGGTGGAAAATAAGGCGTCTGGGCCTGCGCCGCTAACGGAGGCATCCTCACGCTAGGGTCTGCTGTAGGCCACAGCTGGGGAAAAGGGTTAGTGGTAGCCAGAGGGGAAGGAGAAGGAAAAGTTGTCCGGGCCTGCGACTCTAGCGGAGGCAACCTCACGTCAGGAGCCGCAGGCCACGAACGATGGGGAGAATTTGAGACAGTGAGCAGTACAGTGCTGATTTTAGTCATTTTCTTAGAGGGAGATGAGGGTTTAAAGGGAGCGCAAGTTGTCTGCAGGTTAGTGTATAATTGATATAATTCGGATTTATTCATCCGTCTCAAGAAATGGACATCCGTGCTGATCAGTGCTTGCCTTAATCCCAGCACTGTCCATTTCTCAATTGCAGGAATGATTGGCTGGGCCATGGAGTAGGAGGATGACGATGACGACGACGACGAAGAAGGTGTGTGTCTCACCGGTGGAGGTGAGGGCTGTTCTAGACGTCTTGGAGTGTGGATAGTGGAGCGGATGGGCTGGCGAACACGCGATGGAGCCGGAGACTCGGCGACGGCACCTGGCGATGTATGGCTGCTCCTTGGGATGGCGGGATTCGGCGAAAGATTCTGGGAATATAGAGACTCATCATCGGATGGGAAGAGTTCAATCTCAGACATAACAGCTGTTTAGGCGAAACCTGTTCTGAAAACTGTCGAGGATCCTTAGGTGAGTTTGACTGTGATTATATATAGGCCTATACTCATGCTGATTGGGTAGATATGCTGATTACTGATTGTTGACAGCTGGTTGAGATGACGTGATAATTGGGTAGCTTATTTGACTTGTTCCTCCCGAACTACATTAATAAAACATCATTTAGTTGTTGAGGGTCCTATCACACTCTTTTGTATTAATCAAAGTGGGACAAAGGGATGTCTGTTGTGAAGCTCTGGTGCCATCATGTCTGCTGTTCACTACGATGGAGAGAACCTATACTATGCAGATGCCAGAAACACCCACCCATGGCATGCTGCAAAGGAAAGGAGAGAAACACACCCGCAACTCTCTCTTTTTCCCCCTTTTTGTCTTTCCTTCCCTCTCTCTCTTCTCCTCTCTCTCCTTCTTTCTCTTTCCACTTCCTTCGCTGTGAAGTACTACTAGCACACAGCACATCCCTTCAACACAGAAATC
This sequence comes from Mylopharyngodon piceus, assembly GCA_039654765.1. NCBI lineage: Eukaryota > Metazoa > Chordata > Actinopteri > Cypriniformes > Xenocyprididae > Mylopharyngodon > Mylopharyngodon piceus. The sequence goes on from CM077438.1 coordinate 38,225,487, forward strand.
TCACTCACACACATGCACACACGGCCATGTACACACTCTCTTTCTCACACACATGCACACACATATGGACACTCATTCCTGTTAACCAGTGTACATTCCTGTTACAAAGTCCTCATTCCTGTTACTAAATTTATTTATTTTTCTAAAAAAAAAAATAAAGTTAAACCACTGTTTTATCAGTTTTGTTTGGTCCATCATTTATACAATTGTTAAATAAATTCAGTTATTAAAAAAATGATATACTTGAGCCTTCTGTCTTCTTTTAAATGAAAAAAATTGTTTTGCGTTTGTTATTAAAATACACCTTGCCTTAATATAAAGTGATTTTTTTTATTCACAAATATCAATTATTTGAACAAATAACCAACAATTTCTTCAAAATAAACACTTTCTTGAGGTGAATACAAAGGAATTAATTGACATGCTTTTAAACATGCTTTTTAAATGGCACATGAGTTTTGGTAACAGGACTGAGAAAACATGCATCCATCTTCTGCTTTGAAACCTTGTAAAAAATTAAAGTTGCCTGAGATTGACCAATACACATTTTGAATAGTTAAATATGTGTAGTATTAGATTCAGTGTTGAAAAAATATAAAAAATTTGAAGAGTTTAAATTTGAAGAGTTTCAACAAGCAAATGTCACCCATTCAGTGGAATGGCCCTTGTACAGAAACAGTTTAAAACATGAATCCCCCTGATCAACATTGATCCAGATGGCGTAACTGTGAAAATTCAATCAGGGACAGAAAACGAGAAGGATTTAAAACTGTGCTCTTGCGGGGTTGAGCCAGCAGGGTGGAGAGGGTGACGAGGGTAGGCCTCGGCGTCTTGGCATGCAGGGAAACTTTTGTTTGGCCACCACTTATGCTGATTGGGTAGATGGGTTGATTACTGATTTCTAACTGCTGGTTGGAATGATGTGGATTAGTCAGATCATTTGAATGTGTTCCTCCCGAACTTTGTAAATAAAACATATTTTCTTTAGTTATTTTCCCCTGACTGGTCAAACTAAAATACCACACCTCAAGACATTTTCAGTGTTTTATTTCAACAGAGAGAGAGAGCGTGCATGTGAATTTCCTGAATTTGTGCGGCTTGTTTAGCAGCAGTCCCTGACAGCGATGTTATCGCCTTGCTACTGAGAAACGGCATGTATTTTTCAGCAGCGAAACTTATTTTATCGATAAAATACCGCAGGTAGCACTGATAAGTTTCTGTGCGTGAGTCCGTATATGTGTGCATGTGGGTTGGTGAGAGCTGGAGAGATTGATTGTGCTGTAGTGATAAAAGGTCATTTAGTTTAAAACTGTTAATAGTTTGACATTTTTATCCTGTTGTTTGTCATGTTTATTTGCTTGATCAGTGCAGTCTGGGCTGTAGGTATATTACCTCATATTGTGACATATTTAAATAATCAAACACTGTGTTGTCAGAGTTGATATTATGGCTTTATATATGGTCAGACACTTGCATGCCATTATATAACATTCTACCAAAATCAAGCTAAAATGGAGTTTTGACCAGTGAATGTCGGACATGTTTTGTCTGCCATTAGAACAACTGCATCTGAGGCAGTAAGTGCATCACATTACATTTTCATCAACTTACAGGATGAAACGCACACAGAGGCTATTTAAGACAGTTCTGGCTATGAATCGACGACAGATGCTAGACAGTCTTCTCCGCTCCTAAAATACATTAAAACATTAGCCTTTATATAGAGAGAGAGTTTCTTGAGTAAAGAAAATGCTATATTTATTCAAACAACCAGCTCTTTATTTACCCTTGCATTGCAGACAAGCAGAGATGGTCCAAAACACTTCATTCACGGTAGAGGCGGCGTGGAGTATGAGGTCTGATTGACAGTTTCAAGATCCAAGGGAGATATGAGGTTTAGTCAAAAACTCTTTTTAATATGATTCATTGGTTAAATATTTGGCAAAACCCACAGAGTAAGGGGGACCAATAGTAATGATTTATGAAGAAAAAAAAAAAGACATAATATGGAGACACAAGGTTTTTGCCCGATATTTAAAATTTTGCTAATTTAGATATTAATTATCTTACAGTGTTAGATTGAAATAATAATAATAATTTTAAAAAATATAATTTCTCCTCGTTGCAGTTGCACCCCGCTCCTGGACGTGTGAGTATAGGCACTGAGTATGGTTTATAGGCACTGAATGTGGTCAAAAAGTTTTGATTCTTTTGCTGTGTTAGGCTGCAAAGCTCTTGTAAATGACTGAAATAATTTGGAGAACTGACATGGAACTTTAATGTGGTGAAGACTTGCCTGAAACTACTTTAGCAATGCAGTTATAGAATTTTTTTTTTTTTTTTTACAATGTGTCGACCAATCAGAATCAATAATTTTAGAGAGCCGTAGTATAAGCTGGGTTTTATTGGTACGTGCTGATTAAGTTGAAATAGCAGAATGTCTTTCAGTCATAATGACATAATTGTAAGGATAGTCCTTGTATGTCCTGGATCAAAATGATAGATTTTGGCCTTTTTGGAACGATATTGTGCTTTTAAGGGTAAAAAACTGCATACCAGCTGTATTATGAGCTGTAAAATATTCAAGTACCAGAATGCATGCATACATGCCTAATTCTTATTGTCTAAACATTAGTCTGAATGCAAGACCAGAAAAATTAACAGGAACATTATATTTTCATCACTCCGTTATGCATACTGCAAGAAGAAAAAAATGATTTGGGGGCAACTCAGTGACTCCACCCCCCTTTACAGTATATTTATACAGTGTTTTGCCATGAGAAATCAATGTCATCTTCATCATGACCATCATCATCTCTCTGCTCCTGCTGGCCTCTCTGCTGCCACACCTGACCTTCGCTGTTGGTGAGACTGATTATATAACAGTATATAATGATGATTTTTAAGAATGTTTAATGTGCTGAATAAGTTGACTGACAGCACTATCTCTCTCTCCGCTCATTTGAATGTGGGTATAGTGAACGGCACAGAAGCCAAACCCCACTCCAGACCTTACATGGTTTCTCTTCAGAAGAACAGGGAAAATATCTGCGGTGGATTCCTAATTTCTGATCAGTTTGTCTTGACTGCTGCACATTGCTGGGACAGGTAAGAGCTTGTTTAGAAATCATTTTTGACTGACACACTGACTGCAGTGCAACCACACAGTTTATCATATGACATAAATGACCATCATGGCTTTCTCTTTTAACAGATCTGAGATTCTGACGGTTGTGGTTGGTGCTCATGACTTAAGAAACAGCAATAGTTCAGATCGCATCGACGTGGAGTCCTACAAACTGCATCCAAACTATACATACAGACCTCCTCAGAATGACATCATGCTTTTGAGGGTAACAACCTGTAATACTAGTTATAGTACTATACTAATACTAATAATAGTTTCTAATCAGGGTACAGTGGCCAAAGGTGACATTTGAATTTTTATTGCAATTTCCTGCAATGCAGATGCAGAAAATTTGAAAAATCATTGGTAAATTTACTGTCATTCAGGTCTCCAAAACTTTGGAACTCACTACCTTTAACGAATAGAGCTTCTCCTACATTGTCTTTAAAGCATCAATTAAAACCTACCTTTTTTCTCAGGCTTACTCGTAACTTGGTCTTATTTTGTATGCATCTTTTAAATGCTAGGGGTTGCAGTTTTGTGATGTACCAGGTTATGACTTTTTTTTTTTTTTTTTTGATTATTATAAATTTTCTGTTTTTATTTTTTTAAGTTTTTTGGTTTGAATATTTGTCATGTTCTGTGTGTTTTTTGCTCTGCTTGTGAAGCACTTTGGCCAACATTCGTGTTGTTTTAAGGTGCTATATAAATAAATTTTGACCTTGACCTTGTTTCTATACACAGCAAAAAAAAATTATATTGTAGGAAATAGGCTTTTTTCTAAAGTGCCCCTGTGATGCTATTTTTGAGGTTGCTAATTTAGTTTTGGAGGTCTCCTATAATAGGTTTACATATATCAGAAACACTTTAATATTCTCATAGTATACATTGCACATCACCTCATTTCTCATAGAGTCTGAAGACGGTTCGTTCGAGAAGATTCAGTCTCTCTAAACTCCTCCTTTCCACAAGCCTACTCTGCTCTAATTGGTCAGACGGTCCGGTCTGTTGTGATTTGTCTATAGTCAGAAATGAAACGCCCATTACCATATCTGAATTTCAACACTGGGGGCTTCCTCAGCAAATACAAACGATGATACAAGCAGTATAGCATAACAGGGCCACTTTAAGAGGCACTTAAAGTAAAATATGCATGAAACATGCAAGAAAATTCACCTTGCCCTTCAGGGCTTTTGTACTAACCTCACAAACAGCAGTATAATCAACTGAAGTTCAGTCTTGATGATTAAATCTTTCATTAATAACGGTTGTGTTTTTGAATTACAGCTACAGGAAAAACTAAACAACAGTGTTACTGTTAAATGGATATCATTACCAAAGAAAGGAGGAGACGTGGGAACAGATACTGTATGTAGTGTTGCCGGCTGGGGAGGAAAGATGACTAATAGGCTACTGACTAATCATCTAATGGAGGCAAATGTGTCTATAATAAACAACACAGAATGTAGCAATAGATGGGGAAACTTCTACTACTCGGCCTCACAGATGATGTGCGCACATGGCCATGGTGGATCCTGCCGTGTATGTACAACAGATGATTCACACACTTTGATAGTTATGTTAATTCATGAACTTAAGTTTAAACTGATACAGTATGTGGCACTTTAGTGATGTGTTGATCTCTGTTTCTTCACAGTTTGATTCAGGAGGTCCTTTGGTTTGTGGAAACACTGCAGTTGGTGTCACATCATTTGGATATGAAAAGCTCTGCAATTCACCTGAATATCCTAATGTGTATACTAAGATTTCACCATATCTTGAATGGATCGACAACATAGCTACAACTGAGAAGTGAGTTAAGTTCTTGAATTCTTCCGTACATAACTTTCAATAAAGTATCACATGGCAAGCATCAATCATTCAAAGAGTCCTCATTGTCATGTCATTTCATTCAATCAGCCAAACAACTGTGACTCCCCTACACGACCCAATGTCTACACCAGACACCAGACACCAGTCTACATTTGCAAATTTCTGCCTTGGATAAATTGTATTTTTGGAGGTGTGAAGCAAGAACTTGATTAATAAACATTTTATTTCCTAACACACTCTGTTGATTGTATGTGTGGATTTTTAGAGATAATTTAATGATTTGACATCATGATCGATTTGTTAGATGTGACAAACACCAAACACTTCAGTGGAAAGATGGTTTCGTCCCTTCTCAGCAGCTTGGTTTCCTGTGGGGGGCAATCTCATCACGTGGTCAGACAATCTGTGAGAAACACTCTAGTTTGCAAAGACATCTTAAATAGAAAATCTAATGACTGTGCAAGGACACGAGACTCACCACAGATTAGAAAAGGTCTATTCTTACTGGAAGCACCTGAAAATGTACGTCAGCTCACACCTGATCATGACACTTATACAGTTAAAAAAAAAAAAAAAACACCTAAAACCATGCCCCAGCTTGCTTGCCAATGAACCCACCTTGCCAATGGAGTGAGCATGTTTAGCCCTTGAGGAAACTGAATGCGCTCACTGTGACAAGCTGCGGTGAGGGAACTCCCATCTCAATTGACTTCTTTCTTGTGGGATGAAAGCCAGGTGTTTGCACCACGTGCTTTGGGCCCTGTGTCTGCTGAAGCAGCACGGCAACCTCGATCATGGGGTCACAGATGTGCAGAGTAGAGACATCCACCTCCCCCAAGGTTAGGTATTGAGGCAACTCCAGGCCCATCCATAGAGTGATACTATTTCCTGAGGCAGTCCAAAAATAGCTGCTCAAGTCACAGTTCTAGCCATCCATACCACAGAGCACACGGCCAGTGCATCGGCCATTCTGTGGTTGCTATAGTTGCTGAGGATCATCTGTGATAAGGAAAAAGGGAAAATCTTTCTCCTCAATGCTTTGATCTCACACTCTGACCTCTTTGGTCTACCAATAAGGCAGTCGGAGTGAAGTTTACAGAGCTGGGGTCTCAGTCAGCAGCTTTCAAGAGATCCCTCTCTGGGTGTCCGTGAGGGTTGATGCAGGGTGAACGGAGTAATGTAGGGCATTATAGATTCCATCAAATTCCTCCCCAGCTACTTTTGGGTTTTGAAGTAGGGATGTATGCTCGAACGCCCAATAGCCTGAGCCGTGGTCTTGGTGGCGCGCAGGGCCAGGTCTTTAAAAGCAGATGAGCCTGGTCCAGGTCTCGCAGGAGCTTGGCCTGGTAAACTTGTAAAACTGCCATTGAGTGCAAGGCGGATGCTGCCTGACCGGCCAAAGAGTACGCCCGTCCAGTGAGAGCCGACGTAGTGCAACATGGCTTGGACGGATGAGCGACCTTCGTTTTCCAACCAATGGCGGCGGTCGGGCACAAATGTTTCACTGCGTGATTGAAAAAGGCTTCAGAAATCTGTGAAAATAGGAGTTTCCTGTTGCGTCTTGCCTAAAGGCAGACGATGCAGTACGAGTGTAGTATAGAAAGGGAACTGATTCGCGTTCACAACTGGAGTAAGTTACGACGGTTCTATATGGTAAGTGTCACCTTAGTTATTTATAAGACGTGATAGCAGCGTCACTGTTATACTTTATGTAGGTGCACCTGTGGGAACTGTATCAGAATGCCAAGCGAAGCTGAAAACCTCTAACATAAGATAAACATTTAGGTGTATGTGTACAGACTTTTTCGCAATAACTATTAACAAAGTAAAAATGGCTATATCATTGTTTGACATTACAATGAGTGTTTACTGTTTACAGAGAGAATACTTCAACTAGTTAGCACAGACTAGCATCTTATCATCCTATTACAATACAGATAGAGCTCCATACTGCTGTAATAATAAAAACACAGAGGAAAAAACAGTTTGTTTTGTATGTTGTAAACTCCCACGTTAGCCGAACACAAACGTGAATAGCTGATAATGCATTAGACTTTGTAAACCAAAGTCGTGCTCCATTCTTGATCATTACTCCAAGTAATAAGACAGACAAGCTGCATTAATCGACACATTTTTAGACAATATTGGACCCACATCTGAATAGCAGAACTACAGAAACGTGAGTTAGCCAGTTAGCAGGAGACAGACTAGGGTGTACACAACATAACATACAAAACTACCAATTTTTTGTATGATCGCTAGAAAATATAAACATCAATTATTAATCATACTTACAGATTGAGATTCAGAGGAGCAAGCTGGTCCAAATAAACTGGTCATTGATCCATATTTTAAGACCAAGCGTTTTGTTAAACTCCCCGAGGTTAACACAGAATTTTCCCTGGTGTCTGCGCGCGCAATAAGTGGGCGGGCAATAATAACGGCTTGGGATTCGGTTTACAAACAACTCGTTTAACTGACTCTGAGTCGACTCTTACTTTTGAGAGACAATAACTTTATATATGGTGCACTTTCAGATTTAAAACTTTGCAGGATGTTTTCATTCACTTAGAGCTATGTTACACACTATATGAAAGGTAATTTTCAAAAATCCATAATAGGGGCACTTTAATGCTAAAGAAGAAGAAGCACTCACAACAGTAGGTCTTAGGTAGAGTGCCTTGACTCAAGGCAGGGTATGGGCCGCCCTCTCCCAGTTACATTTGGGTCTTTAAGTAGGGCCCAGGCTCCTCTGCGGCTTCCTTGGGGTTTACAGCATGAGTAATGAGAGTTATTGGGAAAACTGTATTATGTCCTGCTCTCATTTGCTTTCCTTTCCTGAGTAAAGGGCAAGGATGTATGCTTTCCCTTGGATGGGTAGCGATGTCAAAAGGAGGGACTAATTACTGAGGTTTTTAGCACATTGCATGTTTCCTTTGGTAAGCTGTTCAAGAACCCTTTGGAGTAGAGCAGGGTGAACGAAACTATGATGGGCAATTCACAACAGTCCTTCATTTCGTTTACCTCCCTCCACAAATGTTGTTGTGAGGATATATGCTCCCCTTTGGTGGAGTGCTTCTATAGGGATTAAACATTACTAAAGCAAGATGCATTTTTTAAGAATGTAGAAAAATGGATGCTTTATTCAGACACTTTAATAACTTTTTAAATTAATGTATCTCACTGCAGTCAGTAACAATACAAATCAAATGCAAATAACAAGCATGCAAAACAAAGGAAGAGAGAAATAATAAGGTTGATGCAGCATTGTTTGAAATTGTTCCAGAAAAGTCATGTAAGGATGTCAGGTGCTTCAACAAACAAGACTTCTGTATAGGATGCACCTATGTTTTCTCTCTAACGAGGAAGCATGAGCTAGACTACTGAGAAGTGCACATAAAAAACCAAAATGGACGTTTACCAATCAGTGGCCATTTTCAAACTACAATGGATGTTTTTCAACCATTTTTCAACAGACTTGCTAAAATCATGAAGGCCCACCCCTAAACCAAGCCCCCAGTGGATTAGAGCAAACAGGGTAACGTGGTTCAAAATGCCCATCGTGGTTTGAAAACGCCCCACTGATTGGAAAACACCCATTAGTGTTCTGCAGATATACATACTTGCATGATCTTGTGGTCATATTTGAACTACAAATCACTGTTAGTTCAGTGTCATTGTCTCCACCCATGTGTGCTGTCAGCTTTCATCAAAATTTCTCACTGCTGATGGTCTCTAATGGCATTCACGAGTTCACACGTACAAATAATTAGATAGAGTAAAAGAATATGCTTATTCTTATACTATCCCAGCCAGGGAGTACTCCCCCATATCCCTGGCTGGGATAGTAACTAGCCGAGAGTGAGTCAGGGTGGCTGAGGGATGCAGAAAAGACTGTCGATAAACAACTGGGTCGGCTGTAGGCCTTCAATTGTACTTGTTAGGTAGATCATTTGAACGTGCTCCTCCCGAACTTTGTTAATAAAACATCATTTGTTTTTACATACACTACAGCTTACACTATGGCCATAGACACAGATCATCAGTGAGGAGGCTAAGTAGTTGTCTTTCCATTTATTTTCGCATTCTGTGATGTGATATGATCTTCACGTCTGCTTCCATGAGACGTGTGCTCTGTTGCCTTTCAAAGCTCAGTCTTCTCCAGCCTGCGACACTGCAAACAGAATCGTATTTGATGTCTCCCTCTTGTGTTGGTATATGTAAATCCTCTTGACATTCTTGTTTTGTTGCACTTTTTTCACTAGCTGTGATACATTAACACAATCATCATTAAAAGACAGATTCAATTATTTTTAATCTCAAAAAAAGTATTTGAACACTTTAAAAAAAATGTATGATTTTCATTAATATATCACACCAGTTAGCTTTTGCAATTATGCTATAGCTTTTCTTGAAATTAACATCACTTTTCTGGGGTAATATTTCACAATGAGAAAGTGTCCAAACATATTTTTACATAGTATTATCATTGAAAACTTTCTTTTTTAATTATTATGCCTGAAAAACCTTTGTGGTCTAGCTACTTATTTGAAATAAATGCCACTGGGTTTGATATTTTGTGATATAATGCAAAGACATCCATGCAATTTTAAGTGTAAGCTATATAAGTGTCTGTTTTGGGGTCATGAAAAAATGTTACCAGTTTATGGTAAAGGTCACATCAGCAAAATTCGCAGACAAAAAGGTCCATTGTCTTTTATTAGTATGTATGAAGCACAAAGAGTATGAAGCACACTGAAGTCACTTTCAAACCAAGCACCTTTCTGTTTTCGGTTAACACTGTGATTCCCTGAGCAATGGTAAATGTGACTGCACATTTAACACAACAATTAAAAACGCAATTCAGATGTTGCGTTCAAGTGGAATGAGGAACAGATTTTGTCTTTTTCTCCTCTGAGGAATTTTGTTCTGTTTATAAAGTGTCAGATCTTATATATCTGAAGTTTAAGATAAATAGTTTGTTCAATTTCAAAATTTCTGCCTTGCCAAATTGATTGAATTATCTATTAAGATAAAAACACACTCGCAGCAGTGTTCTTTCTTTCTTTCTTTTTTTTTTTTTTTCACTGGCAAGGTAACATAACAAAGCATTATAAAAGAATATTCTTTTTTTTTAATGAAAAGGTGAAAAACTTTACTAGATTTACGATGTTGATAACCTGCTTAAAACTTCTAGATCTAGATCTTTGGTCTGAAAATAAGACCACAAGAATTACAATATTTACTCATCCACAAACTGAAAAGAAAAAAAAAGAAATGATGTCTCCACCCACCCTTATATTTATACGGTGTTTAGCCAGTGAGCGCTCACTGATCGTCATCATCATGACCATCATCATCTCTCTGCTCCTGCTGGCCTCTCTGCTGCCACACCTGACCTTCACTGGTGAGACTGATTGACTGAACTGCATGTTGATTCATCATTAAAAGATGTCATTATGGTCTCAGCATCTTTGCTGATGCTTCATAATGATGTTTCCTATGTGGTGAATATGTCAACATCTCTCTCTCAGCTCATGTGAATGTGGATATAGTGAACGGCAAGGAAGCCAAACCTCACTCCAGACCTTACATGGTTTCTCTTCAGAAGGAAAAGAATCATACCTGCGGTGGATTCCTCATTTCTGATCAGTTCGTCTTGACTGCTGCACATTGCTGAAAGAAGTAAGACTTTTGTTTATTCTAAACTGAAATAATGACTGATTATTAATGTTTTTAAAGTTTTTTAGATTAAATGACAGTAGTATATAGTTTACAGACTTTTGTTATCAAATCAGTATGCTCAAAATGCTTTAAAAAAGAATGCATAAAATTGTGAGAAATAATACTACTTTCTTTCAAAAGAAATGAAATACTAACAGTTGTGGTTGGTGCACATGACCTAAAAAATGTGAATGAAGGTTCAGTCCGCATTGGAGTCAAGTCTTACTTCAAACATCAGGACTTTTCCCTTCTTTCGAAACGGAATGACATTATGCTTTTGAAGGTAAATATCTACACTTGTTCCGGCTGCAGAAAAAAAAACATAATCAAAACAATAAAATAAATAAATAAATAAAAATGCACCTTCAGGGCTTCTGTACTAATTTCATAATAAACTGAGAAAATTATGTAAGTGGTTCCCTTTCGAAAGGGAACTCGCACTGCTTCTCCTAGAGGGCGCTATGGGGGAATGCCTCTGGCATTACCGGTGTCTGAAGAACGAGTCTAAACATGACAGTGAACTTGACATTGGCAGGCGGCAGACTATGACGTCATCACTGGTGCGACTGTGAGTATAAAAGGGCACCTGTGAAATACGTCATCCTCTTTCTTGTCTTCAGGAGACGTCTATTTCAGCGTGTGACTAAATAGTCTGTCCCTTCTCTCGATGGAATCGGGACAGCCATCTGTGCCTCGCAGTTCAGGACCTGCTGCAGCTGAGGCGAGTAGGAGACTGCATTCGTGGTGTTCGTAGATGGAGAGATGGCGCCTCGAGCCAAGAAGAGCAGGAAAAGGCTGTTGAGATCGAGGATGTCTCTTAGCACCTGCCTGCCCCGCATATGACGATGTCATGTGCCACGGAAAGCTTAGATCTGCCGTGGAAGTGTAAAAAGTGCGAGCTCCCTTGTAGACGCCTCGATGAATGGAGGAGGCATGAAAACAGAGGGAGAAGAAAAGATCTTAAGGAGATCCAGAGTAATCGCACTGAGCCCCCCATCTCAAGAAGAGATTGTTGAATAAAGTCTTTATTTTTGTTTTGTTTTTGCACACAAAAATATTTTCGTTGCTTCATAAAATTAAGGTTGAACTACTGCAGTCACATCAACTGTTTAACGATGTCTTTAGTACCTTTCTGAACCTTGAAAGTGTTGATTATATTGCTGTCTATGGACGAGTCATATACCTCTCAGATTTCATCAAAAATATCTTAATTTGTGTTCTGAAGATGAACGAAGGTCTTACAGGTGTGGAACGACATGAGGGTGAGTAATTAATGACAGAAATTTCATTTCTGGGTGAACTAACCCTTTAAGACTGGTCTCAAGGCCAAGACCGGTCTTGAATACTACAATACTAAATTAAACCATTTGCTCCAGTTGTTCTAACATGGATATAGCTAGGCTTCCTCTCTCCAGAGAGTCGTTATTATGAGGCCTCCATCTTCTGAGCTCAGCCTAGGGTTAAATTGTCAGGCTCTCTTGAGTCTCTCTTAGTCTCTTGAGACAGCTATAGGCCTGTTCCCTTGATCTCCACTAGGGCAGCATTTCCAAGTTGTAGGCTTTCTGTGAGCCTCTTTGCAAGACATCCTGAGCATGGGGCATAGTTATAGTCTTCTCTCCACTCTAAGAGCTTGGCTAGGCGGTAGGTGAACTAGGTTGTTAAGCTCTCTGAGAGCCTCCATTGCTGCTGACCTTAGTGTGGAGTGTTATTAGGCCTCCTCTCATTATAAGAGTTGTTGTTTTTGAGGCCTCCACTCTGCGGAGCTTCGCAGGCCAGTTGGTTCGAGTTATAGCTCTTTTATCTCTATAAAAGTTATGAGTGATAGGCTCTGTGAGCCACCTTGGAAGCTGACTTGGATGTGAACGTAGTAGGCCTCCTCTCATTAGAGTCATCCTGTTGAGGCCTCCGTTCCTGAGAAGCTCTGGTCTATGATCGCGTTGCTGGTGTGCAACTTAGGGATGAGGATTCCTTTGAGCCTTTGACTTAGCTCAGCCAATAGGACACTCACCCCTTCAGCATGGCGGCATAAGTAGTTCGTTCTCCATAGCACCCTCTGAAGGACGCAGCGTGAGTTCTGTCTCAGGATAACCATGTAACCATGGTTCCCTGAGAATAGGGAACGAGACTCTGCGTCCCTTTGCCATGTCAAGTTCATTGTCGTGTTTAGACTCATTGCCAGAGGCATTCCCCCATAGCCCCCTCTAGGGGACGCAGCGTCTTGTTCCCTATTCTCAGGGAACCATGGTTACATGCGTAACCCAAGACATTTAATCTTATGGAAGATGATTAAATCTGTTTGTTAATAATGAATGCTTTTGAATTACAGCTAGAGAAAAAAGTCAAGCCAAGCAAACGTGTAAATTGGATATCATTACCAAAGAAAGAATCCATCAAAAAAACAGACCCTGATTGTAGTGTTTCAGGCTGGGGATATCTGCACATTACTGGTCCAAAGAGTGATTGTCTTATGGAGGCCAATGTGAAGATAATGGATAATGCAACATGTAAAAAAAAATGGCCAAAAAGCTACTCAGTCTCACAGATGATGTGTGCACATGGCCACGGTGGATCCTGCAAAGTATGTAATCATTTTATGAACTGAGTTTTAATTATATGATATGGCATTTTGGTGACGTGTTGATCTGTTTCTTAACAGGGGGATTCAGGAGGTCCTTTGGTTTGTGGAAACACTGCTGTTGGTGTCACATCCTTCGGTGACCCTCTTCAGTGTAATTCACCAAAGTATCCTAATGTGTATACTAAGATTTCAAAATATATTGAATGGATCCATGAAAAAATGAGAAATGTTAAGTGACTGAAGTTTTTCCTGAATTCTTCCAAAAACTTTTTTTTTTCCCTCCAATAAAAGTATCACATGGCAAGCATCAATCAGTCAAAGTGTTTTCCTTTTTCACAACCATTTACATTATTATTACAATATTACATGGTGGGCACTAAAGTCACTTCACATTAGCAAGTATGGCTCATATTGTTTGGGCAAAGACAGAAATCTCCAAAACTGGAATAACTATGTAAAGTGAAATTCTTTAGTTCAATTTTGTTTTTTGTTTTTTTTTAACAGAATGGTCAGGCTAAAATACAAAAAAAATATATATTTATTATACATATGTGGTCCCAAAGCAATTTATCTTTTATATATAATTCCAGTCAGCTATTCTGTTTCAGTGTTTTATTGTAAGGCATGTTCAGGTTTTTGACCTTAAAATGCTCTTGTGTGGAACTCGAGTAGAACTTTCTGACACATTCTGTCCCAATCTTCCGTTGCTAATTTCAAAACATCATTTCAGAATTATAACTAGCAATGGAGGCTAAAGCCATTGACATGCAGTTATGAGAGAGAGAGAGAGAGAGAGAGAGAGAGATTAGCTTGTGTAAATTGCCTGAATTTTTGAGGCAAGCTCAGCAGAAGCATCCTAACAGCGATGTTATTACCTCAATTTAATCGATAAAATACCATGGGCAGCACTTATAAGTTTCTGTGCATGAGTCTTTATACTGTATGTATGCATGTGGGTTGGAGAGAGAGCAGGAGAAGTAGATAGATTGGGCTGTTTATAGATAATTTCATTTAAAAATGTTAATAGTGATTTTTATCCTGTTTGTCGTTTATTTGCTTGATCAGTGCCTTTTGCGGTTTTTGATTCTTTTGGTAGGCTGCAAAGCTCTTGTGAATAACCTAAATAATTTGGCGAACTGATGTGGAACTGTAATGCGGTCAAGACTTGGCTGGAGCCTGGAACTACTTTAGCCATGCAGTTATAGAAAAAAAAACAACAGCATAGAATGTCAACCAATCAGAATCAAGCATATTAGAAAGCGATTAAGCTGGGTTTTTTTTTTTTAGAATGTTTAAATTGTATGTGCTGATTAAGACTAGCAGCATGTCATTCAGCCATTATGACATAACCAAGTTCTAAGGAGAAATCTGTCTGTGTCGGATTGTACTTGCATATCCTGCATCAAAATTACAGATCTTGTTTTTTTGTAATGATATTGTGCTTTTAAGAGTAACAAACTGCATACCAGTTCTTCAAGTTCCATTTTATTAAGTATAGGGGAGAGCGGGGCACAACCTAACGCTTTTTTGAGTTCGTTTAAATCTACTTAGGGTTCAGAGAATTTCTTTTGTTCCACATTAATTTCACACATGTCTGGTACAGATATGTGGCTTTGTCTCATTAATACAGTGTATACTTTTTGCCCCTATACGTGGGGCACATTGTAACATGTGATGGGGCATGTTGTAACATGACCAAATGACAGCTTAAAATGTTGACTTATGCAGCACAACACATGCATGTGATGCTGACACAGGAGCATCCTGAAGTTTATACAAATATTTCGGCATATCTTGGATCTATGGATCCACAAACAATTTTGAAATGTTAAGTGTCTACAAGGAAAATAAAAAAAGAAGAAATGTTTTTCTTGAATTCTTCCATAAAATTTCTTTCAATAAATGTATCACATGGAAAGAATCAATTATATTCAAAGTGTTCTCATTGTCACAACCATATAGCCTATGACTTACGCAACACCCTCATTTTCCAGTCATGCCTGTAGACTCATCTCACTGAAATAATATAAATAATATTTTATTTTATAAATAAAACTTTTCAGACAGGTCAAAATAAAATATATTAATAATATAAAAACAGTCCTGGAAAAGCCTCCAGGATTTGAGTTGTAAAATAAAGAGCTTGTAAAATCTTCCTACAAAAGTTATTTAAAAATTTGGCAAGTCTCAGTTTTACTAACCTCTCAACTGATTTCTCACCTCTAACAGAATTTACAAGAAATATTAGACATGGATTACATCACACATGCTGCAGATTAGTCTACTACCATCAAGAATGCAAATATAACACCTATATTTTCCACTTCAGTGCAAAGTGATACCCACATGAAGCTGTGAAAGAGGAAGTACAAGCACTACTAAGGGGCTAAACCAGACCACTTTATGTTAAATACCATCATCAACACTGAGGAGAACTTCAGCAGAAACCTTCCGAACAGCATCATGATCGTCTCCGTGCTTTTGCTAGTCAGCCTGCTACCATATCCGACCCTTCCATGTAAGTCTGATGGAAAACAACAGATTTCTATTGAATTATGTCTTCTACATTTACCATAAATGTGCACATTTAATGTTTATTTTATGCATTTTTAGCATTGCTATCACTACGCTCAATGACTTCATCTGAAGGAACATTCAGATCTATTTCTTATTTAACCAACCTAAACTAATTTCTCTTTCAGCATCTGTGAATGTGGGTATAATAAACGGCACAGAAGCCAGACCTCATTCAAGACCCTACATGGTTTCTATACAAAGAAATAACAAACACATATGCGGTGGCTTCCTTGTGTCTGAACAGTTTGTCATGACGGCTGCACACTGCTTTAAAGCGTAAGTTTTTGTTCAGTTAGAATTTTGTTGTTAGTCAAAGAGTCCCGGACTGCTGCAAATGGTCTTTACTTGGTGTGACTACTTTCGAGATGACACACATGATACTACCCAACCTCGTATACAACTTAGGGAGTCCGTCAATTATTAAACCAAAAAAGTGTTTTTACTTCAATCAAAACCAAAGTTAACATGCTAAAGTTGAGCAAAATATTTGTGGCTTTAGAATGGCAGCATCATAACCAAGTTAATACAATAATGTTCTAAATGCATATTCTTATGTTCAGACCTGAAATGCAAAACTCAGTTTTGAATGATCAGTCTTTATACCAACAAAATACATGTTTTCTTCCTCGTCTTGACAGAGGAGAAAAGCTGACAGCTGTGGTTGGAGCACATGATCACAGTCATGGTTCTAGCCGTGTGGATGTCAAGTTCTACCACATCCACCCGGGGTATGAGTCTGAAAGTCTGCTAAATGACATCATGCTACTTCAGGTAAATGACTCAGCTAGGTTTTGCATTTAAGTTTTGCAAGAAAACAATTGTATTCCTGAATGTCCTAATCCGCTAGGCTTTGTTCACATTGTACACAAGTCCAATTTGGTTTCAAATCTGATTTTGCATGTGATGAAATGCATTCATTCAGACAGTGATCTCTAATTTCTGGTGTATCTACGATTTTGCATATTAATGTAATTTGTTTTTTTCTGGGGGGTGGGGGAAACCTAGTAGTCCCATTATTCTGAAAAGTAAAATAATTTGTCAATACAGTAAAGTTTCTCATACAGTTTATATTCATTATGAAATTTCTCAGCATTAATGATTGAATTATGTGCTGTAGCTACATGTAAAGGTCAAAAAGAGCAAAAAAGTCAACTGGATCTCCATACCAGAGAAAGATAAGGACATCAAGGCCAAAACCAAATGCAGTGTTGCAGGATGGGGAAAAAAAACCACCAATGGTACAGTGAGTGCTAAACTTATGGAGGTGGATGTCACAATCATTGATAAAAAAGCATGTCAGAAGGACTGGAAACCACACTCCACCTCAAGGATGGTGTGTGCAGGTGATCCTGGAGGATTCTGTCAGGTATAAAGTATATTCTGGACAAATAAAAAATAGTATAGCTGTTCAATTTTATTCACAGCCTGTAACTTTCTCCACTTCTCAGGGTGATTCTGGAGGACCTTTGGTGTGCAACAAAGTTGCAGTTGGTATCGTTTCATTCAATCAGAAAAACAACTGTGACTCACCAACACAACCCAATGTCTACACCGAGATTTCTAAATTTCTGCCTTGGATAAAATGTATTTTTGGAGGTGTGAAGCAAGAGCTTGATTAATAAACATTTTATTTCCTTTTCCCATTTTATTGTTGATTGTATGTGTGGATTTTTTGAGATCATATTATAATTTGACACCGTGATCGATTTGTCAGATGTGACAAACACTTTTCAGTGGAAAGATGGTTTCGACCCTTCTCAGCAGGCTTGGTTTCCTGTGGGGGGCTGATGTCATTGCATGTGGTCAGACACTCTGTGAGAAACACTCTAGTTTGCAAAGACATCTTAAATACAAAATCCGATGACTGTGCAAGGACATGAGGCTCACCGCAGATTAGAAAAGGTCTATTCTTACTGGAAGCACCTGAAAATGTACATGTCAGCTCACACCTATCAAGAGACTACTAGTAGCATTAAAATGTCAGAGAGAAAACTGAGGAATTTTTTTTTTTTTTTTTTTTTTTTTTTAAACTGTTCCCTCACAGGTTTCTCAGAATCTACTCCTCATCTGCCATTGGTCAAACAGCCCTGCCCCAAACTCACGCCATTGACTGAACTGTTGCTATGTCAATCTGGTCAGGATTTTCAAAGCAACTGAGCAATGTTTTGACAAACAGATCAGTGTTTGTACTTTTCAGGGAAATCATTTTAAAAATTTTATAGCATTAAAAGGAAAGTTCCCCCAAAAATGTCATCATTTACTCACTTTTTTTCCATACAATGAACAATGTTTATGGGGTCCAATGTTGTATTGGACTGCACTGACTTTCACTGTATGGACAAA
Source organism: Mylopharyngodon piceus (assembly GCA_039654765.1). Lineage (NCBI taxonomy): Eukaryota > Metazoa > Chordata > Actinopteri > Cypriniformes > Xenocyprididae > Mylopharyngodon > Mylopharyngodon piceus. The sequence goes on from CM077438.1 coordinate 38,243,669, forward strand.
AACAGTTGAAACATTTCTAAATATATTCCACTGAAGAAACGCAACATAAGGTAAATATAAATGATGACCTAATTTTCATTGTTTGGGTGAAGTATCCCTTTAAGCTGGGAAACCATGTTTTAACATACATACCAATTTACAGATATTACATTTGATTATATAAAAATAGAAGAAACATCCAGGAAATGCAGAACTGTGGTTAGCTGTGAAGGGATGCCTGACCTTCTGCTTTCAGTAGTTAAAAGGCAGTGACACATTTTGCACATACCACAAAGACAATGAGGCGCTTCACTGCGATTCTGCTCGCCACGGCTGTGATCACACTGCACATCACAGGTAGGTTCTTTCATTAGCAATCCTTTAGACGTTGCACCACTATTTATTTATTTATTTATTTAAGTTTATAGTTATTTTTGGCTCAAATTCTTGTTTTTTTTTTCTCCATAGTTGTGGTTGGAGATGACATAATCAATGGGAAAAAAGCTTCAAAAAATTCTTTGCAATACATGGTATCGGTGCAGGTCAACAAAAAACATGAATGTGGAGGATTTCTAATATCTCCTAAATATGTGCTCACAGCTGCACACTGTGAAAGGTATATTACATTTTTATACACAGATACCAGTTTTTAAAATTTGTCAGTTTGTTGGAAACTCATATGATTTTCTTTCTTTTGTGGAAAGATAGCTTTGTGTGATGAGCAGACCAAAATTTAAGTCATTATTCAGTGAAAATCTTTCCTTCAGTAAGCTGTTAAAGGATTAGTTCACTTTCAAATTAAAATTTCCTGTTAATTTACTCACCCCCATGTCATCCAAGATGTCCATGTCCTTCTTTCTTCAGTCGAAAAGAAATTAAGGTTTTTGATGAAAACATTCCAGGATTATTCTCCTTATAGTGGACTTCAATTGACCCCAAACGGTTGAAGGTCAAAATTACAGTTTCAGTGCAGCTTCAAAGGGCTTTAAACGATACCAGACGAGGAATAAGGGTCTTATCTAGCGAAACAATTGGTCATTTAAAAAAAAAACCAAAATATTATATGCTTTATAAACACAAATGATCGCCTCGCAAGTGCTTCCACCAGACTGCCTTCCTTATTCTTCAAAAAGCTTACGCTGTATGTCCTACACCTTCCCTATTCAACTTACGGAAAAAAACGGAACTGGCGCCACGTTCGTTCTGTAAGTTGAATAGGGAAGGTGTAGGACATACAGTGTAAGCTTTTTGAAGAATACGGAAGGCGGTGGGACATGGACATCTTGGATGACATGGGGGTGAGTAAATTATCATGAAATTTTTTTATGAAAGTGAACTAATCCTTTAACTCAAGAAATCAGTTGTCAAATGTGAATGGTACAAAGTGGCTGGTTCTCTTCGGTCACTTTTGACCGAAAAATTTTCTGTTTTGAATTGTTAAAAATCGCAGCTTCATCGGAATGGTACAAAACTTGGTGACTTTTATGGCATTTGGAATGTGAACACACAAAAAAATTGAGGATATGATTCGAGCATGCTAAGTGGTCGTAAAAAAAATAGTAGCACTCGTTGTCTTCGGTCAAAAGTGACCGACCATAGGAAATGAATGGGAAATCGACAAAAACACAAAAGTTTGGAGAATTTTGGTGTGTACAATCTACAAATCGGCCACAATTTTGAAAAAAAGTACACAGCAGTAAAGGGGTGACACTCTAAAACATCAAGAGTGTAATTTAGACACACCCACTCACACACGAGCACACACACACACACTTACACACACACACCCTATAAACCACTGTCTGTAACACAGAGCAAAGTTTTGATAATATGTGAAATCCATTCAATAATTCAGTAATAATGCAGGAAAAGCTCACAGCATTGAAGGAGTGACACTCTAAAACATCAAGAGTGGAATAAACACCTATTCTCACGCACACACACACACACGCACACATGATACCCCTTTGGTACAATATAAAATAATATAAAAATCTTAGTTTTGAATTTTTAAAAAATTGTAGCTTCATCAAAATGGGTTGAAACTTGGTGATTTTTATGTCAATTGGTATGCGAATACAGAAAAAAAAAATAGAGGGCATGATTCGAAAAGTCTAAGTGGTCGTAAAAAAAATAGTTACACTTGTGGTCTTCGGTCAAAAATGACCGACCATAGGAAATGAATGGGAAATCAACAAAAACACAAAAGTTTGGAGAATTTTGGTGTGTACAATCTACAAATCGGCCACAATTCTGAAAAAATGTACACAGCAGTAAAGGGGTGACACTCTAAAACATCAAGAGTGTGATATATACGCACCCACTCACACACGAGCACACACACACACACACACTATACACACACACTTATGAACTGTGCACTTGGAAGTACAGGCTTGTTCCTTCGCATCGTTCTGAGCTTTTTTTTTTTTTTTTTTGCAGGAGCTCTGTCAAGAGCATAAAAAGTGGAAAAAAAAGTCACGTGGCATTTTTTATGAATTCTCTTTCTAAGAGAAATGTTTAGGACAATGACAATGTTTAGGTTTGACTGTAATCATAATGCAAAAACTAACACTTCAAATCAATATTTCTTACAAAAATATATCTAAAACTTGATAAAAAACAGTCTTTGAGAATGTCTAAATATATATTCATATCCTCAACCTAAAAAAATTAGGTAAATATGTCCAAAAACAACTAGGGAATTCACAAGCCTCTCCATAGAGTGCTGTACAAGTATCTAGTGGTTACACCATGGTATTACACATTTTTCTTTTTATACTCTCACTAGATGGCGTTAAAAAATTTAAAAAAAAATTTATTTTAAAGGCCTAGACTCTATTTTAACCTGAAATACTGCATAAATTGAAAAATAGTGAAAAAATATTAGAAAAAAAAATTTTTGTATTATTTTCAATGGGAAAAATTGATCATAATTATTGCATAAATATTAATTAGTATCATGAAATTCTCTCAAAATACAAAATAAAAAAGTAAAAATATTATTGAACAAAAATAAATTTCATTGGTTTTGCTGAGGGAGAAAAAAATTGAATTTTAGGGGTCCGGTCACTTTTGACCGCGAAGAGCAAAAGTGTGACTCCCAAACGAGGAGCACCAAAGGGTTAAAAAAGAACTGGCTCAAAAAAACCACCCATTAACTGATTCGGTTCCAAGTTCAACTCATTATTGACTCACTAATCTGGTTGCAGTGGTTATCAAGTCAACAGATCACTAAGGGTGCAAGATTTCCAGTAAATAATGACTTTTATTGTGCTGCCTTTTTTTTTTTTTTTTTTTTTTTTTTAACCATATTCATCATTAAATGGGAAAAAAAACTTTTTTGTTCCACCGAAAAAAGTCATATGACTTTGACTAAATAATGATTGCTGAGCGAACAATTCAGCAAAATGTATGTCTGACTCCCTCTGTTTTGTTTGATTCCAGTAAAGAGATGACTGTTGTTCTTGGCGACCATGATATTTCTCCACGGAAAAATCTAGACAGATACAATGTGGTTCGCAAATTTATACCAAAAACGTTCAAAGACTATAAGACAGGCAATGACATCATGCTTCTAAAAGTAAGGCAACACTTGTCAGGTTGTGATGAAATTTTCAGAAGAACAACATGACCAAACAAGAGCAAATTTAATAAAAAAAATATTTGCATCTAAAGATTTCTAGGGAAGCAGTTTTGGGAAGAAAATTGAAGACAGTGAAAATCCCAGATGAACACCAGAGAATTACACACAAAACCCAGTGCTTGGTTGCTGGATGGGGTTCTACTAAACAGCGTAAAGAAGTTAATGAACTTCTGGCCTTGAATGTATCAACTGTTGGCATCCACGACTGCAAGGAAGCATGGAAGAAATACAAACAGAACATAACAAAACTTCCACCGAACATCATCTGTGCTGGAGGATATAAACAGAACGGAGGAGTGTGCTTGGTAATAAACATACATATTGGGGAAAGTTGTCACAAGGTCTTAAGCGCAGAAACTATAAGGTTTTGAGACAATAGTACAATTACAAAAAAGTTTCTAAACTATCTTGAAAAATTAAGAAAGACAGGGAAAAAAAACAGTCTTACCTTTACATAAACATAAATTACCATATTGTAGGTATTTTAAATTAGGGATGTTCTATACCTCTACTCTTTTAACCCCATCTATGCATATATTCTTGCAGGGTGATTCAGGAGGTCCGTTGGTGTGCAATTCAATGGCAGTGGGTATTGTCTCCTTCAACATAAAAGGGTGCAAATATCCTGATGTACCAAATATCTACACTGATATTTCAAAACATGTACGTTGGATCAAAGCAATGATGAAGAAGAAAGAAAATTGAGACTTTCCTGTTCACTGCATTTTGCTTAAATATACAATAAAGGCCCAAATAAATTGTTTTGCTAATGACTGAGTCTGTATTTTCACAATGACAAATCATGTGCTTGCAAGATTGTTTTTGGAAAGAACTACCACAACATGTCAGTGCTTGCGTGTATATTATGGGTTACTTTAGAGGAATAATGCATTCATACGCAGACATAATCAACCAGGAATGGAAAGCATATAAAACCTGTGATTGAAATTTTTAATCTGACATACACATTTAAATTATTGAATACAGTCGAGGCAGTCAAGACCAATAATGAGCCAACGTTCTGACGTAAACATGGAAACGCAGCACTGCCCAACTGCTTAACAGACTGACAGAGAAGAGGAAAAATCGCTGAATAATGTCATTATTTTTGTTTTGTTTTTACGCACAAAAAGTATTCTCGTTGCTTTATAACATTAAGGTTGAACCACTGTAGTCACGTTGACTATTTTAACAATGTTTTTGCTACTTTTCTGGACATTGAATGTGCTAATTTCGTTGCTTTCTATGGGAGATTAAAAAAAAAAACTCTCAGATTTTCAAAAACATCTTAAATTGTGTTCTGAAGATGAACGAAGGTCTTACGGGTGTGGAACGACATGAGGGTGAGTAATTTATGACAGAATTTTCATTTTTGGGTGAACTAACCCTTTAAAGTCCATAAAAACTAAAACAAACTGAACATAACTGTGACATATGTCCAATAGTTTCCCAAAAACAAAAAAAAACATAGAATATGTGCATCTAATGCGTTTAATAAAGTAATGGGACACCAGTCTGTAACCTATCCTTGGAAAATGCCACATCCAATCGCATGTTCTGTGCTCTGTAAAATCTGTATCTGTATCCATTTATACATCAGGTGTTAAAAAAGAAAACAGGTTTAAAATCAAACCAAAAGATCACAGGATCCCATCATAAACTGAGCCTAGAGAAATGTTGCCAAAGAAATTAAATTAAACTTGAAAGGCATCAGATATACCAAGATATGCTGGAGAAGATCTTATATTCACGGAAAGCAAAACGTATTTCACACTATGCAAATTTCACACTATGCACTATGCAGTATCACACTATGCAAATTCTGCATTTTTGCATCATCTCGGACTGTCAGGAAGTGTGTCGTGCATGTGTCGTGTCATGTGGTGGAGATGTATATAAATGACTGTGGTGGTCTCTCCAGCAGCATCTTGTCAAGATGAATGCAGCGTACAGCCTGTTGCTCTCAGTGGCTTTGACAAGCTTGACACTGACAGGTTCGTAAAATCATGCTTTACTGATGAAAAATGATAAATAAACTGTTTTAACTCAAACTTGCAACTTCATTGGTTTAGGAACATTTGGAGCTGATATCATCAATGGCAAAAAAGTCAAGAAGAACTCAATGCTTTACATGGCATCAGTTCAGATTGATGGAAAACACAGATGTGGAGGATTCCTGATCGACCCGAGCTACGTGATGACAGCCGCACACTGTGATGAAAGGTAAGATGTTAGTTGGCCTACTGCTAAACTGGGATATGTTCAACAAAACTGTTCACTAATCTGCAGTTATGTTCATGTTAAAGAGGCAACATGACTGTGATCTTGGGCACCCACAACATCAGTCCACAGGGGGCGAATCTGAGAAGATACACAGTGCAACATAGACATAAGCACCCATCTTTCAGAGACCCAAAAAATGGCTATGACATCATGCTTCTGAAGGTACAATATTTCATTAAAAATTAAAATGTATTATAAAACATAATAATATTAATTATTATTAGGTTATAATTTAAATACAATCAAACTATTTAATTATAAATTTATATTACTTAGTTTAAAATTAAAATAATAAATGTATAATTTAATATGTATTATCATTACATTATAAAATAAATTTCAAATGTAATATTTAAAAATATATATTTTATTTTGTTTATAATTAAAATAATAAATGTATTATTACTTTGTAAAATTAAATTAAAATAGTTAATTATAAATTTATATTTTAGAATTTAATAACATTAATTAAAAAAATTAATTAAAAATTAAATAATATAAATGTATATATACATATTTTTAATTTCATTTTAGAATTTAATAATTATAATAGTAATAAATTGTACATTTATATGTTAATTATAAAGTAAATCATATAAAATGTATAATTAGATATTTTGCATTTTATTTTAGAATTTAATAATAACATTATACGATAATAATAATAAATTATACATTTAAATTTTATTTATAAAGTAAGGAATTTCAATAAAAATAAAACAAAAGACTGTATTTTTCTTGTGTGAAATTCTAGCTGTCCAAGAAAGGTGTGAAAGGTGTGAAAACCATCAAAATCCCAAACAAAATCCCCAACAAACCACTGAAGCCTAATTCCAAGTGCCAGGTTGCGGGATGGGGTAAAACTGAACAGCATAAGGTGGTGAACGATCTGCTGGTGACAGACGTGTCGACTATCAACTTCACAACCTGCCAGACGATGTGGAAAAAAGTGCGAGTGAAACTCACCGACAACGTCCTGTGTGCTGCGGGATCCAAGACTAAAAGTGGTGCTTGTCAGGTACGGCAACAGCAATATTTTGAGTAAAGTTCATAATTTGTGAGTCTTATTTATTCTTCTAAAATATTCTTCAGAACTCAATAAAAATTTGATTGTAATCATCAAACATATTATTGCAGGGCGATTTGGGTGGACCGCTAGTGTGCAATGGGAAAGCGGTGGGCATCGTCTCTTTGGAACGCTGTGACTCCCCAGATGTTCCCAACATTTACACTCAAATTTCAAAATACACAGTATGGATCAAGAAGGTGATCAATGGAGGTGCCTGATGCCTTTGAAACTGAATTTTATTGTTGTGCATGCTGGTGTGAGAGGTCATTCAGTCTCATTTTGCTGTTTCTTAGATGGTTTTTTATATATCAATGTAACTTCTTTGCAACTAGTTGAATCAAAATGTTTGTATTGTGTTACTGTGGTAATGCACTTTAATTCAACAAAATTCTGCCTTGGTATATCAACTAGTTAATGTCTTGTTCATACATGGCTATGGTAATTTAATGAATATCTATCTTGTTGTTTCAATTAGATTTGAATTTAAAATTGATGCATGCAAATAACGATGTTCTAAGTTGATTGTAGATCTATTACCATCAGTGAAGTCAGGATCAACTTAAGCTTGTGATGCCTTTGGGAAACTACCCAAAGCACTACCATAGTGATCACTTCATTATTAAAATGAAATAAAATTTTTATAAGCAGGTCCTCAACCCAAGCACAAGTGCAACACTTCACCACAATGGTAACCCCAAAACTATTAACATAACAGAAACTTTTAAATACCAACATAATAGAACAGTAACCATTAAAAAGACATTCCATTTTCTCATCTTGCTAAAAAATGCTTAAAGTAACACTTTATTTCAACATTTACTCTCTCATTTCAGCCCCTTTGCAAAGCATGATGGGAAGTAAAAGTCCTGTTTGATTAACTCCTGGTTGGGTTACTTGATTGAAACATGTTATTTCAATATGAAAACATTAATCGTTTCAAGTCAATTTAACATGAATCAATCACATTTAAACCAGAAACCTGATACAATGGTGTTGAATCAAAATAAACTGTTTAAATAAAGTGAACAGCATCAAAAATCTTTTTTTTTTTGAGTGTAGTTAGCCTAAAGGAAAGTTCTCATCATTCGTTGTATTTCCTTGGGTTTAAAACCATGTAGGCCATGATGCACAAAAACCACAAACCCTGTATTTTTTTTTTTCCACGCTCTATTAATCTAACATGTTCTGGTAATACAACGTTTGCGGCCACAGAATAACTTTCAAAATGAGTCAAGACCTGCAAAAAGGAGCTGGGGTCCATCTTGACACAAATGCAGCATCACTCTGTGGTAAAGCTCAAAAGTGTTACTAAGTGATGCTTTTATGTGGTTAACAGATCGTTTCAAAGATTAACTTCCACAGTCTTGTAAACAATGTTTTAAAAAAATTATCTGTTTAGCAGACACATTCACACAGAAGAACTACATCCATCAAAATATTTGACATGATTTATTTTACATAAGACAAAGCAACATGTGATTATAAACTATAAAACTCAGTTGCGGTCCATTTGTGTCTATATAAAAGGTGAATTTCGAATTCCAGAATGCCAGAACAGACTATTTCCTGTATATACATATAGATATAGAACTGTATTCTGTATGCTGTATTCTGCAATTATGATTACACATATAGTACTAACCAAATAAATCCTTTTGCTAATGACTGAGTCTGTATTTTCACAATGACAAATTATGTGCACGCAGAAAAAACTACCTTAACATGTCAGTGCTTGTGTGTATATTATGGATTACTTTAGTGAAATAATGCATTCATACATAGACATGATAAAACAGGGATGGACAGCATATAAAACCAGTGATTGAAAATTTTGGTCTGAAATACACATTTGAAATTTTATTTTCAATCAGTAGATTACAAAATATCCTGGAACTTTTAAAACAATTAAATCTTTTTAAACAAAAAGGTTGATCGACAACATTTTCTGTTCAATTTCTTTGACGATTCTAAAATTTGGGAATCTAAACACAGTATCTCACAGAAGTGAGTACACCCCTCACATTTTTGTAAATATTTTATTATATCTTTTCAAGTGACAACACTGAAGAAATGACACTTTGCCACAATGTAAAGTAGTGAGTGTACAGCTTGTATAACAGTGTAAATTTGCTGTCCCCTCAAAATAACTCAACACACAGCCATTAATGTCTAAACTGCTGGCCACAAAAGTGAGTACACCCCTAAGTGAAAATGTCCAAATTGGGCCCAAAGTGTCAATATTTTCTGTGGCCACCATTATTTTCCAGCACTGCCTTAACCCTCTTGGGCATGGAGTTCACCAGAGCTTCACAGGTTGCCACTGGAGTCCTCTTCCACTCCTCCATGACAACATCACGGAGCTGGTGGATGTTAGAGACCTTGCGCTCCTCCACCTTCCGTTTGAGGATGCCCCACAGATGCTCAATAGGGTTTAGGTACCCTCAGCTTCTTTAGCAAGGCAGTGGTCGTCTTGGAGTGTATGTTTGGGGTCGTTATCATGTTGGAATACTGCCCTGCGGCCCAGTCTCTGAAGGGAGGGGATCATGCTCTGCTTCAGTATGTCACAGTACACGTTGGCATTCATGGTTCCCTCAATGAACTGTAGCTCCCCAGTGCCGGCAGCACTCATGCAGCTCCAGACCATGACACTCCCACCACCATGCTTGACTGTAGGCAAGACACACTTGTCTTTGTACTCCTCACCTGGTTGCCGCCACACACGCTTGACACCATCTGAACCAAATAAGTTTATCTTGGTCTCATCAGACCACAGGACATGGTTCCAGTAATCATGTCCTTAGTCTGCTTATCTTCAGTTTGCGGGCTTTCTTGTGCATCATCGTTACAAGAGGCTTCCTTCCGGGACGACAGCCATGCAGACCAATTTGATGCAGTGTGCGGCGTATGGTCTGAGCACTGACAGGCTGACCCCCCACCCCTTCAACCTCTGCAGCAATGCTGGCAGCACTCATACGTCTATTTCCCTAACACAACCTCTGGATATGACGCTGAGCACGTGCACTCAACTTCTTTGGTCGACCATGGCGAGGCCTGTTCTGAGTGGAACCTCTCCTGTTAAACCGCTGTATGGTCTTGGCCACCGTGCTGCAGCTCAGTTTCAGGGTCATGGCAATCTTCTTATAGCCTACGCCATCTTTATGTAGAGCAACAATTCTTTTTTTCAGATCCTCAGAGAGTTCTTTGCCATGAGGTGCCATGTTGAACTTCCAGTGACCAGTATGAGCGAGTGAGAGCGATAACACCAAATTTAACACACCTGCTCCCCATTCACACCTGAGACCTTGTAATACTAACGAGTCACATGACACCGGGGAGAGAAAATGGCTAATTGGGCCCAATTTGGACATTTTCACTTAGGGGGTGTACTCACTTTTGTGACCAGCGGACATTAATGACATTAATGGCTGTGTGTTGAGTTATTTTGAGGGGACAGCAAATATACACTGTTATACAAGCTGTACACTCACTACTTTACATTGTAGCAAAGTGTCATTTCTTCAGTGTTGTCACATGAAAAGATATAATAAAATATTTACAAAAATGTGAGGGGTGTACTCACTTCTGTGAGATACTGTACAGTTTAAATCTCATTTGTGTGATTTTCACCAAGACTTAAGCAGCAGATCCTTTAAGTCATGTAGGTTGCAAGGCGGAGCAGCCGAGAATTGAATTGTTGGTCCCACACATGCTCAATTGGATTGTGATCTGGGGAATTTGGAGGCCAGGGCAACACTTGAACTCTTCATCATGTTCCTCAAGCCATTCCTGAACAATGTGTGCAGTGCAGCAGGGTGCAATATCCTGGTGAAGGAGGCCAGGGTGTACCTGGTCTGCAACAATATTTAGGTAGGTGGCACATGTCAAATTTTCATCCACATGAATGGCTGGACCCACGGTTTACCAGCAGAACATTGCCTAGAGCATCACACTGCCTCCACCGGCGTTTCATCGTCCCACAGTGCATCCTGGTGCACACACACACATGGCCATCCACATGATGTAAAAGAAAATGGGACTCATTGGCCCAAGTGACCTTCTTCCACTGCTCTAAGGCCCAGTTCTGATGTGCCCATTGTAGTCACTTTCAGTGGTGGACAGGGGTCATCATAGACTCTGATTGTTCTACAGCTACACAGCTCCATACGCAGCAGAGTCTGATGCACTGTGTGTTGTGACACATTCCTCCCATAACCATCATTAAAATTTTGTGTGACTTGTGGCACATTAGACCTTCTGTAGCCTCACACCAGACAGGACAGCCTTCGTCACCCTCATGCATTGATGAGCCTGTTTGTGGTTTGTCTCTCCTCGGACCACTGTTGGTAAATTCTCACCATTGCTGACCGGGAACAACTGAAAAGCCTTGCTGTTTCAGAGATACTCTGACAAGAGTCAGGCGCCTTTCCATAACAATTTGGCCCTTGTCAAAGTCGCTCAGATCTTTATTCCTGCCCATTTCTCCTGCATCTAATCTACATAGACCTTAATATGTAGCCTTGTTAGGAGATAATCAACGATATTCGCTTCACCTGTGACTGGTCATAATGTTTTGGCTTATCAGTGTATATCAAACATCCAATAGTTTCACAACAAAAAGCATAGGATTCTTGCTTCTAATCTATTAAATAATGTAATGGGACACCAGTCTGTACCCTATTCATGAAAAACTCTCTGCTGTGTAAAATCTGGCAAATTCATTGTGTACTATCCATTTATCTACTACACATTCATAAAAAGTCATGACTCAGGTTTTAAAAAAAAAACGGTTTAAATTAAACCAAAAGATCACAGGATCCCATCATAAATTGAGCCTAAAGAAATGTTGCCAAAAAAAATCAAATTGCACCTGAAAGCAGGGCAGATTAGGGTCCAAATATAAATACTGTATATTCAAATGAAAAAATAAAAGATCTGCAGTTGCTTGTGTCTTCTTAATGAATTACTAAATTTTATTATTCTGCAAAACACACACACACACACACACACACACATATATATATATATATATATATATATCACAACAGAACATAGATAACTTATGTTTAAACTGAGAAATTTTACAATTTTATGCACAAAATGAGCTCATTTCAAATTTGATGCCTGCTACAGGTCTCAAAATAGTTGGGACAGGGGCATGTTTACCATGGTGTAGCATCTCCTCTTCTTTTCAAAACAGTTTGAAGACGTCAGGGCATCAAGTTTATGGGTTTCTGGAGTTTTGGTGTTGGAATTTGGTCCCATTCTTGCCTGATATAGGTTTCCAGCTGCTGAAGAGTTCGTGGTTGTCTTTGACGTATTTTTCATTTAATGTTGCTTTAAAACCTTTATATACCTTTCAGCATTCATAGTGCCTTCCAAAACATGCAAGCTGCCCATACCGTATGCACTTATGCACCCCCATACCATCAGAGATGCTGGCATTTGAACTGAACGCTGATAACACGCTGGAAGGTCTCCCTCCTCTTTAGCCCGGAGGACACGGCGTTCGTGATTTCCAACAAGAATGTCAAATTTGGACTCGTCCGACCATAAAACACTTTTCCACTTTGAAACAGTCCATTTTAAATGAGCCTTGGGCCACAGGACACGGCGGCGCTTCGGGACCATGTTCACATATGGCTTCCTTTTTGCATGATAGAGCTTTAGTTGGCATCTGCAGATGGTACGGTGGATTGTGTTTATCGACAGTGGTTTCTGGAAGTATTCCTTGGCCCATTTAGTAATGTCATTGACACAATCATGCCGATAAGTGATGCAGTGTCGTCTGAGGGCCCAAAGACCACGGGCATCCAATAAAGGTCTTCGGCCTTGTCCCTTACACACAGAGATTTCTCCAGTTTCTCTGAATCTTTTGATGATGTTATGCACTGTAGATGATGAGATTTGCAAAGCCTTTGCAATTTGACGTTGAGGAACATTGTTTTTAAAGTATTCCACAATCTTTTTACGCACTCTTTCACAGCTCTGCCCATCTTTACTTCTGAGAGACTCTGCCTCTCTAAGACATCCCTTTTATAGCTAATCATGTTACAGACCTGATATCGATTAACTTAATTAGTTGTTAGATGTTCTCCCAGCTGAATCTTTTCAAAATGTCTTGCTTTTTTAGCCATTTGTTGCCCCCGTGCCAACTATTCTGAGACCTGTAGCAGGCATCAAATTTGAAATGAGCTCATTTTGTGCATAAAATTGTAAAATTTCTCAGTTTAAACATTTGTTATGTTATCTATGTTCTACTGTGAATAAAATATTGGCTCGTCTTTTAGTTTTCATTTTATTCAAATTTAAAAAACGTCCCAGCTTTTCCGGAATTCGGGTTGTACCACTTTGACACTTCATAAAGAGATCGTAAAACTAATCTATGTAAATCAAGCAGTTTAGTCCAAATTTTCTGAAGAGACACAATCACTTTATTTGATGAACATATTGAATTTAGGCTTTTATTCACATATAAACATTGATCAGTGAACAAACAGAAGCTCAATCAAACCTGCTTGATGCACGAGAACAAACCTCTTGCGGAAGCTCAAATGTGCTGCGTAACACACGAGAATGAACCTCATTGGCTCTCGCAGGTCAAGCGAACATGCTTGAGCTTCCGTTTACCATAACTGTTGTGTGCGTTGATGAATGTTTATATGTAAATGAAAGCCTAAATTAAATTTGTTCAGGGTATAAAGTGATCATGTCTACTCAGAAAATTTGGACTAAACTACAGATGATCCAACGGTAGCTGCACGGATCTCAGACTGGCTGGCGAACATCTCGGCATGGATGAAAGAACATCACCTACAACCCAACCTAGCTAAGGGCCGGTCAAGGTGCTGGTCAGTGGAACGAAAAAAGCACCTAGAGAAAGGTCTAGAGATGCGTTTCTAAAAGTTGAACTTATTTTAACTTGAGCGCCACCTTTTTAGAATGCCGTGTCATGTGTGAAATGCTCCAAATAATGTGAGCGCAATGGTTAAAGACATCCGTCTAGCATGTGTTTACATTGATAAACAATGGAAGAGTAGTGCAGTGGAATGGAAAAACGTGTTCTGTTTGAACGGCCCCAAAGACAGAGCTTCTCATCTTCCCAGCCACTCCTGCAGTACAGCAGAATACCATCCAGCTAAGTTGTTCAATGATAATCCCATTGAGTTCGGCCAGGAATCTTGGGGTAATCCTTGATGATCAGCTGACCTTTAAAGATCACATTGCAAAAACAGCACGATCGTACAGGTTTGCACTGAACAACATTAGGTAGATCAGGCACTTCTTAGTCTTACGTAGCCAGACCTTCAGACTGACCACAGAAGATCTGGACACTATTGCAGCTTTTATTGGCCAAGAACCACTCAAGAGGACGTTTGATTGACATGTAACGCAACCAATCACAATTTGTTTTGTTCCGTGTCATGTTTAGGGGCGTGAAAATGTAAAGTCGATGTCCCTACAATAATAGACCGGTGTGCATCTAATAAATTATTCATTCTAGAACGTTGTGCAAGTTTATTGCAACAATGGAGCCACAAACTTCACATACTTTAGAAACTCCAGCGTTTAGTTGATTCTGGTAGGCGCTCATTGTCACAGTCGTAAACACAACGCCGTTCATCTTCTGCGAGGGGGTTTGGCGTCACAGCATTTGTTTCCATGCAGACCATTAAAGAACGCAACATACGTCTCCCGGACATCCTGTAGAATTCAACCAACCAGATGACGACTTCAAAAATCCCGAAATGTTTCCAGTTAAGTGTGCCATATGCATCAGACGTTCAGCCAACGGTCCGTGAGCGTGACATCTGAGGCTGAGACTAGGCCCTTCTTAACAAAGCATGCAACACAGTTTCTTAACCAGGCCCTTGTGATTTCTAAATTCCATTGCAATGCCTTCTAGCTGGACTTCCAACATGTGCGATCAAACCTCCGCAAATGAGGTCTATATCTATGCTCTCATTATTCTTTAATCCCTTTCTGTTCTAGCTATTTTGAACAATGACTGGAACATTATATTACTGGCACTTCTCGTGTTTATTGCCTTCTTATGATGAATTGTTGTATTCCTCAAGTCACTTTGGATAAAAGTGTCTGCTAAATGAATAAAAGTGTAAGATCTTATTTTCAAGGAAAGCAAAACTTATTTGTATCACACTATGCAAAAGTAGCTAATTCTGCATTTTGCATCATCTCCGATGTCAGGTCGTGTCATGTGGTGACCTATATAAATGACTGTGGTGGTCTCTCCAGCAGCATCTTGTCAAGATGAATGCAGTGTACAGCCTGTTGCTCTCAGTGGCTTTGACAAGCTTGACATTGACTGGTTCGTAAAATCATACTTTACTAATAATAAAATAACAACTGTTATTGATAATAAAATATCTGAACTGTTTCTGGTTAACTCAAACTTGCATCTTTATTGGTTTAGGTACATTTGGAGCTGATATCTTCAAATGCAAAAAAGTCAAGAAGAACTCCATGCTTTACATGGCATCAGTTCAGATTGATGGAAAACACAGATGTGGAGGATTCCTGATCAACCCGAGCTACGTGATGACAGCCGCACACTGCGATGAAAGGTAAGATGTTAGTTGGCCTACTGCTAAACTGGGATATGTTCAACAAAACTGTTCACTAATCTGCAATTATGTTCATGTTAAAGAGGCAACATGACTGTGATCTTGGGCACCCACAACATCAGTCCACAGGGGGCGAATCTGAGAAGATACACAGTGCAACATAAACATAAGCACCCATCTTTCAGAGACCCAAAAAATGGCAGTGACATCATGCTTCTGAAGGTACAATAGTTCAGTAATTATTTTAAATGCATTATAAAATATATAAATAATAATAATTATTAGGTTATAATTTAAATAAAATTAAACTATTTGATTATAAATTTATAATAAATGTATAATTTAGTATGTAAATCAAAATATTTACAAATTTATATAATGATTTTAAATTATCCATTATTATTATATCCATTTATTATCATTATTTATTATTTATCATTAAATATTTTAGAATTTAATAATAAATTTCATTTAGATTTTAATTATAAACTAAGTCATTTTAATAAACATACCATTAATGGTAATCACGAAGACCGTACTTTTCTTGTGCGAAATTCTAGCTGTCCAAGAAGCTGAAGATCGGCAGAGGTGTGAAAACCATCGAAATCCCCCAAAAAATCCCAAACAAAACACTAAAGCCTAAATCCAAGTGCAAGGTTGCTGGATGGGGTAAAACTGAACAGCAAAGTGTAGTGAATGATCTTTCGGTGACAGAGGTGACAAACTTCACCACCTGCCAGACGATGTTGCAGAAACTGGAAGATCCACTCCCAGACAACGTCCTGTGCTCTTGGGGTTTCAAGAAAAAAAAAAGTGGTGCTTGTCAGGTATGGCAACAGCAATATTTTGGGTAAAGTTCATAATTTGTGAGTCTTCTTATTCTTCTAACATATTCTTCAGAACTCAAAAATGTGATTGTAATCAGTATTAAATGTATTATTGCAGGGCGATTCAGGTGGACCACTAGTGTGCAATGGGGAAGCGGTGGGCATCGTCTCTTTGGAACTCTATGACAACCAAAATGCTTTCAATATTTACACTCAAATTTCAAAATACACAGTATGGATTAAGAATGTGATCAATGGAGGTTCCTGATGCCTTTGAAACTGAATTTTATTGTCACCTTTTATGGTGACATGAATGGTACATGTAAAAAATGTTCAATAAAAGCAAGATAAAAACTCAAGCAATGACTCTGCATTTCGTTGTTTCTAAAGTACCACTACACAGAGAGTGAAACCGTCCTGGGACTGTTTGATACTCAACCACAGTTAAAGTTCACCGCCATCACCACATCCTATAAATTACACAACAGTACTGTTAAACAAAAATAGACGCAGCGCTCGGGGAAAAAAGTTCAAGATGACACATACACTCCTACAAAAAATAAATGTAATTTTTAAGCTTCGTTTAAAAAGTCCTGAAGACACAAGCGATCGATTTGTCAAGATGTATAAAAAGTCTCAGAAAATAACTCCAGTCATAAGAAGTCATTCAGTCTCATTTTGCTGTTTCTTAGATGGTCACAAAAACATTGTTGGTGCATGAGGTAAAAAAAAAAAAAAAGAAGAAGAAGAAACTGCTTCTGAAAAAGTTCTCATCATTCGTTGTATTTCCTTGGGTTTAAAACCATGTAGGCCATGATGCACAAAAACCACAAACCCTGTATTTTTTTTTTCCACGCTCTATTAATCTAACATGTTCTGGTAATACAACGTTTATGGCCACAGAATAACTTTCAAAATGAGTCAAGACCTGCAAAAAAGAGCTGGGGTCCATCTTGACACAAATGCAGCATCACTCTGTGGTAAAGCTCAAAAGTGTTACTAAGTGATGCTTTTATGTGGTTAACAGATCGTTTCAAAGATTAACTTCCACAGTCTTGTAAACAGTGTTTAAAAAAAATGACCTGTTTAGCAAACATATTCACACAGAAGAACTACATCCATCAAAATATTTGACATGATTTATTTTACATAAGTCAGAGCAACATGGGATTATAAACTATACAAAACTCAGTTGCAGTCCATTTGTGTCTATATAAAAGGTGAATTTCGGATTCCAGAATGCCAGAACAGACCATTTCCAGGAAGAGATTTCTCAAATAAATAAAAGCTGAATAACAATATACATATAGAACGCGCTTATATTTTTATCTTCAAATTAGGATTCATCTTGAAGCTTTAAGACTTCAAGATTAATATGTTTCTGTTATTTCTGTAACCGAAAAGCACATGCACAAAAAAAGTGTAAATTGTGGTTTATACCATTATAATATTCATATTTGAATTTTACAAACTCTAATTGTTGTTCCTCAAAACTTAACGGAATTCAGTTCGACGTATATAAGGGTGAAACACTTCTCGACGTGTTTAAGTCTTCTCAGCTGCTGAAATTTTTCAATATGCTAATTTTGAAGTTCTAAATGCTCATTTTGAATGGTCTTTAACATATTGTAGGCCTTGTTTGGTGTAGTCACTAACTGTGGAAGGAGCAACTGATAGGGCATGGATAGACTTCTTGACCCCTGAGTGAAAAAAATGAAGAGATTACAAGACTACAGTATATTCTTATATGTGGTAAAAACTGATTATATATATATATATATATATATATAAAATTTTCCACCAAATAAATCATCATTTACCTGAGTTCCATGCATCCAGTGGGGAGAACTCAATTTTGGGCGTGGCAGGAAGCTAAAATATTGCAATAAAAATATTATAACAAAGTGACTTGAAATAACACAGAATAATATTACACAAATGCCACCGGAAGAAGTTTTCTGGTTAGCATTATACTCCCGTTACAAAACTACATATTCACTACCGTTCAAAAGTCTAGGGTTGTATGATTTTTTTTTTTTTTTTTTTTTTTTTAACGTTTTTGAAATGCGTCCCTCAATTACCTATATTAATCTGATCAAAAAACAGTACAAACAGTAAAATTGTGAAATATTTTCTATTTGAATGCATTTTAAAACGTAATTTATTCCTGTAATGGCAAAACTGAATTTTCAGCATCACTACTCCAGTCTTCAGTGTCACGTGATCCTTCAGAAATCATTTTAATATGCTGATTTGCTGCTCAAGACACATTTATTATTATTATCAATGTTGAAAACAGTTGTTCTGGTTCATATTTTTGTGGAAACCGTGATACTTACAGGATTCTTCGATTAATAGAAAGTTAAAAGAAACAGCACTTATTTGAAATAGAAATCCTTTGTAACATTATAAAAGTTTTTACTGTCATCTTTGACTTTGCCTTGTTGAAGAGAAGTATTCTTTCTTTTTTTTTAACCATCTTACCAATCTTAAACTTTTGATCTAGTGTATTCTCTTTCCTGCTATCACATCTTTGTAAATAAATGTGGGGTGAGATTTAGTTGGTAGGGATGTAACAATATCAATTTCGTGGTATTGCGATAGCAAAATTGTCTCAATATTATCGCGGTCACAAGACTGTACGAAACAATACGTCTTCCGGGCAAAAAGTATAGTTTTTTTCAGCCTGGTTTCGAAAATGGTTCAGGTGTGATGGGTGGGCGAAGTGCGAGGAGCGTATCCTTTAACAGAGACGTCTCACCTCATGAATATATTATAGCAATGAATTCACTGAAAAGCCCTTGCGCTACTCATCTCATATACGTCAGATATCAATGCAGAGAGACAGAGAGGGAGAGATGCACAAAGCTGCACGATTAATCTTTAAAAGATCGCGTGCTCGATTTCTTCACCCACATAATCTAATTCCTAAATGACAACGATTCCCCTGTGTAGATTAAAACTTTGACAAAAATAAAATCCTGACATTCGAATCTGCGTTCACACTGCTGCTGATCTAGAGAGAGCAGTTCTCATGTGTAGATATAAACAGCTTCACAATCAATCTTTTCAAATCCAATTATCACATTAGTATACAAAAGTTTATAATTCAGATATAAACGCTGATGTCTATGTTACTGATCAAAATAGAATAAATCACATTTTTAAAGTAACTGGGTGCTTCAAATAACGACTGTATCAATTGCATTGTTACGCCACTAGGTGGCAACAAATTACTGGGTCCCACTTTATATTAAGTGGCCTTAACTACTATGTACTTACATTTAAATTAATCATTTGATACAATGCACTTATTGTGTACATACATGTTTTTACATTGTACTTATATTTTAAAAACACCTGCATGTAATTACATCTGTAATTAATTTCTGTAATTACATTTATAGTTACATTGTTTACCCATCCCTTACACCTACCCTTAAACCTACCCATACCACCAAAGCTTTCCCTAACCTTACCTGTATCCCACCTCAATAGCAGCAAAAGTGTTTTGCAATTCAATATGAACCCAATAAGTACACTGTACTTATTTTTTTATGTAAGTACATGGTAGTTAAGGCCACCTAATATAAAGTGGGACCAGTTACTGTTAAAAATTTGTCTATCACTGAATCATTCTTTCAGAAACAAGGAAAGTCTTTATGAATCCAACTTACAAAAATATTCTGTTTCACCTGTCTGGATGCTTACAAGCATCTTATTTGTGTTGAATTTGTGGTAACACTTTACAATAAGGTTCATTTGTTAACATTAGTTAATGTATTAACTAACATGATCAAACCATGAGCAATACATTTGTTACTGTATTTGTTAATCTTTGTTAACCTTAGTTAATAAAAATACAGCTGTTCATAGTTTGTTCATTTTACTTCACAGAGCATTGACTAACGTTAACAAATACAGCTTTTGAGAATGTTAGAAAAATAATAGATGTTACCTTTGTCAAAGTCCAGCTGGTGCAATTATTTTATTTTATAAGGTCATTTGACCCATCTCATACTATACCTCATACCTCTAAGCAACAGTTATGATTAGAGGATAAAGAAAAGAGGACAGGATATGACATGGTTAATTTGTACATCACTGTAATGTTCAATCATTGTTTAACACTTATGGCACTTTTTTTTGTCTTCATTTGTCTTTTTTTTTAAATATTGAAATAAATATTGTATCGTGGACTTTCGTATCGTACCGTCAGATTTTGATATCGTTACATCCCTATTTGTTGGTGTCATCTGCCACTATTTAGTTTATATACCTTTACACTGCACTGAATGTCACAGGCTTCACTTTCAGTTTCAATTATACGTTCAGTTTCAGTACTTTCCGTACCTCAAAGCCAAAGTACTTCATCCACTCCTCCACAGCAGGTGGGATGGCTGCTTTAGCTCGGCCCAAGGCAACAGATCCTTGCTCGCTGCCTCCAAGAAGTCCTGAATCATATGCCACATATAGGGCTCCTCCTGCAATGGTCACTTTTGTGGCAAACCTAAGATATACATAACAATTCAGTTATTCAAAGTCAAAAAGCCATATTCAGGAGATGTTTGTTATTATGACACCAACTACGCGATAATTTCGATTCAACTCGCATCCAAAACAAAACACGAATATTTAACTTATACGCTGTTAAAGTTCATGCTGAACATTTATATTAGAATATGCATTTATGTTAGAATATGAAAATTAGCACGCTAGCTATCCTTAACCTACTATGTAAATTAAGACAGCTACTCAAATACATTAATATATATATATATATATATATATATATATATATAAAAACTATACAAAATATTATAATGCACAAAATATGCCAACAACATAACTCTTAAGCCCAACCAGACACTTGTAAGCTAACTGCTAATTAGCTCCATATAGAACAACGCAATGACACTTACTTGACTACAGGCAAAATCTTGGCAGCCATGGTCTTAAAAGCAATAATATGCTAAAAAGTACGAAACTGTGAAAACCCTACTTCACTAAATATTTTGCTCTATCTTGACAGCGAATTCCACTGACAAGGGCATTTGCACCAGCGGAATGAACTGGAGGCAATAAAGTTGGTTTTGAATGCCTTAAGACGTTCGCAATCCGCACATTCGAGAAAAAAAAAAAAAAAATAGTCGGATGTATATAAATACGTTATTTGTGTTTTTGTCATTAATAAAAATAAATAATACTAAATGAATAAGTAAATAAAAGCACACGGTTGTTAGTGTTAATAGACAACTTGGTTTTATTTATTTGTTGAATGTGCTGCCAAGACAACTTCGTGCACTTGCTGTCAGTCGCTGTTTCAGTATTATTAATCGTATTAATCATTAAAAAAGATTTAATTTAATGTGATATGGTTTTATGTTAACAGAATCTCTTTCAACGTCTAGTAACTCAATAGCTTTGCAGAAGTTACTGAAAATTAATCCTTAATCATGACTTTCAGTTTTTTTTCCCTAGACGGTCATTTAAAGAAAAAAAATTATAAACACAAAAAACAACAACACAATTAAAATAATACTGACAATACAAAATAAAAATAATTGTTAATACCACAATAACACTATTTTATAGCACAAACAATGTGCGTTTATTGCTCTGAAGATTATTTAAACACTTAAATCGCATTGTACTTTGGTTTGGCTCCGCCTGTCTGACACATAAAAAGTAGGAACTATACGATCCGGTTCTGCAGGTTGTTTGGTTATGTAGACTGACTTTTGACAGTTGATCGTTCAAGTTCACATTTCTGTAAGCTTTGCTGTCGCATCCTCCACAGTTTTACTCAAATGAAGCTTTATGCCAAGTTACTGTTACTGTGCAGCATAAGCGTTGCTTTCATTGCGATTCGATGGAGTGCTACGTCGTTTAATGAGGGTGAGTTGAACGGCCGCCTTTCTGTTTATCTATGTGCTGTAATAAAATTTAATATTCGTTGGCTAGCCTATAATAGCTGATTAAAGTCATGTGCAAGACCCGTGACAAGTCAGTCCAGGATTTAGGAGGAAGAAATATTTTTCTTTGCCCTTACCCTTTTTTATGGCAATATTTGTGCGTCTAATAGTAAACAGTTAGGGTATTTTAAGGTATTGCTATTTGCACTTTTGCAGACTAGGCCTATTATTTTATTCACCTTGCTGTTGAGACTGTCTGCTCTCTCTTGTGTTAGGTAAAATAATTATAATTCTGAAATAAACCATTATTTTCCCTTTAAATTCTTTTAATATGTTCCTCAAAACCCAGCTGCCAAATATAAAGTTTTAATCGACAAAATAACTCAGAAATGTACCAATGTACTGTAGTAAAGTGTTGTTTGACGTCAGCAAAAACACACAAAACAAAATTAACTGGAAAGTACATCAGTCAGATTAAAACTAAAAAATTAAAATATGAAAAGTCATGCCATTTATTGTTATCTTTTTGTGTCACTTTGAGATATTAAAATCAGCTCTGTGTTGTGCAAGGCAAGATAACAGAAATTAGAAATTAACAGAAATTATGTGAACAATTGTATGTGCATAATGTCATTATTTGTCAATGTTTTACTACTTAGAATAGTTTTTAAATTAAACTGCACATTTTACATTTACATTTCATCATCATTTTAATATGTGTAAGTGAGCAAGTGTGTTAAAAAAAGAAACATGATAGACCTACATGAACTCATACTGACATGGCCCATTCATAACAGTTATAATACAGTTGATTATTGCACTTTATCTGCCGTTAGGGTCATTGAAAATTGATTTTCTCCTATTGGCAACTCATGTGATAGATTTAATTGCCACCACCATGAACTTGCATGACTATTCAGACTAAAGTGCCACACAAATCACTACATATTTGCTTATGTATAAATACTGATCCAATTCCGTTACCAAATATCCCACCAAGAATCAGTTAAGGCTTTTGTTTGGCAGCCAACACTGACATTTATACAATTAAGCATCTCTACCCCCAGGTTAACAGCTGTACCAAGGAAGTTGTTTTGCCCTAAAAAAAATAATTACTGTTACCGCAGTGTGTTTGTCAGAGTACAAAGAGGCTATTGGAGAAGTTTCATATAACTTTCTATGGATGTGACTAATGGGAAAAAACCATACATAAAATCTTTTAACAAACTGATATTGCGATAACCTAGAAAGCATAGAAAGCTGGCTTTGTCATGTGACCTTTACAACCATGAACATCATCTACACCATTATGGCATTAAGAGGCATTTTTATGTAATCACTATTATTTAGTCAACATTAAACTGTGATTTGTGTCTTTTTAGAGTCTTTGAAAGGTGCCCGGGTGCTGGTGACCGGTGCCAGCACTGGCATCGGCGAGCAGTTGGCATACCACTACGCCCGTTTAGGAGCTCAACTCGTTATCACGGCGAGGAGAGGAAATGTCCTAGAACAGGTCAATGGGGTTTTCTTCTTTCGTTTATCATTTACATTTGATTCAAAGAGGTCTGATTGTTTCAAAATGATTCGTCTGACTGCAGGTTGTGCTCAAGTGCCGGGAAATGGGGGCTCAAAGGGCCTTTTTCATGCCTGCAGACATGGCGAGCCCCTCCGATGCCGAGCGCGTGGTACAGTACGCCATCGAACAGCTCGGGGGGCTGGATTTCCTGGTTCTGAACCACATTGGGCCCAGTCCATACGGAATGTGGAATGGAGACGTGGAGCACACGCGATGGCTGCTAGAGGTGTTGAATCACAATGAAAAAAAAAGTTTTTTCGACAATAGGGACTTCATAAAAGGATGGTTCACCCAAAAATTAGATTTCTATCATTATTTACTCTTCCTCATGTTGTTTCTAACCTGTGTAATTCAAACCATGGAACACAAAAGAAGATAGTTCGTATAATGTCCTGACTGCTCTTTTTCATACAATGAAAGTGAATGGGGACCAAAAAGGATATGCTGTAAAAGTCACTAATATGCCACTATGTTTTAAAATTTCTGAAACTTTACATTAATAGTAGACTAAAAAAAAAAAATCACAGTAGCTCTCAAATCTCATTCTGACTGTATACTCAAATATGACACATCAAGTCTTCATGGTAATATTTGGGTGAACTATACCTGTTACTTTTGATCCCATATGGTAAAACTAACTGAAATATAAAAACTAAAATTTGTCTTTCATTCATTATACACCCTCTTATAGGTGAATTTTCTCAGTTACCTACAGATGGCTCAGAAAGCTTTGCCGACTCTTGAAAAGAGTAAAGGATCAATAGTTGTTGTTTCCTCCCTTCTAGGTGATTAAAATATAAAACTTTTCTCACAGCTGTAGCTGCTTCAACAAACGAACAAATGCTGGAATAACTTTTGTTTTCCACAGGAAAACTATGCGGCCCCTTCGCTTTGCCGTATGCCGCAACTAAGTTTGCACTCAACGGTTTCTTTGGAGGCCTCCAGCATGAGCTAGCAATGCAAAAAAGCAATGTATCCATAACCATCTGCACACTTGGACTGATCGACACAGATAGCGCTATGGAGAAAATCAAGTAAGAACAAACTAACATCAATCTTTGGTGCTTTATGCTAATAAATTACAATTATTTAAAAGTTTAAAATAGTTAGCTTTTACCTAGTGGTGCAACCTCAGTACTAGTTAGGTTATAAAGAACAAATGGGCAGACAAAGTCATAATTAGCAGTTGTTCAGTTACTTTGTAACGATCCATATCATAAATGACCGCTCAAGTTCCTGATAAAAGGCTCATTCTTCTTATCTCTGATGTGTTTAATGCAGAGGTTACATCAATATGACCGCCTACCCTGCACATGATGCCGCCCGGCACATTATTGAAGCTGGAGCATCTCGACAGTCTGAGGCATTTTACCCCTGGTACACCTTCTACGCCTGTCTCTTCAGGGATTGGTTCCCCTACTTAAGAGATCAGGCGATTCAAAACTCCTACACCTATAATCCATAAGTTAATAAGGAACTAATTACTGAAAGCTGACAGTTCCTTTGAAATCTATGTGTGGAGTAGAGCATTAGCAGCAGTTAGTGCATTTGCTCTGACACAACAAGCCCTGGTACTCATGGGGCTGATGAGAGGTCGCAGTTGTTGAACACCAAACATTTTATGTTTTAAACAAATTTTAAAGATAGACTAAAGTGATTTATAGTACATTATCAATGAATTATTGCCGCTATGAGGATTAAAAAAAGTTTAAACCTTGTTAATTTTACTATGTTCACAACTGTATGCACATTTTTGGAAGAAACTCTAAGTAATTGTTTGTAAAATCTGAAATCATTAACATTTTTCCTCTGTGACTGTAAAGCACTGTGAACCTACCTCATGTTTTCTTATCAGTGACTTACTATCTACCTGACCTATTGCTGACGCAAATATCTGGTATCAGACTTGACAATAAAGACGTTCCACTAAATGCTTGCCGCTTGAGTTTCATTGCTGATAAAATTCAACATTTAGAGCTTACAACTTTTGATAACGAGTATGATGTTGTTAAAGACAAAGAATTGCGTCGCCTGCTGTCTGCGCTGTTTTTGGCCCGTCACTAAAATAATTATTCAAATCAAGAAACGAACACGAAAACTGTGCTCTCTGTGGTCTGTCTTTAAATATACAGCTATTACACTGTTTCGAAAGTATAACCAAAACATTAAGTTACAATAAACCTCTGTCCTCTGACCTCTTTACGCTATATACTTTGGATGTTGTAACCGGTTGTAACACAATATGTCCGGAAGAGGGCAGCAGTCTCTTGATAATAGCGACATAAAACATTTGCGAGTGAACGTGTGCCCCATTCACTGTTTGACCAGTAGGTGGATTGATTGTAAGACCGCCAAGAATCAAGATTAAGACTTTTCTCTTTTGAGTGAGTCCTTCATTAGAGAGATGCTCACATTAATTCCCTGCAATTACCAGGGTTGGGTCATAATATACTGAATTCACCGAAGAGCTAGATGAACTGAAATGATGCCAGGCTGTATCAATTCTCATGTACTTGACTGGGTTTAAGAGGAAAAATCAAAGCCAGAACCGCCTCCTACTTAATTTGCACTGCCTTATGCATTACACATACGCTATCTCTTTTTACTCACACTTTCCCCTTCTTTCTCAGACACACACCCACACATGCCCGCATACACACTCATGATGGGGCCCTCCAGGGGGAAGGAGCAGGCCCGGCTGCCTGGGATAGCAGCCAGTAACACCTGCAACAGATTAGAGCTCCTAATGCTGAGCAATAAATCCCCCACCCTCTCCTGCATCACCATGAACATGAACTGCAAAACTATCTATTTATCTATCGATCTATCTATCTATCAGGACAAAAGTAGAGTGATTTGTAAAAGAACTGTTTGGATCTTTTCAATAAATCAGTTGATTCAGTTTACAAAGCTGGTTTGAATGATTAGTTCACAAAAACTGGTCTATTCTCAAGTCAACACACTGTCTATTAGTCTATTATTACTGATCCAGTCAGTCTGTTCTACTTTATCTCTAAATTATCCAAACATCTTTAAAACAAATTTTAAGAAACAAAATAAACACTTCAATGTTTCTGAAAAGCAGTATTGCACATTTAATGGCTATCTTAAAGTTTAACCTCCAAAATCCAATCTTTCAACTTTCTAAAAAGACCCCCAATGTCCCCAAATTACATCTGAATCTAGAAACAGTACTGTTGTTGTTCTGGATCCAGATTTTCTGTTCACTGTGAGTGAGACAGTACTAGTCAAGCAGAGGGTGACTAGACGCTGGAGGGGGTGTTTGTAGTTTGATGAAAAGGGTGTGTTAGCCCACCCTCTAGCCTCCTAACCTCCCTCTCTCCAAGCTTTTCAAAAAGCACACAATGGTTGACACCTGTGTCCTTTCAGAGCGGCCACTGTTATTGTTTACACACTCGGCAGAGGGGAGGAAGAGGCCACAAGAGCTGTGAAGCAGGCCAAAGCCGCAGCCCTTTACCTCCCTCCTTCTAATTAGGACGCTTCACCCAGACCCAAACACACACACACACACACACACACACACGAGGTGTATGTGAATGTGTGTGATGTCTGTTAATTTCTGCACCAGTAGCAATGAAATTTAAAGGAATAGTACAGTAAATGAATGTCCGATTCATGAAAAAAAATTCTTATGACTCTTTTCAATGAATCAGTTTATCCAGTTTACAAAACCAGTCTGAATGATTTGTTCAGAAATCAGACTGATTCATTCTCGAGTTTAACTCATAGATGGATGGATGGATATCTATCTATCTATCTGGACAAAATGTATAGGAACTGTTTATATAACTCGAATCTTTTCAGTGAGTCAGTTGATCTGTGAAAGTTAAAGGAATACTTTATATATACTTTAATGAACGCCTGATTCATGAAAGAATGGTTCTTAATAGTGAAATCTTTTCAGTGAATCAGTTGATCTAGTTCACAAAAGCATTCTGAATGTTGTGTTCACAAATTAGACTGATTAATTCTATTTATCTACACTATCTATAATGTACAGAAGTAGTGATCCCTGGGTCATGAAAGAATTGTTCTTGTGAGTCGAATCTTTTCAGTGAATCAGTTGATCCAGGAAACAAAACCAGTCTGAATGGTTCTATCAACCCGGTGTCTATCTATTGCTACTCCGTTCTTTATGAGTTTGGAACAACATGGTGATGAGTGAATAATGACAGAATTTACTTTTGGGTGAACTATACATTTAAAAACATATTTTACTGGTCCAGGGCGAGTTTCCGGGAGGTGTTTGTACTTCAGTAGATGTGGCGAACAACAAAGGGTGTTTGGGTTTATTTGTTGTTTTTTCCAGCTTGCTACAGGAATCATTTGTGCAGTTGTCTGTTGGGTTGGCTTGTATTTGTGGTGATGTATTGATTAAATAATTAGGGGGAATCTGTCGTGGGTCTGAATGTGTTTGCTGGTGTTATTTCGACATGACATGATTTCGCCCTGTATCTGAGCTTAATGAAGTCCCATGCACAATTACGCATCTTTTTGTACCCTAGCCCTTCTCTTTCCCTTCTGTTTTGGGGGGCTCATGGGTGGTAGGGTGGGGGTTAGATGAATTCTTCTTTCTCTCCCTGTCTCTTTTTCTCTATAAAGGAGAGAAATACCAATTAACAAAGGATAAGAAGTGAACCGTAAATACCCTCAACAAGGCCCAGCAAGAACAAGAACTGGCTTTCTCTCTATCTCTCTCTCTTTCCCCCCCATCTTCTATTCCCTCCACCTTTCACAAAGGGAAGGCTCGGAGCTTACAAAGTGCCAATTAACACTGAATGTTTGGCCCTTGCGCTTCCCTCCCGGAGCCGCTGACAGCGATGGTGTTTGGGTTAATACCGAAGGCCTGCAAAGAATTATAATTCTCCTCCTTCGCCCCCTCCCCCATCCCTCCATCTCCCCCCATCCTCAATCCCTTTATTTTGTTTCCAATGGGGTGGTTTTACAGTTCAATGCACGTTCAAAGGGTGATATAAGATGACTTTCCAAAGAATTTCGTTTGGAGCAGTGCGGGGCAGGGTAGGGGTTGCCATTGCAGTGGGATGATCGGTTAAAGGACAGCAATTGAAAAAAATTTCAGACAGACAACGAGGCTTCCTTTAGTTAGTGGTGTTTGGCATGCATTTTGGATTTGAAGAAAAACCAATCACTAAGGAGTGAATTGACTAAACAGTGTTAATTTCCTCAACAAAATTACTGAAAAAGTTTGTTATTGAGGGGTTGGAACTGTCAAAGAAAGTGAGACAAAAAATGCACATCATGACAATAATAAAACAATTCTAATTAAAACATACTGTTAAAGTCGCCATGAAACAGAAGTTGCGATAGTCTTTTCTTCCCTATTGTGACGTATATCCGAGTGAAATGGCTTCTTGAACAAGAAAAAAAATGTAGAGCAGGACTTGATTTTGTTCATGGGAAATTGATTGGATGGTTGTGGTTTGCTATTGGTCGATCTCATGTGAGTGATAGGTTGTCCCGCCCTTGCATGAATAAACATCATCAGAGAAGAGATGTGTTATTTTGATTAACTATTACGAGGGCATGTGAATTAAAAAAAAAAAAAAAAAAAAAAAATGAATATACTGCAATATTCCATAAGAAAACAACAAGAATTGTCCATTTTGATTTCATGGTGACTTTAAAAT
Source organism: Mylopharyngodon piceus (assembly GCA_039654765.1). Classification (NCBI taxonomy): domain Eukaryota; kingdom Metazoa; phylum Chordata; class Actinopteri; order Cypriniformes; family Xenocyprididae; genus Mylopharyngodon; species Mylopharyngodon piceus. The sequence continues at coordinate 38,273,215 of CM077438.1, forward strand.
TAAAAATAATATTAAGAATAAAAAACGAATAATTGAAGCATAAAGAATTCACAATATTGTATTACAATTGTGTATTCTATAGCATTATTTAATGAGCTAAAGTTTTCACAACAAGTACAGTTTTGACAATTTTTGTTAATTTTGACGAGTTTAAATTAATATAAGTGGTTGAATATTTTAATTCTGCATGTTCTCGTCAACTAGTCTGAGTAAAACTTACTAAAATCAAAGAATATGACATTATGATTTTATTGACTATATTTGAAGGATATTTTGGTCAAGAGACAAAAACACTGACTAAAACAAAAGCTGAAAGATTGAGCACCATAGTACCCATGCAGCAATGATGGCAAATATGTATAAAACTGCTCAGCAAAAGCACATGCATACCGGAGGCTCCAGTGGGCGTCACCATGCTGGTTTGGGTCGTTTCATAGACCGTATGGCAGTGACATGGCTGTTTCTCTTTGCCTGGACTCATAAATCAGCAGGCTAAATAAAAGAGAGGGCAAATGGGGTTAAACCCTTGAACATGCCCACGTCTCCAGTCAGGACATCCTTCACAGTCAATGTGGGATCAGTTGATCATCAGTGAAGATCACAGTATAAAAGGAAAATGTGACCCCAAATTAACCTTGTCAAGTCTGAGTCTAAATGTATGACATTTTGCTGATGACAGTGAACTACAGAGTCTGTAATTGTGGTGATCATGTCAAAAAATGAGGACAATTAGCCTACTTTAGGTTAAACTTTATAAGGTGAATATAATGTAGAGCACCACAAAACTGTAAAACAAATGTGGGTCTTTTCAATGAGATACTCGCATACTGGTAAATCATAAAGGGGCCCTATTATGCCCTTTTTCAAAAGATTTTGTTTTTGGTGTCTACTATAGGTTTCTATGCTTGATTTGTCCAAAAACACATTATTTTTCACATATTTGACATTGTTGCAGCACCTCTTTTCCCAGTCTGTCAGTAACGCTCTGTTTAGTTCCTGTCTCTTTTGTTCATGCTCAATCAGCAATATTACACACTAAACAAAGTTGAAAATGGAAAAAAAAAAAGTCCCTTTTGAAAGATTCTGCTCAATGAATAAATGTACTGTAAATCATCTCATAAATGCAATTTCAAACTAGTAGCAATAGTCTTATTAGCATATGATGGAAAAACTAGGTTCAGTGCTGGCTTCAAAGAGACAAAATGTGCATTTTCCCCTCCTCTTGCATCTGTTTTTGTGCCGGGGTGGAATTTCCCAAGTGTGTGTCGTGTGAAGCGTAGTGTCTGCCTGTCTGGGGCCTAGCTGACCTCTTCAGGAAGGTGAGCAGAAGTTAGAAAGAAGCAGAGAGAAAGACAAAGCAACAGACAGAGAGAGAGTTTGGTCGACAAGTGTTGTTTGGTGCAGTGACTCATGAGGCAGTATAGAGGGGTGATGTGAGGGTCAGGCAGAGAAGAGAGAGGAGAGGGAGCTCACAAAGACTGTCAAGAACAGGTTCAGGTCAAAGAAAAAAATATTTTGCATACAGGAAAAAAAAAGTCATATATACATATATATACACTAAGTTTGGGGTTGGTATATGTTTTAATGTTTTTTGAAAGACGTATTTTATGCTCACCAAGGCTGCATTTATTTGATCAAAACAGTGACAACAATATTGTAAAATATATTTACAATTTTGAATAACTATTTTAATGTATTTTAAAATGTATTTTATTTCAGTAATGGCAAATCTGAATTTTCAGCATCATTACCTTTGATTTTCTGCTCAAGAAACATTTCTTATTATCAATGTTGAAAACAGTTGTGCTGCTTAAAGGGATAGTTCACCCAAAAATGAAATTTCTGTCATTAATTACTCACCCTTATGTCGTTCCACACCCGTAAGACCTTCATTTATCTTCGGAACACAAATTATGATATTTTGATGAAATCTGAGTTTTTTTTTATCCTCCATTAAAAGCAACGAAATTACCACATTCAATGTCCAAAAAAGTAGTAAAAACATTGTTAAAATAGTCAACATGACTACAGTGGTTCAACCTTAAAGGATTAGTTCAATTTGAAATGAAAATTAGCCCAACCTTTACTCACCCTCAAGCCATCCTAGGTGTATATGGCTTTCTTGTTTCTGACGAAGACAATCGGAGAAATATTAATAAATATCCTGATGCATCCGAGCTTTATAGGGTTCAATGAGTATGAGCTGAACAAAGTGCTTCCATCCACATCCATCCATCATAAACGTGTACTCCACATGACTCCGGAGTGTTAATAAAGGCCTTCTGAAGCAAAACGATGTGTTTGTGTAAAATAAATATCCATATTTAACAAGTTATGAAGTCAAATATCGAGCATCCGCCGGACTGCTTTCTATATACAAGTTACGAAGAAAGTGTAAACTGGCGTCGTGTCAATTACACTTTTTCTGTAAGTTTAATAGGGAAGGCGCATGACGTAGCGTAAGCTTTGTTAACTGCAAGAGGTTTACACTTTCTGCGTATGTTGAATATGGAAGGCGGTCTGGCGGAAGCTCGATATTCGACTTGAACATAACTTGTTTAAATATGGATATTTTTTTTTACACAAACGGTTGGGTAAAGGTTGGGCTAATTTTCATTTCAAAGTGAACTAATCCTTTAATGTTATGAAGCGAGAACACTTTTTGTGCGCAAAAGCAAAACAAAAATAACGACTTTATTCAACAAATTCATGAAGACACAGCGTTTCTTATTCAAACGTTCCCATTAGCTTTGTCTTTATTGCAATCAATAAAACTGGTTTACTAACAAGTTCACCGGAAATGCCCAAGCTGGCTTAACGAAAACCAGGAAGTAACCATGCGTATGGTCAATTAGGTCACCAACGGACGCTGTCAGCTGAGCTCATATGTGAGTAAATAACATGTACTCACTTTTTACATTATTTAAGATAACAATACATCAAATTATTCTAATATTAAAATAGTAATATTTTATAAATTGAATAATTATACATTGCTTAATCTTCACATATGACTCGAGGCCAGATGGTTGGGTGAAGACGGCGTGTCACCTCACACACAGCGCGAGAGCGCACCAATGGAAATGATTAAAGAAAATATTCAACATCTGGGATCGATTCCCCTCGAAGACGAATTTCAAAGTGTATGCAAACGACAGCGTAAAAAGCAATTGCACAGGATCTACCAATTTGGTATCTTATTCACATCTTGTTCCGTGACTTTTGACCGCATGAATTCATACATTTATGCATGAAGGCGCACGGTGTCACACGCACGCACGCACACACACACAGACACTCGAACCTTTCTTGGGCAACCTTTTGTTTTCCTAAAGATGACCCTGAAATTGTTTAGACTGCACTGCATCCACTGCCATTGGCTTTGGACTTGCACAGTGAGCAGCTAGGAACTGATTAATGAATATTTGAGAGAGATTCTCTGATTTTTGTGGGAGTACGCATTTCAAAATTATAGCCACAAGACTGAAACATTATACGTTTTAACATGACGCTGTCATAAAAAAAGCATACTTACCTTATAATGCTGATATTTACACGAATATCCACTTTCTGTTCCACAGAAGAAAGAAAGTCATACGGGTTTGGAACGACATGAGGGTGAGTAAATAATGGCAGAATGGCAGACTATCCCTAAAAAAGTATGATGATGTAAACACAACAATGATTTATGGAACAGTTTATTACTTTTAAAGGGGAAAATATGACGGTAATAGGGTTGATATAGCTTAGCATAACTTAAGTAAACAGCATTTTTAAAATTATATTTAGGTTAAATTAAATCTTTAAAAAGTTAAGTTGAAGGCTAAGTTTAAAATATATAGAGAGAGAGAGAGAGAGAGAAGCTTTTGTGGATTTTAAAGTTTCCATGGATGTCAAAGGTTCTTTATGGAACCATCAGTGCCAATATGGAACCTTTATTTTTGCGTATACAGCAAGAATGGTCATTGATAATAGGAACCTTGTCGAAAATTGGAATTTGTAACAACGTAAATGATCTGATCACCAACTTGTTTGCAGATGACATGGCATCTATATATCCTCCATCTCAGCTGTGGCTTTGATGGCGGCACAGTAGCAGGGTAATCTCTCTACACAGTAGCTACTGTTCCCCTCCATCCACCCCTCTCTATGCCTCCCTCCAATGCCCCAAGCTCCCCCAGCCCTAGTCTCCCCTTCACAGCTTGCTGTGACCCATCTTGCACCTCCCGGAGTCCACAACAGACGCTTGGTGTGTGAAGAGGGTCAGGAGTTCAATGCGCGACTCTATCCGTCCCCCCTCTCTGTGCAGTGAGTGCTCACGAGGTTTATAATTGTCTGCTGTTGGCATCCAGGGCAGGTTCAAGCGCAGTGCAGTGCTGGAGAGAGAGATGTGTCTTATTAAACATTCACTGATTAGATGCAACTAACTGACAGGGCCTTGTTTTTACTCTCCTTTTCCCAGCTATAGCTCCCTTCCCGACAGACATACACACACCTCCCTCTCTTCAATGTGCCCTTTTATATTCATCCTTTCTTCATCCTTTCTTCATGGCATTTAAATGTTCAGAGCTGCTGAACTGTCATCTCTTATCATTTATTTTTTTTACATGCATTTTTGTCATTTATATTTTCATTTTTAATAATAATAAAATGTAGTAATTTAATTATATATATATATATATAATTTGTATATATAATCTATAATTTAGATTAATTTATATACTCAAATTTTAATTGAATGCATTTTAGTTGCATTTTTAATAAATAAAATGTAAACAAAAATAATAATACACACAAACACACACAAACATAATATAAATCTAAACTGATTGTCCAAAAAAATCTAAATTAGTTACATAATTATTTATGATTTGTCACTATAAATTCAACTTCCTGTCATTCCAGTTTAACGTCCTATGAACTTGGCCTATAATTTCAAATTCCAAAATCTTTGGGTAAAATCTGGGCATTATTACGTTAATTGATATCAACATTATAGAGTAAACAGGAAAAGGAGAATAGGACATCTCCAGGTTCAAACTCTAGTCAGCCACATGAGCACCAAGGCTGTGTTAACCACTAGGCCCTGGCTCTAATATATGACAAAGCAATAATTTTAAAGTAAGTCTCTATTTAAAAAAAAAAAACTGTTCTGATATAAAAGTGTTAGGGAATGTTAAATATATTAATAATACTATCTATAAGGTATTCTCATACTGAACCATTTTTATCCTGCCATCTACCTAACCGAATCAGGAAATGAAGGAACACCTTGGTTCAATTCTAATCCATAGGCAACGTGTCATTAGTGTCTTGCTAAAGACTGAAAAAGTGTGTGTATGCTGCAATAAACGAGAGCAGTAAGTGTAAAAATACAAGAGAGAGAAGTGCAACAGCAGTAGAGCAGATGTGGCTGGAATGCAGCCAAATTCAACCTCTCTGTAGTCCATAACCCTCATCTCAGGAGAACGCTGAGGAGACAATAAGAGCGAACGAAAGGATCAGAGAAAAGAGCGCAAGTCTTTCATCTTCTTCCATCCTCGTTCCGTCACCCGAGCATGTCCCGATGAACTCGGTGTTGATAAAAGTCGCATATTTCTTAGAGCAACCTTATTCTCTGACAAAACCGTCGCTGTTGTGTCCTCGGCTTTCAGCATGACCTAGTTTTCATGCAAGCAGATGGTTCAGACTGATTACTAAATCAATAAATCAACCAAAGAATGATTTTATCATTTAACATTTTATCCTCACAGATGAATGGAGACGGCAAAGAGATGACAAAATTGGGCAGCTGCCACCATCCGATGTTCTGATGTGGACTTTCTCAGGCGAGTGTTTGGTCTTTGGAGAGCGGCTATGAACATCCGTCTGCAGATGGCCAACACATTGCATTCCAGACAGGCCCTTCTGTCTGGACTGGACCAGGAACGGTGCAATTCCGGCTTCATGGCTCTCCAGGGCCACATGGAACTGTGTCTCTCTCAAGCAACACCCGCAAGATCTTGTGTGCATCACAGTGCAGTTTTTCCATCACCGCTGGAACAGGTCCGTGGACATCAGGTTGCACCTTCATGTTACCTAGAAACAAACTGTTTATAGTCTGATTATTCAAAGTATAAAGGCTGCTGAAAACATAGTCACATGGTCATAAAATATTGTAACATAAAAACGCTCTTGGCAAAGTTGTGGTTTTGCATGTACTTGTTGAAAGACATGGTGATGGCTGGCAGATGACCTCACGGTGTAAGGCTCAGCTGTGCAACCGAGAGATCATAGTTTTGGCTAGTTAGACTAACTAAAGTATGACCTTTGTGAAAGCGAACAGTCCCAAATCCTTCACTAGCCTCTATCCTGAGCTGTGACATCAAAGATGGAGAAAATATAATCCATTTCACATTACAAAAAAGAATCAAGACTCTGATAAACATATACTCAGACAGACAGACAGATAGATAGATAGATAGATAGACAGACAGACAGACAGACAGACAAATAGATAGACAGACAGACAGACAGACAGACAGACAAATAGATAGATAGATAGATAGATAGATAGATAGACAGACAGACAGACAGACAGATGGATAGATAGATAGATAGACAGACAGACAGACAGACGGATAGACAGATAGATAGATAGATAGATAGACAGATAGATAGATAGATAGATAGATAGATACCTATAGACAGATAGTTAGATAGATACCTGTAGACAGCTAGACAGACAGCCAGATAGATAGATAGACGGACGGACCGACCGACCGATCGGTAGATAGATAGATAGATACCTGTAGACAGCCAGATAGTAGACAGACAGACAGACAGATAGATAGATAGATAGATAGATAGACGGACCGACCAACCGGACTGACCTACCGATCGGTAGATAGATAGATAGATAGATAGATAGATAGATACCTGTAGACAGCCAGATAGATAGACAGACAGACAGACAGACAGATAGATAGATAGATAGATAGATAGATAGATAGATATAGATAGACGGACCGACCAACCGGACTGACCGACCGATCGGTAGATAGATAGATAGATAGATAGACAGACAGATAGATAGATACCTGTAGACAGATAGACAGATAGATAGATAGATAGATAGATAGATAGATACCTGTAGACAAATAGATAGACAGACAGACAGACAGATAGATAGATAGATAGATAGATAGATACCTATAGACAGATACCTGTAGACAGATAGATAGATAGATAGATAGATACCTATAGACAGACAGACAGACAGATAGATACCTATAGACAGATAGATAGATAGATAGATACCTGTAGACAGCCAGACAGACAACCAGATAGATAGATAGATAGATAGATAGATAGACGGACCGACCGACCGGACTGACCGACCGATCGGTAGATAGATAGATACCTGTAGACAGCCAGATAGACAGACAGTCAGACAGACAGATAGATAGATAGATAGATAGATAGATAGATAGATAGATAGATACCTGTAGACAGATAGATAGATACCTGTAGACAGATAGATAGACAGACAGACAGACAGACAGACAGATAGATAGATAGATAGATAGATAGATAGATAGATAGATAGACGGACCGACCAACCGGACTGACCGACCGATCGGTAGATAGATAGATAGACAGACAGACAGATAGATAGATAGATTGATTGATTGATTGATTGATTGATTGACAGAAAGGGCTGTAACCAGCATAGGTTAGCTCAGGCTAGCATGGGAATTCATGCAGTTTTAAGTTGGCCCGTATATCAGGGAACACAATGCTGATAATGGCCCTTTAATTTGTCACTGGACATATATTGGACTTTTGCCATGTATATGCTGAGAACTTTTGTCTTTCACAGAATTTCAGCCAGTTTACATGAAAAGACACTGGGAACTTGAGATTTACCCGTCAGAGTTACAATTTGCTCAATTCGTTCCAGATTATATTCCTGTTGAAACTGCCTCATCTCAGTCCAAATGCTCTGACGATGAGACCATTTGAAGAAAAAGAGCTCATTATTACATGTGCTGTATTCTTTCAGACGATCCTTTGGAATAGAGATGGTTCCAAGTAGCATCTGCACGGCTCAAACGGACCAGATGTGTCTTTGGCTCCGCAGCCAAGTCTTTAAGCAGCAGCGGACCGTGCCTGCTGCCTCCCTGGGGTGCCTGGAATAAAAGCACAACTGTTAACAGGTAGCCCCCACCATTCCTGATGCCCCTTATAGACTGCACATAGGAACAGGCGGAATTGTTGAGGTCTGCTGAAACAAACAAAGAAGCAGATGAGAAAAACCGCCAACTTCTTGTCAAAGAGACTCACTCAAACCTTCTACTCTAGACTTCATCCAGCCTGGCCCCCTAAACTTCAACAAAGGCACGACAGAAATTTATTTTCATAACCTCTTTTTAACGCAAATAAAACTCACAGGGAAAAGGATTTGGGCCAAATTTGTCTTTTACACCGACGGAGATCGCCAAAGGGGATCGTCGGGATTGGAATGTTTGACTCCCATCCTCCCAAAGATCAAGGGGGGTCTTAAGCTACTCAACCAGAACTGTAAGGATTATTGGCTTTTTACAAGGAGGCCACTTGTGTTATCCGAAAGACTGAGCTTGTTAGCTTCCTTGTCTGCTCTCAAGTCCAAAAAGCAAGAGTACTGAGGTCAATGACGTGATGCTTTGTTTTTGTTCTATGTATTAATTTACTAAAAATGCATTTAAAAAAAATCATATATTCGTTATAGTATGATTAGCATGCATTTATATATATGTTTTGTTTTTGAATGTTTACTCAAAATGACATATGCCAAACTTTTCCAATCATGTAGTCTGACTAAATCCCTCCACAAGTTCGCATTCATTTCAAAATCCAATCAACAACTGATGGACAAAAACAAGTCCTTGCCCCCTACATTTTTCTTTTTCTTTTTCAATAATCCCCCCCCCCCCCCCCATAAAATAGGAAGTGACATCATAGAAAGGTCAATAAGTCTCTTAAAATATCAGGTAGTTTAACTTTTTCATAACAAAGCAATGTTTGTTGTAAAATGTCATGTGGTACAAACCCTCCAAAAAACTATGACATTTATAAATGAATAATTCATGATATTAAAAAAAAGTACATTATTAAGAACTGTTAATTAATTGGTCGCAACATGTTTTAAACTAGATTTTCCTTATTTTTCTTTATCATGGACACTCTTGTACATCATTGACCCACTAAACATAAATCAACATGGAGGAATTTCTAACTACAAACCAATGAAACAAACTTTTCATACTCAGTAAGAATGACACTTTCTTTTCTTGGGAGAATTAGCACTTATAAATATAGCATTGCCAGGAGTTAATTAGCAATCTTGTTGCCCTTTAAATGCATTCCAATTTGAGAACAAAAAGTGTGATGAAATCCAAGAGGTGAGAGGAAGCTAGGTTTCGCGTTGAAAGAACACAAGTCATCATTCAACTGCCCATGTTTTCAAATAACAGCCCTTTGAAAAACACACTAGAAGCTACTGAAAGACATGCCATACCATTACAACACCAAACAGCACCTAAGACTCGCCACCTTGGCTGCTAGTGGTCGGCTTTTATCAACTATACATACCTGCTGATGCAGAACATGTATTATATAGCTCAAAAGAAGATGACACAGCAGCTTAAAAACAGAAAACGCAAAAACAACTGTATAGAAAGTGAACGAGCATGAAAATACACATGTGTAATGAATGTGTTTTACCTCTGACGGTCAGTCATGCATTTCTGTTTTGAAAAGCCATGCCAGTGAGAGACCAGTTTATATGCGTTGTTTTTTCTTTCCCTCCTTTTTTGTTTTGGTTTCCTCCTCCCAAGCTGCAAGTCTTTAGTCAAAGTCTTGCTTTGACAGGTGAAGATCAACCGGAGCCGTCACTATTGGCAACCATGTGGGACTGAAGGGAAAAGGTCAGAACGGGGTCACCGGAGGCTCAGTCATTCTATACCTATTCAATAATATGCCCAACCCCCAACAGGTTAAAGGTCCCACACAATATACCTTACCCAAAGTTCTCCAATTAGCCCTGGATCACAGTCTGGAAATAAGATTCATAATGTGAGGGGGGATTAAAGAATTGCATGCTGGTCTTTTTCTTTATTTATCCATCATTACTGAGAGGGAGGTTCTTCTGCTGCAGTTAAAGCTGTATAACTGTATTAGGCAGGTGATTGAAATGCATTTAAGGACTTAAGAAATTATTTGTCATAATCCAGAAGTTATATACAAAAAGGAAAATATTGACGTATAAATTAAAATAAATTCCAACGCAATTTTAAAAATAGCAACAAACTGAAAATTGGAAAAGAAAAAATAACAAATTTAAGGTCATTTCAAGAAGAATTACAATGAAGCCCATTTCACCTGTCAAAGATGAAAAATTTCATTGGAAAAAGGAAAGTATACTTAACAAGGCTGTACTAAACACTGGGCATTTAGCAGCAATTAACACTTAATGTCTAGCACATGGGTGAACATCGTTCTAGCCAACAACTTTCTTCAATCACTCACTTTCACAGTGCATACTAGACCACACTATCAGCCTGTACTATTAGTAACTGCATTGTGGATTCTAGAAACCCTGGTGGACGCTGTTTTTGAATGCATCTTGTTTAAAGAATCACGACCAAATCAGCTTAATGATACATGGTTTCCTTAAGACCAATTGGTTGACTAGTTGATTTTGAAAATACAGTATATAATATAGTAAATATAGTATAATTGTGCATTCATAATGGAATACATAAGTTAGAACATAATATAGAGTCATTATGGCCCTGATACACCTGATATTAAGATACGTTTTGGTCGATCGGATCACAAGTAGACGAGGGAGACACATTCCCGTTTACACCTGGTGTTTTAATCCGTCTCTTTTGTCCACTGACCACTTCTGTCCTGATTTATTCGAGGGTCTATGTATGTATGGGGTGGGTAAATGTATGGGCTTTTTCAGATCTTTCGATCTAATGGACAAAATAAACTTGCACAATTTACATATGCAAAAGGAGATGATGGAAAAACCAGCAGCTTTCATTTCTGCTCTGACAGCTGCAAGACCACAGCAAACGCTGTGAGTGCGTGTTAGAAATTAGGAATGGTGAGAGAACATTGTGCTTGGTACATTTTTCATCTTCATACCAAACTTAGATCTTCAGCCAACAGTTTAAATCCTGTTTGGCTAGCATGCTTCCCATAATGTTTACGCGTTAGGTTAGTAGGTGGAGAGTAGACGGTCTTTAGTGGCTGTTCGAACACATTCGACCACATGAGGATCTACACAACGAAAGCAATCCGGTCAAATGCATTTTCAACTACCTCTAGAAATGGTCAAAATTGGAAAAGCTCAAAATGTTTTAGACCCCGTTTACACCTGTATTTAGCGCCGTCCACTTGTGATCTGATCGACCAAAATGCATCTTAATACCAGGTGTAAACAGGGCCTATGACAACTTTTTAGTGCCACATTAAAATAAATAATAAACCTTATAATAAGAGAGACTGTAAATCAGAATCAAGGCAAACACTTTGCAGCCAATTGACAAGAGAGCAGGTTATTTTAAAAGCGATCACAAGTGATCACATTAAGTGAGCAGGTTTCTACAATATACATGTTATTTTGAACTCTTTAGTTACTATAACCACTACAGTGACTCAATATATAAATTAAATGACAGCAAGTTCGTAATATTAGTCGAGTAGTCGATATTGAAAATATATAGTTTTGCACATCCCTAATGGAATACATAAGCTAGAACATAATATAGAATTAGTACAACGATTTAGTACGGCACATTCAAATTAAAATAAACTATGATTTAACAAATAAAGTCATATCATGAGTTATTCTCATAATGCTACAACTTTAATATCGTACTTTTGTGTGTATTCTCATCATAATACAACTTTAATCTTGTAATTCTATAACTTTATTCTGGTAAAAAAAAAAAAAGGTCTATTATGACATTATTCCCAAAACATTAGGACTTTTCACAAAATCTTGGCACTAAAGCATGTCATAAATAAGAGATTGTGCTTGTTTCAAAAACTAGTATCTAGACATGACAGCAGACATTGTGCATTCCAGTCAACTTGAATTCGACCAACGCAACAAACTTTCCATCAAGGCAGAACATGGGGAAGGTGTTAAAGGAAAATCCCACCATCTGTGCTTTCCTTACGCCAAACTCTTCACCTCCCCCAATCCAAGTGCTTTTCAAAAAAGTCTCCAGGAATTCCACTTGAGGGACAGACACAGATAATTGGTCGCAGATTTTTATTGGAGGGACACAAAGGGACCTCCTATTCTCCCCAACGCAGCTGTCCCATTCACACCCCGCAACCGACCTCCTATGCATCTTCTCCCCCGCAGGGTCTACACAAACTAGGCCTCGAACACGGCCCCTTTCATTGGCACAATGAAGACCTCGGATGCATCCCCTTCTCCTGACCCTGACCCTCAGACCCTTCCTCTACCACCCTGTGGATCTGTCAACTTCAGAGGACTGCCCTGAGCTACTATTTGTCCACCCTTTGATATCGTGAGAGCCATCAATTAGAGATCCCAGGGTGCGCTTTGGAGATGCACCTGTTGGAAGGGTTGCAATTCGATCTGTGACTGTTGGTGACGAGGGTCGTGTTGACTTGATCATATTTGTGGTGACTTCTTTGATGAAAAGAGACCTCCTACAATTTTTGTAACCTTTGGAATGTTGCTGTCAGTTTTTTTGAAGAAGAACTCTGATCCAGATACTTGACTGCAATTTTCAGGTCATCTAGATCACACCAAGAGCTGAGTGTCCATCTGTTGGATTAGTTGATTGATAGGACAGAGAAGACATCCAAATCAAGAATCCATTAAATTATATAAATATCTTTGAATCAGTTGCATATCAAATAAACCCTAAGCTCCGCCCCGTTGGTTACTGAGATGAAAAGCATCAATTTCTGTAAAAATGTTAGTAAAAATATATTATAAATACTATTCTAACATGAATTGTGACTTTGCAAAGCAGTTTTATCTGCTATTCTTCTTTAAAGAAACCATTAAATGACGCAGTTGCATGATTTAAAACTCTAAGAATCAAGATAAACTCTTTACAGTCAAATGTAATGAGAGAAGCTTCATTACAAGCGATCACATTAGTATTTTTGGTTGCGGTCACATTTACCGGTGATCTGCGAAATCCAGTCCTTTCAATAGGAGTCTGCGAAATCAGGAATTTCACGTAAGAGTAAAGATTTCCCCTCAGATTCAGCATCAGGTTAAACTTTTTAATGGGAAAGCTGCTTAGTTTGAAAGTGACTCATGTGTGAGTTGTGCTTCGTGCAATTTCTGCGAAATTGTGCTGAAATTTCGCTAATGTGAATGTGTGTTAAGTGAACAGAATAGTTCCTAATGTTTCTACAACATATTCACAATGTTACTGTAAACTTTTTAATTACTATTGACACTAAAATAGCATGCACTTCACATTATTTATAAAACAAATGCTTGTCTGAGAAAATGGCGGACAACAACAGTGGCTAAGTGAGGATTGGTCATTTTTTAAAGACGGGGCTCAGTGAATAGGATAATCAAGAACAGGATTTCAATTCTGCATGTTCTTCACCCATTATGGCTTGGAAGTAAAAGCACAGTGGTTGACCAATGCAATGCCTGATTCAAAATCATATGACTTAAGTATAATTTGGATCACTAGGAACAACAATCTAATTGGCAGAAGATTTGATGGGACCACAAATGATTTTAGCACAACCCATGAAGAGCAATTTGAAAAACATTAGATGCATTATTTGTTTAAAAATAAAACCAAAAGGCATTCATCTGTTCTGACATCCAAACTGTTTTTTTTTTTTTTTTTTTTTTAAATCATATTGTGAGGAAGTAGTGGGGGGCAGTGGGGACACTCTGGAAACAGTTGAAAGGAGGGTAACACGTTTTCAGAAAGACTGTTTCCTGTGCTTTCTCTTGGCTCTACCTTAATGGATCACATGTGTTGAAATGATGTATTGTACAGAGAAGTAAAGCGTTGAAAATTACATAGGGACTACAAAAGGCAGAAAAAGATCCCTCTTTGTGAGAGCCATGAAGACATTGAGTGGAATTTTAGGGGGAAAGGTAAGATGGAAAGTGATTGTTATACCAGTCACAGACAGTCTTGCAGTGCGCAGTGATGGTAGATCTCTTATGCAGCCTGACTAGGGCGTCTCAAGAGACTTTCAAGAGGCCAGAGGTCAACCACCCCTTTCCTGATGTGCCATATGTTAAAGGAATTTGCCAGTGCATTGTGGGAGTTAGACCCCCACAACTTTAAAATTACTAACACATACACCCCCATGCCTTTCCAGCCAATCTCTCTTTTCTGCCCCCCAAAAAATCACTTCTTTATAGTCGTCCAGAGCTCAGCTGCCCCAAACAGTTTAATTATTACTGGCTGTGAATACTAACACCAGTACTAATATTAGTACTAATATATATATATACAAAATATTAATATATCAAAATTAATTAATATTAAGGCGAGACACCCCAGGTGAATAGGGTAAAAAAATTAACTAATAGATATCACCATACTACCCCAGCTGACTGATTACATTAAAAATTGCAAAAAAAAATTCTATTACAAGTTTTCTAAAATGTTATGTTTAAATATGCAAATGAGGCGTTATCTAATTAAATATGCGCTAATTTGCATACATTTCTAGAACAAAAATCTGAATATTGGATGACGTCAGGTTCAAAATTCTTGTTTAATTTTTTGGACATATTAAATTCAAAGGTTTTTACAGAGGGAATTTTGGATATCTCTTTTTATCACTCCATAAATCAGAAAATACTATCAACAGCCAGAAAAAGAATTATTTTCACCATTTTTTTAGGAATAAAATGTTGTATAAAATCAGGCAAATTATATATCAACAAATCCCTCTGTAAAAACCTTCAGAATATAGATAGGAATAAAACTGTAAAGTTTGGTGTATATAAGTTCTGCTGAAGTGGAGATTTCTGACTCAGAGCAGGAGAAAAAACTTTAACGGCCTTTAAAGATATACTCTTAAAAGTGTATTTTGGATGTTTTCTTTCCACCAGTCTGAAAAAACACTTTATGAAAAGCCAAAAAGTGCAAAATCTCAAAATTGACAGGTGCCTGAAAAAACACGTGTTTTTGCCTGTAGTGTCCCCCCTTAATATGTATATCTTAATAAATTATTGATATTTTTTCCTAAATTTATATAATAAATATTAATATTAATATATAAATATTGTATTTAATGTTTAAAATTATATTGAAATAATGTATAATATATTTACATATTTTTCTTAGTCCATTTCTATGTAAATATGCACACAGTATGCTCTCATAAATAAGAATTAAATGTTTATGAAGAGACATGCAAAAAGTAAATGAAAAAGAAGAAGAAAGAAGTTAAAGAGTAGAGAAGACTTCAGCCATAGTGGGTCTTTTGTTTCTGTTACTGTCCCCTCCCCCTTCCTGTGTTTCAGAGAAACTCTCTGACAAGGCTAATTAACTGTTATTAGTAATAATACCCTCTCGTTATAGGTGGTGGCTGTCTGTTAAGCTAGTCAGACTGAGAGGCGGAGGCCGGGAAGCTAATACAGATGCAGTGGTTGTGCTGCTAATAAGATAAATCATGGAGAAATTAAATGCTAATTTGTTACTCAAGACAAGGTAAGTTTAGTAGTAAACTCTTTTCCCGCCAGCGTTTTTTAAAAACGTTGCCAGCCTTTGCCAGCATTTTTGAATATTTTCACAAAACTTTCATGGTATATATTTTGTTGTATGAATATCTGAACATGCAATTTGTCAAAAGAACGAACAGAGCCTCTGCTTTTAAACAACAACAACAACAAAAATTATTCTAGCTTCATGGATTCTTTTTTATCAACACTTTAATATGGGTAAGATTCATAAAAAAAAAAAAAAAAGCTAAATTGTGAACAAAAAGCTGAGAAAATCAAGTTTTTGTCAAAGACCATGTCCGGATCAGATTCAGAGTCATGATCAAAACATATATGGAGTAGATTGAGTCCATCAACACCCCCAAAGCTTCACAGTCCTATACCTCATCCTGGGTTGACATTTCATTCGGTAGGCAGTTTTGATTTATATACTGTTATATGCGTTATTTTACATGTGCATAAGCAATGCTTTTATCGCTTGTTTCCGCTTCTTTTTCACCTGTGTTTTGATCCTGAGATTCTGTACTCTTTCAGAAGATGCGTAATAGCGCCCCCTACCGTATATCAGTGAAAACATGGGTTGCCATCAAAGGCGGGGAAGCGTTATGTCATAAATAATGGAAAATTCCATCAATGGTGAGGAAAGAGTTAATTGGAGAACAACATAGCCGGCTCCACTAAAAAGCGACCTTTTACAAATCGCAATAAAATATCACATGGTTTTGAAATGACGTAAACTGACCAAGCTGATATATGTCTGTCAGCCAGTGTGTGGGAAACAAACCTGAAGAAAAACAAACCTGTGGAGGCTAAAGAACAACCATTTCACATTAGGATTCAGGCAGCTATTGACACACAGAAACACACAGCTCTAATTTACAATCGGTCTGCAGTTTCAAAAGTGACAACAGCCTCGAAAACAGCCTGAGATGGCTGAAGTGGTGAATGGGATCAGTGGGCAAAAACCCTGAGCCCCCTGAGGGGCAATTAGCCGGGGCCTTGAAGCAACAGTGGGTGGCGAGAGTCTTACGCCACAGATGGTACCAGTCAGCTGCTCTTGGTCCGCGTGGACACAGTGGTATGCTGCCTATGCAAACATGCAAACTCAAACAAATGAAGGTATGTTCTTCACATTTTGCCCAGCGCGTACCCACACATACGCACGGCCGCATGACCACACACAACTTATGAAGTCATGCTTGGCCAACGCCTACGGACACAAGTTCTCTTGTCTTTGAAACACAAAGTCTGCCTATGCATGTCCAGGAACAACAGTATGAGGATGGCCAAAACGGAGTCCCTCAGTCGGTAGTGAGCCACAGGCTCAAAGTACACTAAAAACATACCTAATGGCATAAACATGAACAACTGTGTGGAAAATGGGTGTAAGACTTATTCTCAAGCTTACTCATGTCCCTGTACAACCTACTGCATTTACAGTGCAATAAATCCAGTGAAGGCACATATAATGCAGAATATGTGGTGTAGCGCTGGGTATTTGCATTATCAGCCTTGAACAGAAACTACATTTTGTATGCATATTCAAACTGCATTTGTAGCACACTGTAACTACACTGCAAACAGTTATCAAGGTAACTGAATCCTTTTAACTTTGACCTTCGAAGTGCTTTTCAAAATGTGTATTTATTCAAATTACACTTTTTTTTTTAAATCAATAACATTGATGAAAACTTTTTTAATTATTTACATTATTAGTTGCTTGTTTTGGTTTTCTTTTTTCAACAAAACAAAAAAATTAAATGAAAAGAAATTAAACATCAAATAAATAATAAAAGACAGGTGTCAAAGCAAGATTTTGATCAAATGATGACTTGAATTTCACTCCCCAAACAAAGATATTATACAGCTTAAAGGGATAGTTCACCCAAAAATAAAAATTATGTCATCTACTTACCCTCAAGTTGTTCCAAACCTGTATGAATTTCTTTCTTCTGCAGAACACAAAAGAAGATATTTTGAAGAATATGGGTAACCAAACAGTTAATGGGACCCCATTGACTTCCATTAGGGGTGTAACGGTACACAGAATCACGGCTCGGTACGTACCTCAGTTTTGGGGTCACGGTTCGATACAAGTTTGGTACAACAGGAAAAAGCAACAAATCCCCAATGCTAGGTTTCTTTTCATTTATTTTCAAAAGACAGTAGTGCAAATTTCTGTTTGTTCCATCCAGCGGCATTTAGTCCCCCCTGAGGTCGTTGGTACAGTACAGCCCCCTTTAGTGTATTAAGCACTAAGCAATAAACAGAATGCACTGTTGCATAGGTCATATTTTTTGTAGGGCTGATAAAAAACAAAAGTTATTTGGTCACAAGAGATTAGTTATTGCACTCCTGTAGTCTTTTTCTGCCTAGCTCTGGTGATTGGCACATCTGGATGATGTTTCTGCCCCCCAACATCATCCAAATGATGCCATTCTGCAGAAACAACTTAAAATACTCCGTCATTTATGGTCATACAGAGTAAGATATAATTCGAAACTGTAAAGGGTCTATTTTTATTTGTGTACACTCACAATAAAAACAAAACATTGTGCTTTTGTGAAATAAAGAAAACAACCAGGATGCTGCTTTCTGCCATCCCAGTTTCCTTTCCGTAAAGTTTGTGGAGTGCGTCCTAAAAATTAATCAAAGCTACTAGCTGATTTGGGTTGTTGCATATATCGCCTCTTCTTCTTCTATTTTTCTTGTTGTGGCGGTTAGCAAACAGCGTTGCATTACGCGCGCCCCCTTCTGGATTGGAGTGTAGATCACCTGTGACTGACTGTATTCGTCATCGGACTGTATGCAGGGACGAATACATGTACCACTACCCTAACTTCCATAGTATTTTTTTTTCTATACTATGGAAGTCAATGGGGCCCATCAACCAATATTCTTCAAAATAACTTCTTTTGTGTTCAGCAGAAGTAATTCATACAGAATCCATACAAAAATGACAATTTCTATTTTTGTGTGAACTATCCCTTTAAGAAGACAGTGTAGAAGCTGTATGGACTACTTTTCTGATGCTTTTCTGATGTTTTAAACCTTTTAGAAGCTGTACAATTCCTGGTACCTATTCGTGTTCATTGTGCTAAACATCTTTTGTGTTCCACAGAAGAAAGGAAAAAATGCATGCAGGTAGGAACAAATAAATAATGACAATTTTCATATAAATAATTGACAAATAATTGACAAATTTAAAGTGAATAAAATAAAATCAAGCAACTTTGCTTGTAGTGTCCTTAAAATGAGGCTCATGCACATAGACAGAAAAGAATTCTCCTAGTTCACCTGACAATGCGAGCATTATTATAAGCTACAGCTATATTTCTTGAAAATAATTTTGCAGAGTGATTATATAAGCAGTGGAATAGTGAATGTGTGTGGCAAAAATCCTTTCAAGGCCAAAAATTTGAGGCTGGATTTACGATGTGCCACCAGAGGGATTAACTGGCTGTCGCTCATGTTTATTTATTCAAATGTTTGTTTTGGTTCAAGGCTTTTTTTACGAATGTGCCGTGTGATGGATTTAAAGCGTGTGAAGACTGTACGGATTTCAACATCTCTGCTCCGCCGGGACGCAGACCGAGGGAAACGCTGATGAACATTTTTGACTTTTTTTCAGATTACGCAGGCTCAATGATTCACATCGTGGGCTTGTCTTGTCACCGAATGAGCAACTGGGCCACAGATTGGCTCTCCGGGGGGTGCCGGCGTGTTTCGAATTATTGCATGGGCGTGGGGAGGATTTTATTTGTCTATCAGGTGGTATTGGGGGTGAACCCTTAAATCTGACAAATTGCTGAAAATTGCAGACATGCACTCAATCCTGTTTGGACGCTCTTGGCACATCTGGTTGTGATCTTGGCACAAAGGCTCCTCTGCAGAAGCCCCCCCCAAACTCCACCTTCCTCCACAGCTCATTGCCATATACTTTTCCCCCCTACCCTCGAGAAGAAAGAAGATGCTCTCCGTTCTCTCACACTTTTGAGTTGGGGGTTGTGCCTCATCGATGTGTTGTTTGCAGATGTCCCACACTGAACATTCCTCTATGTTCTTCTCAGCTTTGTGAGCAGTGGGTTTTAATTGAGAACTTGGGAGATGAATGCAGCGCCGTGACACCGCTGCACATTTCAAAGGATCTCCGAATCTGGCAGCTGTAAACAAAGCAGATAAAAAAGATAAATGTTCTTGCATTGGGCCATACACAAATGATTAGTTGCCTACTTCAAAAGCGCCACATTGGGGGGGCTCAGAATGCTTTGCATGGCCCATTTGGGCATTAGGCTTTCATGAATGTGCTAGATTGCTTAATTTTCTGTGCTCCGACAGCTTGCATACTGTAGATTTTAAGAGTGAACTACCCTTATGCATAGATAATGACTTTTTAAGTGCAGTTGGAATTAAACAAAGAAGCTTAATAGTGGTTTCATTGGGTTTTCCTGAAGTTTCCATGGAGACAGTTTAAGTTTAATAGACTGTTCAAAGTAATTGGAGAAACCACCTAACCACAACAACTTTTTTGTTGGTAAATTATGCTAAATAGTTTTTTTTTTTTTTGGACAAGATTCCAAACAAACATATATACAAGATAAGATGTATATAATAGGAAAATATAATAATAATAATATAAATTATTTTAAAATATACCAAAACAATAAGTAATATATTAATATAATTCACATTTATTCATATTAATTAAATATATTCTATTAATAAATACTTTTAATATAAAATAATGAATTAATATAATTAATTAGAATAACACGGAAAGTTATCTTAAAAGCTCTTGTCTAATAACACCAGGTCACTTCCAGCTTCACATTGTTTGGCTAAATCTTTCGAACATAGCTGCTGAGTCCCTGAGATCTCAAATTCCTTCTTTCTCAGTTTCCTGCCCTCAAACCAGCCGACCCCCTAACAGACCCCTCCAACAACCCCCTCCCAACTGAGCCCATTTGAAAAATGATGATGTCACCACTGCTCTGTTTTCCTTAATTTTTGCACTTTCATTGTTTTTAAATATTAACAGGTGCTGCTGGGTCTGTTTTCCCAGCCGTCTCGGATACTATCACATCTGCTTCAGTTTGTACTGTCCCTTTGTGTATTTGTTAACATGCATGTGTGTTTCTTCTATACAGACTGTTAGGGACATAAGTAAGACATTAATAGCTTTGGCCTTTGCTTTGTTGCCTGAGCAGATAGCTAGCTAGCTAGCTAGATAGATAGAATCTTATGTATTCTTTTATTATGTAATTATCATACTGTTTTAAAGGGTTAGTTCACCCAAAAATGAAAATTCTGTCATTAATTACTCATCCTCATGTCGTTCCACACCCGTAAAACCTTCGTTCGTCTTCGGAACACAAATTAAGGTATTTTTGATAAAATCCGATGGCTCCTGCATTGACAGCAAGTTAATTAACACTTTCAATGCCCAGAAAGGTTCTAAAGACATATTTAAAACAGTTCATGTGACTACAGTGGTTCAACCTTAATGTTATGAAGCAATGATAATACTTTTTGTGCACCAAAAAACCCCCAAAATAACGACTTTATTCAACAATATCTAGTGATGAGTGATTTAAAAACACTGCTTCATGAAGCTTAGAAGCTTTATGAATCTTTTGTTTCGAATCAGTGGTTCAGAGCGCATATCAAACTGCCAAAGTCACGTGAACCATTGAAATTTCAAAACGTTTCGAAACACTTATAACGTAACGAAGCCTCCTTTCCTGAAATCATGTGACTTTGGCAGTTTGATACGCGCTCCGAACCACTGATTCGAAACAAAAGATTCGTAAAGCTTCGAAGCTTCATGAAGCAGTGTTTTGAAATCGCCCATCACTAGATATTGTTGAATAAAGTCTTTTTTTTTTTTTTGGCGCACAAAAGTATTCTCATCACTTCATAACATTAAAGGGGGGGTCTAATGCTATTTCATGCATTCTGACTTATTTACACTGTTAAAGTGTTGGATTCTCATGCTAAACATGGCCAAAGTTTCAAAACACGAGTTGGACGTATAACGGAGTTTTTCTGTGCCAAATATACAACTTCCGGTTGTGGACATGTTGCGCCGTTTTTTTCGAGCATGGCCCTTTATCACGTAATAAAGGGCGGAATTCCTTGTATAGGCACTTCTCCCTGATAAGTGTGCGCACACACACCACCCAGAGCAAGAGCAAGAGCACGCCCATCAACGTGCTTCGGTCGGGATACGGAAGCCGAGCGATTTTTCAACAATGGCTGTGTCCCAATTCAGGGGCTGCACCCTTTGAAGGCTGCATTTGAAGGCTGCATACATCATCGAGGCAGTCTCATTTAAAAAAAATAACTGTTAGACTGCAAAGAAAGAAATTACAGTATTTTACACCTCACAGTGAATATCAGTCAATTTTATTACGTTTTTTTTCTTATATAAGACATCCTTGATGAAGTATGCAGCCTTCAAATGCGACCTCCGGAGGACGCAGCCTCCGAAATGAGACGCAGCTCCTGTCACCAAAGGAGTGTGTTTTTGGTTGTGAGGGAAAGATTACCTTTTTCAGCTTCCCAAAGAACCCAGCCCCCCTTTATGGTTGAACCACTGTAGTCACATGAACTGTTTTAAATATGTCTTTAGTACCTTTCTGGGCATTTGAAAATGTAAATTAACTTGCTGTCAATAGAGGCCTCACTGGCTGAGCCACCGGATTTTATCAAAAATATCTTAATTTGTGTTCTGAAGATGAACGAAGGTCTTACAGGTGTGGAACGACATGAGGGTGAGTAATTAATGACAGAATTTTCATTTTTAATATCACTTGTTCCTAATCGTTCTGCTTTAATAAACTTTAAAGCACAGAAAAGACATTACAGACAAAACTGCTGGACAGGCCCCAGGGGTTTTTTACAAGCCAGAAGAGACATATAAGGCATTAACTGGAACTGTTATGAACGCTTTGCTCTGCAGCTGTGCACTAGTGTTACACAAAGCAGAACGAACATGATACAAATTTCCAGTCACATCGTGGGATGCATAGCTGTAACAATAGAAATTCTGTTCTCCGAAAAAGCCGTGCCCACTCCCACCCCGTCCCTCAAGGTCCACCCTACACCTGCTGCATGCAGTGAGGGCGAGGAACAGCTGGGGGCACGCTGGGTGTGCATGTGTGTGAATGCATAAGTTTGTGCTGATGTATGTGCATATGTTACGTTTTACGTGTTCGTTTATCTGTTATTGCGCATAGGCATGCCCGCGTGGAGACTGGCATGAAGCGCTTGCTGTCGCCACAGAGGCTTTGGTCGGATGGATTCTTCTCATACAGAGAGATACGGAAAAAATGTGAAGCGAGCAAGAGATTACGTGGCTCCTAGTGGCTTTTCCGTCCAACAGCATCTCAAATCCAACGGTGCCATGATGCTGCTGTTTAGGCCCCTTTTATCTGTAAAAATGTTTGTCGTGACTTGTGTCTTAAAGCATTGTTGCTATAACATGCATCAAATTTGGTCACTGGATTCATCAATGGATAAGAATGCTTGTGATTTTGTGAGCAGGAACATGTGCATGAGACTGAGGATTACTTGTTGAAATAGCAATGGATCAACTCAAAGACAACACTGGCTTGATTTGTAATCACTGCCATTTGAATGAATGGCCAGAGCAGCTGTCTATTTGAACAGCTGCTTGAGCAAAAAATATTTTATAGAAACAAAAAAGAATCTGGACAAAGTTAGCATGCTCAAAAACCTTGAGTGATGCAGTTTTACTTTTGTAGATGCTTTGTTTAGTAGCACACTGCATATTGTGGATATTTATATCTTTTGATAAGAACATTGATTAATCTGATAAAATCTGTTTTTTTAATCTGATAAATCTATATATTTATTAATTTATTTACTTACTTATTTTAAAATAGAAACTTTTTCTACTTTATTGTGTTTTAATTTTGCTTTTTTGTGTTGTTTTAGTCCTATGACCCAAACATTTTTTTTTTAATATGAAACAATATAAAATGGGGTAAATTAGATAGATAGATAGATAGATAGATAGATCGTCAACTGAGTAACCAAAAAAAGAAAATTCAAATCATTTGTTTGCTGATGCCATCTATATGTTGAATCTAATCCAATGAGAATCATTTTAAGATGTGACTTAAGTGTACAAAAACTTTTTAGAGCCGCTATACATTTGCTGTAAGACTCTGGCCTTACCACAGACCGCACTGTGTGGATGACCATTGTAGAATATGGGACGCTGGCCAAAGATGACATATGTTGTCAAATCCTTTGAATGTGTACAGTTGTGTATGTGTGTGTGCATGCTAGTGTGTTCAGGATTTTTTCGTCTTTTTTTCCTACCCGCCCTTCCCCGATATGTAGGAATTAGCGAACATTGCTTAACTACAAACCAACCCTAATCAAAGTGCCGATTCTTTAAAAAGACAGCTGTTGTCATGTGCTTTAATTCACAGCTATCTCCCTTTGTCAAGCAAAGCTGGACACAGTTGTCTGGTCGAGGCAGCTAGGGAACAGGGGTTAACAGACTTCTCTCAGTGAAATGGTGTTTTACACATCCATGCCACATGCCCATCAGTCACAAAAATCAGAGGTAAGTTCCATTTCATCTTTCTACCATTCGCTTTGGGACTAGCAATGCCATTACTCATGTCATTTGATACTTAGTGACCCTTAAAGTGAACCCTTGGTTGTTACTACAGTACTGCAGTGAAGCTGGTTTGCCTGGTGCTGTTTTAGGATTTTAAGCCTGAAACTTCTCTATTATGCATATTTGAGTTCAGAAATAAAATACTTTGATTGCAGAGTATAGTTGATTTAGATTTTTTGTAGAGGAGTCTGAAAGATGTCAGTGACAGACACTGGAGAATCTTTGTCATCTGCTTTTTAGAGTTATACAATACTTATACTACAAGTTCATTCACCTACAACGAATTTGTCTAAATGTTACAATATCAAAAAAAAAATAAAAAAAAAAAAAAAATGCTGTTGTTTCCTGTGATCTGAGAGTGTCCTCAGGATAACCTTATTTATGATAAGTAATGTGAAATTTTTGGCGCATTGTCTTCTTTACACAGGAGTAGTATAACAAAAAAAAAGAAAGAATTTAATATATATATATATATATATATACATATATATTGAGAACATCCTAGTTGCTCTTTTCAATATAACGAAAGTGAATGCGGACTGGCGCTGTCAAGCTTCGAAATGTCAAAAAGTACCACAAACACATCATTAGAAGTAGTCCATATGATGTGTGTGCACTATATTGAAGGTTTTCTGAAGTTATGCAATAGCTTTATGTGTAGAAATTTTCACGGACAATCTTGAGTTGAATGTGAGAAGCAATGTCTATTTGTTCTTCTGAGTCAGATCTTTTTAACAAATTAGTTTATTAAAACTGGTCTAAGTGATTTGTTCACAAATGGAACTGATTTGTTTCTTGAATTCACCTAATTGACTCAATTATTTGGTTGTAAAGGTTAGTAGTCCAATGGATGAGACAATTAGCAGCGAGTAACTACATAAATTTTGTGTTTCTTGCGCAAATTTATCATATGACTACAGAAGAGTCTGATTATAGAGCAGTTATATGTACCACTTTTTGAAACTTGAAAAGAAAAAAAAGTCATTCACTTTTCAAATAATGAAGAGCAGTTTGTCCATCCAATGAGATTATGCTGGTAAGGGTGTAAAACTCTGGCACTTTAGGCAATTGAAAAATCATCTGCAGAGACCAAAATTCTCAAAAGATGAATAGTAAGCTCGGGGTGATGTGGGCTTTGTTGCACTCTATCGAATGTATTGTGTTCCCATGGCTTGAGCTCAGGGCTGGACTTGAAGGTCTGGGAGTGGGAGTCACGTTTGATTCCACGGATTTATTTGGTCATAGAATGCTCCCACAGCTGAGAGGTTTGAAATGAGAGCCTGAGCAGGTGCTGTTGTGGGAGGGAGAGCGAGAGAACTTTAAGAGTTTTCATTGCTTTCCTCTTGCATTCTTCCCTTCTCACATCAGTTATTGTGCCTGTATTTCAACATAAATGTTTGAAAACATTATATGCACCTCTTAAGAGTTATTTTCGAGATTCTAACTGCATCAAATGGGTGGATGTTTTTAACATTGTTCCTACTTTTAGCGTTATTTCAGTCCACATACTACAGTTTGACAATGACAACAAAGGTTGTACAATAAATTAGGAGACCACACTAGATACTTTTACATGTACCCAACCCAGGTGAAAAAAATACACTTCCATAATGTACTTAAAGTGCTCTATTCTATTTCATACAAAGTGCACTACAAGTGGTAACTAAATACATTTTTTTAAAACAGAGATTGTATGTTAAAAGCACATTTTAGTTCATATTCATTGTGTCTAAGCACAGTTGAGTACACTTAGATGTTCTTAAGATTATATTAAGAAGTACTAAAGAAGAATTTTTAGTAAATTAAGTACAAAATTAGTGCGCAAAAATACAGCACTTTAAGTACATTATGGAAGTGTACTTTTTTTTCACCTGGGAAATAATCCATTAGAAATTGGATTGATAGCTCAATTGGATTGAAAAGACCTTTATATAAACACCTCAACTGATCCACCTGAGCTCAACCTGAATGAAATTTCGATCGTATTGAATAGGATGGTGCAGACTTGAAGTAATCTAATAAATAGGGAAAAAAAACCATAGGTATTTTCTCAATCAGATTCAAAAATACCTTGCGCACATGTGCAAAAAAAAGCTCTTCTGACATATTTGTCAGCTTTCTTTTAGGTATTTCATCAAGGCAAAAATGACAATTATACTCAAGGTAGCTCTGGTGACATTATTGCTTTGGCTTTCTCCAGTTTCTGAACGTGATGACTGGGGCACTGAACATGCGCTGAAGTTTTGTTCGGAATACATAAATGCACATGTAAACGATAACCTGAATCTGATTGCTAAGTTGTGGGTTCATATAAAAAGAACATTCAGAATCTGAAATCAGATTGGATTCATTCGGATTAAAAAAAAATAGTGCATGAAAACATACCCATTTAAAAAAATAAATAAATCAGTTTTCAAAGATGATTGAATTAAAAAACTTGAACTTAAGAAAATTGATGTAGTCAACTGTTAGATCATAAGGAATAAGGAACTCATCCAAAAATGTTGTTCTAAACCAGTATGACCTACTTTCTTCAGACAAAAACACTTCTGCAAAATATCTTCTTTAAATAAAGAGACATTACATAAGCATTTCTCAAACAACACCTACTAGTAAGTTTCTTAAACACCAAAACTTGTTTGAGTTAGATAAAACATCTTGAGTGGAGTCACCTTGAAATGTTTTAAGTTGTATGTGGCTGTTAATCGGAAACCTAAAAGTCTTTTGGATTCACCTATTGTCAGGTATGGATGGGAGCAGCTCAGCATTGATCCCACAGATTGCCTTTGCTTAAGCTTAGCCTTTCTTAGAGAGGAGATCTAAAGCTTCTCCTCATTCTGCCTTTGTTTACTTCCACTATCTTTCTTCACCAAACTGAGAAGACCCCATGACCCTGAATCTAAGGTTACTTGTGTGTTTATCTTTTTAAAAAGAACTGAGCTTGACACTATGTCAACAGCATCTCTCGAGTAGAAGGAAACAGCTCTAAGGTGGAGTGAGGAAAAAAAGGATTTGGTGTTTGCAAACAAATTACCTGAAGGAAGCAGACAGTGTAGCACCTAAAATAAGGTGTAAATGCTTAGTATTTTCAGTCTATCAAATCTATTAAACCCAACAATGTCAGCACACAGAAACTCTTTCCAAACGCAACTACTTTTCCAATGCAATTAAATGTACCTCAAGTGCAATCATTACAAATTAATACACAACAACTCTCAGGTAGAAAGCAATCCACTTAGGGCCCACAAAGACCTTCTCTTTTTGAACCCCCTAGAGTTCAGTTGGGCATCAATCAAGGCAGTTAAGTGGGATCCTTGAGCAGAGATGGTATCAGTGGCAGCCTCTTACAGGCA
The DNA here is from genome assembly GCA_039654765.1 of Mylopharyngodon piceus. NCBI lineage: Eukaryota > Metazoa > Chordata > Actinopteri > Cypriniformes > Xenocyprididae > Mylopharyngodon > Mylopharyngodon piceus. The sequence goes on from CM077438.1 coordinate 38,300,966, forward strand.
CACACTTCTGTCCCTGTTATCTATGGTAATTGCTCTGAGTCTCTGTCACCAGTAAAGCAAATCTCTCCTCTGTGACTCAAATGCACTACTGAGAAAAGTTCAATTTTAGCTAGTGTGGGTAAACACATTTTAAGTCCTCATTTCTCACAGTTGCACAGTTGAAGGACACTAGACTTGACTCAGTAATGCTGTGGGCGGCTGGCTAGATAGTGTTTTTCAACTGGTGGCTCACATACTTGTTATGGACAGCAGCAGAAAAAAAAAGTAAAATGCAACAAACTGTATTATGCATTAATATTTTTAAGAGGCTTCAAAAGCTGTGTCTTCAAAAATGAGGCTTCCAAAGCTGTGTGTCCAATCAAATCTAATATACCAAAAACATGATAAAAGATTGGTCAATAAATATTATTATAAAATTATTTACACCATAAGCCTGAATAAGTTGGCAAAACTCAAAAAAATTTGAGGTAATCAGTTGTCTCAACATTTTTAAGTTAAGAAATTCAAAGTTTAAGTAAGCAGAACTGGCAGATTTTTATTTTGTACTCAAGTGTTCTTAACTTGAAATGTTTGAGTACACTAATTCATACATTTAACTTAAAATTTTCATGTAGGCCTAACCTCAGTGTGAACTTTTTATTAGTGTAAACTTAGCTAGCTATAACAAGCTAATTCAGAAAATGCTAACTTGCTAATTTGCTAGCATGTTAACAATAGCATGGTACAGCCCTTGCTGAATGAGTTTAGAAATATAAAGCATTTAACATACTTGCTCTCAAACCAAGCCACATGCATCAGTTGTCACCATGATGGTAACTCTCCAAAAACCCACATTAACAGAAACTCTTCTAAATTAGTATAACAAAACCTTAATCACTACTAAATCTCCAACTTAACATTAATCTTGCACAAAAAAAAAAAAAAAAAACAACAAAAAAAAACCTTATATAACACTTAATTTTAGCATTTACTCTCCCTTTCGAGTGTCATGGGCAAAACATGCTGGGAAATAGAAATCCCAGCCGAGTTTTAGTTAAACTTAAGTTCTTCTAAAGTAAAAGAAATAAGTTCATAAAACTCAAAACAATGAAACAGTTTAGTTATTTTTAGTACTTAAACTTATTTTATTTCAGTTAGTTTCTAATATTATTTTTTTACATTTAAGATTTTTCATCTAATATTTATATTTCATTTAACAAAAACTATTTGAATAGATTTAGTCTTAGTTAATGATAACTCTGGTTGAGAACCACTGGGCAAGCCCTGTCAGTGGCCCAATATTCCAGTGCCCTCCATACCAAAATGTGATGGGCCTAATAACAAAAACAAGCAGCGTGGTGTGGAGCTGCTCCCACAGAGTGAGCACCTTAATGAGGACCATATGGAGCTGCCCAGACATACAGTCAGTGGAAACCCAATGCCTCTTCCTTTTTTTCTTCCCTCTCCTACTCTCCTTCTGTCACTTCCCTGCTTTTCTGTCTCTCACTCTTACGTCCACCTTTGAATTTATAGCATGAATAAAACTTCAGGCAATTGTTTTCTTAAAGTTGAAGTGTGCAATTTTTTCGCTGTTAAAAACGTTCTCCAGCTTAATACGCAGAGACAACTCTAAGTTTGTAAGTCCCTTGAAGAGTGTAAACACTGGTTCTGTGGTGTTATGAAAACATTGCTATGTTTGTTTGAACGTCCTGACTATCCCAACCAGCCCGGCAACAGCAGCTCAACCAATGGTGTGAGTTTGGGGCATCGCCTAGCTGTTAATTTCAGCCAATGCCAGATGAGGGGAGTCTTTGAGAAACCTGTTTGAAAAGAACCATTATTCAATTCAGGTTTTATGGTCTCTTTCTTGGTGTAATGGTTCGCCTCGTTTTATTTCACATCTTTTTCTTAACTTACGCTGAGTAGGAGTTCTGGGCTTTTAGCAAATGACCTTCTTCTCCTCTCTTCCCAATACTTCTTCTCATTCTCTGTCAAAAAATGTAGTCACTTTATTTCTCTGGTTTCTCCTACTCTCAAATGGAGACTCTCCGTCCCCTCTCACTGGCCTGGCATTCAGTCCTGCCATGAAGCGGATGGCTAATTTTACCAGACTGACCTCATTCCACTATTGTATAAGAACAAGTGAGTCAGTGTCAGGAGAAATGTACTGGCTTATCCCTTCTTTTCCGTTCCTTTCTTTTCTCTTTCTCATTTTTCTTTCTTTCCTTTTTTTTTTACCTGATTCATCTCTGTAATTGACTCGCTGCCTTCTTGTTTCAACCAGAGGAATATGTATATTCGCTGGGTCATGCAATGTAATATGCTCGCAAATGTGGGGCAAAGAAAGAACCCTTTCTCCGCCCATCAGCCTTGTCAAGTCGTCTACTGGCATGAGGTGCTTGTAAGGGGCTCACTGATCCATCCACCTGAGTGAATGAGGTATTTGCTTCAGTGGCCAGATTCTGAATGATGCCTCTGTAGTATCAATACCACTATAGGCCTAAGACAGGAATGACTTCATGGGGCAGCCAGTTCTCCATAAGTAGTATTTAGTTATTACTATTAACATTGCCTGGCAGTAATAATGCACTTATTGCTGTGAGGGAGAATGAAATGCAGCTTGAAGTCAGACTCCAAGTGATCAACCAACCTGTGAATATACAAGAATTTAAGAATAACTATATAATCTATATATACTAGAGCTGCACGATTAATCGTTAAAAGATTGCGATCTCAATTCACACAACCACACGATCTTATTCCTAAATGACAATGATTTGGCTATGTCTATTAAACCTATCACTGTAAAACTGCATTTTAAAAAGCGCTATATAAACAAAGGAGACTTGACTTGACAAGTACGATCGCAACGAACAGCTTAACAAAAGTATTTTCAACCACACAGTACCATTATTTCTGTTACAAATATTCAATTTATCACAAAAGTACTGGGGATAAAAGTTTATAGTTTGAATATAGGCACTGATGTCTATGGTAGCGATCAAAATAGAGTAAATCACCTTTTGAAAGTAACTTGACGCTTAAAGATATCAATTACTTTGTTACACCAGTAGGTGGTGACAAGTGACTGTTAAAAAATGTATTTGTTATTGAATCATTAATTCAAGAGATTCATTCAAAAAAAAATGCTGATTCATCCAGTAATGAAACAAGTCTTTATGAGTGAGTCATTGAATTATTCATTCATTCATTCATTCAAAATAATAATAATAATAATAATAGCCTAATAATAATAAAAAAAATCAAATTAAGTAAATATTTTTTAAAATGGACTGCAGCACTTAACATTTTGTCAAAACTTGTAATTTTACACGTTATTTTGTTGTGTTGTCTATTCAGAATCGTGGGAGAATTGTGATCTCTATTTTAAACAAAAAAATTGTGATTCTCAATTTATTCAGAATCGTGCAGCTCTTATATTCTCTCTCTCTCACACACACACACACACACACACACACACAAACACACACAAAATTATCTATAATATCAAAATTAATGTATACATTTTGTGTTTATTCCAAGGTTACAGTCTCAATGGATCCTCAAAATCATTTAAAACGGTAAGCAACACATTGTTTTGTTTCTATAACTGCAAACACGATCAAACCATAAACCAGCTCAAAGTAGTTCAATAAACCATGATATTACACCAGAGATTGTAGGATTAGCATGCTGAAGCCCATCATAAAACTGAACCCTCAGGCTAGGCTAAGCGATTTTCATTTCTTCAATCATCCTCTGCTTATTACACAGATCAGAATAAGCTTTGTAGACTTTCAGCTGTCCAAAGAGATGCACTTGATAGATGACAGTGGTTTATTCCCATGCCTGTTTTGGCATGTTTAATTCTTTTTATCAGTTCATGTATCTGTGCAAAAGGCTTTTTCTATAATTAAAAATGAAGAATTAGTCTGAATTTACTCTAATTTACAGAAAACTATGCCAATATTAAGTTTTAAATGACTAAAAACTAACTTCATACTAGGTATGGCAACATTTAACAAATGACTGTATTAAAAAACGAGACTCTTACAAACCTCTGGGCCTCTTCGGTCAGAAATGACAAAAAAATCTTACGTTTTAAATTTTTTTGCTTCATCAGAATGGGATTACACTTGGTGAGTTTTATCGCATTAGCTATGTGAACACACACACACACAAAAAAATCATGGACATGATTTGGATATGTTAAAGGTTGAAACATAAAAAGTAACACTTGGTACCTTCGCAGTCAAAAATGATCGATATTTTGCTTCATCGGAATGGGATGACACTTGGTGACTTTTGTTGCATTAGCTTGACTTTTGTTGCACACACACAGACACACACACACACACAAAATCATAGACATTTAATCTAAAATATTGCATCCATTGAAAAATAATTTTAAAAATTATATACATTTTAAAAGAAAAAATAGCTCATATAAAATTGTATAAATATTGCATAGTAACAAAATCCCCTCCAAACAATATATATATATATATATTTTTTTTTTTTTCCTGGGGGGAAAAAAGAGTTACATTTCAAGGCTTTGGTCACTTTTGACCGCAAATGTACCAAGTATGACCCAAAAATGAAGGGGCTCAGAGGGCTAAAAGAAACATTGGTAACACTTTATTTTAATGTGTCCTTGTTACACATGTATTTACTATAGTAATAACCATAAATTAGGCATAATTACATGCAACTAACCCTAAACCAAACCCTAATACCCTAACCCTAAAGTAAGTACATGTACTTAATTAATATTACTCAGTATTATATGTATAATTACACAGTAATAGGGACACTACTTTTTCTCTTACTATAAATAGACAAAATCGTTCATTCTTTGATATGCATATTTGCACTGTAACTCCTATAAAGACGTGACTGAGCACTTGTCAGCATTCATGGAAAGGGCTGGAGGCTAGAAGCTCCTCCCATCCGATGCTTTTCAGCACTTTTCCTTTGAATGACAGTGGCTGGGGAAGGGAATGAAAAAGTTGTGTGATTTCTCGCAGCCTCACCGCCGATGAGCAGCAGTTGGAGAACTGCAATCAAACTGAATGGATTGGCATGGGGAGAAGCGGCACTCTCAACCTGGCTAAGCGGCAGCTTTGGAACTGGATTTGTCTTTTAGTGGTTTCTATGTGCCTGTTACTCCGACCAGGTAAATCGTTTTTTTTTTTGGTTTTTTTTTTTTTTTTGCTCGTATTAATCGCTCTTTTTGCATGCACGCATCCCGGAGCGAGCGCTGCTGGGAAAACTTTACACTGTCGTTTGGAGGGATGTTGTTAAATTAAAACCACTAAAAAGTATTTTAAAACTTTATACGAACTACGTAATGCAATCGCCCATGGCTCATATTAATGTACTATTTAATACGCATTTAGTTCTTCTCTAGGCCAGAGTTGTGCAGCTAACTCGCTAGCAAATCAGCGCCGTGTTTGCGAAAAAGATGTAAACCCAGTATATTCTGATAAATATTTACAGTGATAACCAAATATTATACTTACCTTATGAAAAGATGTTCGAAGTGAATCCTCACAATTTACTGTTCTTAAAGCCTGCTGCATAGTTTAGTCAGATATTTTATTAGTTTGGCAAAACTTTGGCTAACCTGGCTAGCTTCTTGCTGTGTCGTTGTTTAAAGCTGTTTACTTCGAAAGCCCGTGACTGTTGAAGATGAAAGTGTGACTTAACGAGTGATGAATAAGATATTTGTGGAATTGAACAGCAAATATGGGTTATTTACGCTTTACGGTACTTGCGCGTTTTAACCGCCTACGCCTCTCTGAAAAGCACGCGCAGGATGTTTTTTCTGTATGTCGCGAGTGGGGGTTAAAATATAAAATGCGATTTTTGTATCAGATAGAAATGAACAAACACTTTGTTGCATGCTCGGAGTAGGATTTAAAATGTTTTTATCTACAGATTGATAATCTTTTTTGTTAAGTAAATAGTCATTAGACTATAACAATAGAACATTAAATTACAATTAATGCTTTAATGTATTAATATTTAATGGTAGTCATATATTAAACATGTAAAGGTAAAAAAAAAATAGACTGAAAAACAACTTTGTCTAAATATAAAGGTACGTTTTAAACTCATATTTTAAAGGGTTTAGGTATTGTTTATAAGTCTGTATAATAGCCCACGAATTCACGAAATATGCATACAATCTGAGAAAAGTTTAATCAAACTATTAATGTTTTTGTCAGCCTAGATTATGTACCATATGCTAAATGTATCCTGACAGACCACTATTTTACCATGTTTTTACCATGAGCAATGCACTTACAGCTGGTCTAGCAGAAAAAATGTACATGGACACCACAGACCAATGCTCTCTGTCACACAAATTTGCATGTCTTGTAGGCTTAGTCATAAATAACATCTTATCACATATACATTTTGCATTAATTTCCACAGAGTTGTAGTTATATGGATAATGATTAATGTAGAAAATAAAATAAACAGTATTTGTTATTAAATTGAACAATGTATTAAGATAATTTACCTGTGAACACTGCTTCCATGTTATTGTGCAATATTTTCAGTCATTACTCGCACACGACTCTAAAGTCATGGAAACTCATTGGTCAAAAGGCATGAAAACCCTGTAGAATGCAATTACCTTGTCATAGCAATGGGAGTTCTTATGCTACCTAAATTCCATCACATTTGTTATTGTTGGACCTGTATTCAAAGCATTTAAAAGTCATCATATGAAATTAAGCAGTTACTATTTTCACACCTTTGTTAGACCATAACCATAAAGCGTTCCAATCTAGGAATGTTTTCTTGGTTTGGAATAGCAATCGCCAGCTTGTAGTTATCTTTTCAGATGCCCTGCTGCCTCGAGTGCAACCAATGAATGTGTCAGAATGACAAAATACAGCAGTTGTGTAGCTGTTAAAGAGGTTTAGTGTATAGATCGCCAAGGCTAAGAACTTTAATTATGTATATCGCCATCACCAACCAACCATCAAATAATGATTCTCCCAGTTTTAAATGCGTCTCATTAATGCCTAATTCTTACTCATTCTTCTTGATTCTCAACAGTGTGCTGCCAAACATGTCGAATTCAGCGCTGTAATGCAGAGTACGTGGCCTCATTCTCACCCTCCGGTGGCTTGCAAGAGGAGGTGCTTCCAGATGTGGACTACTGCATCGCTCTGAGGGCCTACTCGTTGTGTACGCGCCGCACGGCTCGTGGTTGTAGGGGGGACTTGGTGTACCACTCGGCTGTATTCCGTATTAAAGAGCTCTTTGCACAGCACAACTGCTCAAGCGACGGCCCAACGTCGTCGGCTAAAGCACCCAGCACTTCCAAGCCGCCAGTGGTTGACGTCTGCAACTATGAAAGCAGAGTGCTCGCCTCAGGACCGGCGGCCCAACAGAAAAAGTATGGACATTGTGGACTATTCGGTGATCCTCACTTGCGGACTTTTAAGGATGAGTTCCAGACATGTAGGGTTGAGGGAGCCTGGCCGCTCATCCACAACCGATACCTTTCAGTTCAAGTCACAAACGTACCGGTGGTTGAAGGCTCCAGTGCTACGGCAACCAACAAGGTTAGTTGTATGAATAGCCTTAGTGTAAGTGTGACCTGTTCAAACTTTAGTGATCTCTTTGGAGAAGCGGAGTCTGATACTCACGGTTTTCTGAGAATGGGTAAAAGTTTTGAAGCCTTGCCATCAGTGCAAGTGATGAAAATGTGAAAAACAAACGAAAATCATTTCTCCCCCTCATGTTGTTGTAAACCTTCTGAAGAGCACAAAAGTAGATATTTTGAAGAATTTATTGTCCAAAACCTACGTATGAACCCCATTGACTTTCATTGTAAGTACAAAAACAGACTTTTTTTCAAAATATGTTTTTCCACTGAAGAGAGTAAGTCGCATTGCTTTGGAAAGCACAAGGAAATTAAGAATTTTCATTTTTTGGTGAACTTTTCCACGGTCCAAAGAAATCATTCAAACCAAAAGCTTGAGAGAGACAGTCAGCCCAAACAATGATGTCATTAGCGGGACATTTTTTTCTCTCTTCTATTAAGGGACATGGTGTTAGACTGTTGAGCCGTGGCGACAATGCAGGACCAAAACACTATAACAGAATCCCCCAGCTGCTTCAGAAAGAGTGGGGGAGACACAAAAAGAAGTAATGGAAAATAAATTATTCAGCCTCCAGTTACAGTCGGTTAGTTCCTGGAAGGTTAACAGACATGAAGTATTACGGTAATATGGGAATGACAATGTTTTTTTTTTTTTTTTTTTTTTTTTTTTTTTTTTTTTTTTTTTAAATAGAAAGTAATATAACACCAGGGCACATAAAACTTGTCACTTTAATCTTCCAGGGGCCGCTGACTTTAACATAAAGTGTTTATGAGAATAATAGTTTAAACATCTTCACATTTATAATTTTGCCCAAGAGCTCATGAAAGGCTACTAAATCAACACACAATTATTTTTTATTCATTGAGTTCCATCAGTGCTATTTCTTTAGCCTTAAATATAGTAGACATACTTGGACTAATCATGTATAATATGACTAAATCTTATTGACAGTTGATGGTTTACAGCTCCATGACCTGATCAGAGTTTTATAAAATTGTGCCGTTGGATATTCCATTGATTAGTCACTGACTTTGGTCTAGATTAGATACTGGCAGATGACCCCAAATCCATCTTGGATTTTTCTCTGTTCTTCTACTGCCATCATGTGGCGACAACTGTTATTTATTTTTTTCTCAAGCTCTAGGTCTTTGACTCTTGCAAGCACTCTTACAGTGTTATTTTACTATTATTTATATACTTCTATAGTTTTTGTTAATATTTTGAATTTGCTGCTATTTTATATGTTCATTTTAATCTTAAAGTTAGTAATTTTGCTTTTTTAAAATGTGCTTTTGACTTTTGTTTTTGTTGTTTAAAATAGGTTTTTAGGTTTAAATTTATTTTTATTTTTATTTCTATTTTAGTTTTTTTTCCAGTTCAGCTTAAACTTATTTCATTTATTTGCAACATTTCTAATTTTTGTTTTTCCACCTGATTTTTATTTCAGCTTAATTTCAATTAACAAAAACGTTTTCAGTAATTTTCTTTTCCACATTACATCATTTTCCTCATTAAATCTAGTTTAGATTTTTGGCCTTTTCACCATTTTATAAATGAGACAGAAAATAAGAAATAATAATTTGTCTGTCCACAATGCAAAATGTGAGACAATCACAGCCAATCAGAATATTTTTGATGTTTAGTACATTAGTATCATATAATTTAATAATGTGATTCAGGATCTTGGACCAATGAGGTCGCTGTTGGTTAGGATGCTTCAGCTGATTTATTTTGTCATATTTGGTTAAGTGTTATTTTTAAGTAAAACTATTAAAAATGTTTACGTTAATTGAAATAAAGCTGAAATAAAATATAAATATTAGATAAAAAAACTTAACTGAAATAAAATAGGTGTAAGTTGAAGTACTAAAACTGAAATAAAAATAAACTAAAGTTAAATAGAAATATTTTAAATAAAAACTAATCGAAATGTCAAAAACAAATACTAAAACTTAAAATAAAAACTGAAAATACAAAAAATAAAAGCTAATTCAGAAAATTAATCAATTCTATAACAGTATATATATAAAATTACAAAAAAAAAACCGTTTCTCAAAAGCATTGTGGGATAAGTTGATGGTAGAGAACGTTGGTGCCAATGGTTACAAGCTACTTAAGCTTACGATGCTTTTCAGAAAAGCAGCCCTGGTTAGGAAACATTGCAACATATAGTTTTTAAAGCAAAAATCAGGCTCCACAAAAACACAATGTTGAAAGAATCCTCTAGTCAATTGAAACCAATTTCATGTATTGATTTTCAGTGTGAGCTATTACTCACCGTTTCCCGTTTGGTCTCCCCTGCAGATAACCGTCATCTTCAAGTCCTATCATGACTGCACCGAGCAGAAGGTGTACCAGGCCACCACCGAGGACCTGCCGTCAGCATTCCAGGACGGCACACGGAGCGGCGGGAAAGGAGATGGCTTGTGGATCGTGGAGGGTAGCGGAGGTCTAGGTATACGGCAGGTGAAGATCCACGCTCGCTACCTGGGCACGTCCATCATCGTGAGGCAGGTCGGTCGCTACTTGACTTTTGCCATCCGCATGCCTGAGGACTTAGCGGAGGAGAACGGCGGCCTGCAGCTGTGTCTGCACGGCTGCCCGCGCAGTGAGGTCATCAAAGCCCACGTGCTCAACCGGCAGCAGAGCTTGCGTCCACCGCGACTCACGGGCGACTGGTACGGGGAGGACGATGGCGGCGAGCTGCAGCCAGGCCTCTCGGCGCACGTGGACATGTTGGAACGTGCAACCACAAAGTGTCGAGAGATGCTGCAGGTGGAGGATGTTTATTTCCAATCGTGCGTGTTTGATCTTCTCACGACAGGCGATCCGGAGTTCTCCATGGCTGCGTATGGCGCACTGGAGGACCTTAAGGCACTTCCGCCCAGCACTCTGAAACAAAGTTTACCCAGGACTCCACACATTTATAGTAGAGGAACGATAGTTACACCTTCAGTTTTCACAGCGCTGGTTCTTCTGCTACTGTTGAACTGAAGGAGCTGGTCTAGACGCCAGCATGAAGATGGATACCCACCAGCCAGACTGTTCCTCAACCATGAAACCCTCCTGGAAAAACAATCAAACTGACTTCAAACTGTCTGCAAGTTAAGAGACTGATCCGAATGGACTCATTTCCATTTAAACATGCAGTGTTTTATTCTTCAGAACGGATGATGGCACACTCCAGGCTTTCTGAATGTGAAATCGACAAAGGCGCTCGAATCTGGAAACAATGAAGGCAGCTAATCTGCATATCTTTTAGTTTATCACAGATTAAAGAGTGGAAACTGTTGATACAGATGTGACGTTAATGGATGAAATGATCATAAAAGACACGTAGTATATATAATGAACATCTTCCAGAATCACACGAGTTTAGGTGCACTTCAAACTTTCTACTCGGATGTAAGAAAATATGTTATTTACACAGGATCCAACAACTTCATGAAATGCTACCTATCCATATATTTTTGGTACTGGGTCCAGACATCCACACACAAAGCTACAGTCATGGTAGAAAAAGACCTCTTCAAGCTGCTCTGCTTATTAAGGAGAAAACAAAACAAATTCTTTATATAATAATATATTGAAAGAGTGTATATATGTGTTTTATATGTGTACATTCACCTGTGTATAGTTGATGTTTTAAATGTGATGTTTCATCTAGTTAGATTTTTTTAGTTTGTATAAAACATAACTAATATGTGCTATATTGTGTAATCTGTTTTCCATATTAAAAAAAAAAAGAGTTGTGACTATCTCATGGACGTTTTTGTCCTGGCTTTTTTTCCCCCTGAATTTTATGACTCTTTTCAATCCATAGAGGGTGCTATAGAGTTGAAAATTTGTGTAACTCGACATTTTTCAGGTTTTTGTCTTTAAAACACACAGACAAGCCTAGTCCCAGGCTAAAATGCATGTTTTAGCTGAAAGCAACTTGCACTGACATATCTTAAAATATGTCAGTGCCATTGTTTTGTCTCAAGATGCACACCAGTAATGTTTTATTCCAAGGCATGTTTATAAAAGCTACACAAAGGGTTTGTTCACCCAAAAATGACAATTCTGTCATCATTTACTCACCCTTGTGTTGTTCCAAACCCTTAAGACTTTCACTCATCTTTGGAACACAAATGAAGATATTTTTAATGAAATCTGAGTGATTTCTGTCCCTCCATTGACAGCTATGCAACTACCACTTTGATGCTTCAAAAACTTCATAAAAAGATTGTAAAACTAATCCATATGAATTGAGCGGTTTAGTCCAAATATTGTGAAGAAACATGATCGCTGTATACACTGAACAGATTTAATTTAGCATATATTTTTAGCTACAAAACTCCTTTTTTTTTTCTTTTTTTTTTTCTTCTCTCCCTTCCTCCTTTCCCTCCCCACAATTCAGTGAGAAGCTTCTCCACATTGTAAAAACGTCACTATCATCTCAAGCAGCTCATGAATATCTTTTTTTTTTCTTTTCTTTCCTTTTTACATATTCCACTTTACTTCTAAATTTTTTAAGAGCTCCATTGTTTTAATTTCAGTGTTGAGCCAGTGTCCCGTGGTCAGTGATTTGTGGGTAAGGTGGTGAATGAGCTGTGTTGTGATTTAGTCAGTGTATTATATGAATTGAAGAGTATGCTGTGATTTGTTTGTAGAAGGTTTTTTATTTGCATATAAACATTTATCAACTCACATCAGTTATGGTAAACGGAAGCTCAAGCATGTTCGCTTGAGAACCAATGAGGTTAGTTCTTGTGTGTTACGCAGCACGTTTGAGCTACCCCAAGAGGTTTGTTTTTGTGCATCAAGCAGGTTCGGTTGAGCTTGTTTATGTTCGCTGATCAATGTTTATATGTGAATAAAAGCCTAAATTCAATCTCTTCATCATATAAAGTGATCGTGTCTCTTCAGAAAATTTGGACTAAACTGCTCGATTCATATGGATTAGTTCTACGATCTCTTCATGAACTTTTTAAAGTGTCAAAGTGGTAGTTGCATAGCTGTCAATGGAGGGACAGAAACAGCACAGTTTTCATTAAAAATATCTTTATTTGTGTTCCGAAGATGAACGAAAGTCTTATGGGTTTGGAACAACATGAGGGTGATTAATTAATGACAGAATTTTCATTTTTGGGTGAACTATCCCTTTAAATGCCCTAAATGAACTAAGGCCTAATCCTGGCTTAATCTAAGCCCTGTCTGTGAAATGGGGACTCTATTTCCTTACACCAGAATTAAAGTGTCTTACTGGCCACCATGGGAGCTTGAAGTAATGCCTTCAGAACACCTTTTTTAGATGCAGTTATGTACACGATACTGTATAGTCAGCCATTTGTTATAGCAAAATATACCTGAGAAAGTGATTAGTGCCTCGCTTATTACACAGCTAACTGTTACTTACCAAAAAAATTACTTGACATAAAAAAATTAAGTCGAAATTACTCTTATAGAAGAAAAAAGCTGAAGAGTAGTTTGAGAAATCAAAAAATCATAGAAAATAGGTTGCTTGTGATGATGAATACCTCGACTGACCAATCAGAAGTATTCCAGAGCGCCATGTTACAAACAAATCAACGCATTGCAACAACTTGCCAAACTACCAGAATCAAGATTTCTGTTAACTGTATTTGTAACTTTTTTAGGCCATTTTCAGTTGGTAGACAGATTTTTTTGGACTTAATTTATCAACGACACAAATGGAACCACACAAATTCTACACAGGAAAAATGGCAGAATCGTCTTTCCAGAGTTAATATTTTTTTCCTCAAAAATAGTTGTTTTTGCTCTATTTTGAGTGTACAGAGTAAAATGTGTCAGTAGAGTGGGAGCAAAATTACAGAGTAACGTTAACTGTGACTCCTCCCCAAAACGTTCTCCTCCCGAAGATTCGTTTATCCGCCATTACAGTTAGTCACGGCCATCGATCGCTGCTGCTTGTGGGTTAAGAGGAGAAGGTCCGCTTCTGCTGGATGTTCAAGTAAGTTTCAAAGTCTTAGTATTCATTTTCTTAATATGTTTTGCTACATTTTTTTGAATATTACAGAGATCGCTTTCTCATGTTAACTTGAGAACTAATTAACGTTAGGCAAATAGCTAACATATACTGTAGATTACGAACGTTAATTGACACTAGTGAAACTAGCTAGGGTTTGTCCACTAAATTATTGTGAGGAGCGGCTGAAGTTGTGCACCACATGTACTTGACTCTGTAAAGAGTTAAGTTAACGTTAGCCTTAATTGGATTGTGGAGGCAATTTTGATGTGGAACATTAGCCCATTCGGACGGTAACTGTTTCTCATAGGGACTTAAAGTATTTTCAACATTTACAGGGGGTAGTCGATTATTTTATTGACGTCTGAACCCAGAATGTCAGTGTTTCATTTCAAAATTCACTGTTTGAATCCTTTTTGACCACCGCGGAACACCGTACGATAACGTTAGGCCTAACGTTAACTGTTGCGCTTCACTTGTTATTTGCATGCATTTTAAATATGTACACTTTCATTTAAGAGGCTGCATTAACTGATTTTCGATCATTTCCATATTTTTAAAACGATATCCATTTCAACCATAGCGTGTCTATCGTCCTATTTTAAAAGAGATTTAAATAACCACATAATAAATAGGATATTATTTTCCTATTGTTAAATTAAATATGAATTTATTCGTATTATCCAAGCATAGCCTATTACATTTTATTTACAGCAGACAGTCATGCGACCACGTGAGCAGCGCGTTCCCGGGTAGGATCACAAAACTCACTCCGTGAATAAATCGCCATCTGAATGCTCGTGTTTTATCGCTGAGGTGCCATGCATATTTATTTTTGCAGACGTCCAAGTGAGAAACAATTACCGTCCGAATAGGCCTATTGAGCACCATGCCTTAACAGAACTATTTGACAGTTATTAGAAATTAAAAACATATTAGTGAACAAAGATAGTTCATGTGTAGTGCACTAATGTTCTTTTCTTCATCTGACTGTGAGTGTTATTGCCTTATGTTTAACTTGGTTCCTTCAGAATGCAAACCAACAACGTTGTCAGAGTGAAGTTCAAAGATAGCAAGAAATATATTTTTTTCTTCAAAACCTTTTACATTTCAAACGTTTTTGGAATGTGGTAAGAGATAAACTTTTAATATTGTTAATATCATTAACTACTTTTCCGTCTGAAAATTATTTTTTTAATAGTAATGTAAGTGTATGATTGTATCTTATCGGGTATAAAAATAACTGTTTTAGTTCCTTTGGTATTGCTGGCCTTTGTCAATTTGCCAATGGTTTGTCTTCCTTCACTTGTCAAGAAATTTTATCTTCCTACAATGGATGTTAAAGTCTTCGAAGACAGAGGTTGATGAGGAAGCATTCGAATATCTGCTGACACGACCAGACCTTGGTGTCCTAGAAATTTTCATCCCAGGCACAGCAAGTATTGATGGTAAATTGTTTGACATGCATATCAAGTTTTGTGTTTATTCTTAGCAATATTCACCAATTCACTGACTTGCATAGGCTAATACTGTATGTCTATTGGACTAATTCTCTAATAGCTGTTTAGCATGCTATTAAATTAGTATGAACAGATAATCAGACCATTGATATGGTTTATATTGAAGATTCTTTAAAGGGTTAGTCCACCCCAAAATGAAATTTCTGTCATTAATTACTCACCCTCATGTCGTTTCATACCCGCAAGACCTTCGTTCCTCTTCGGAACACAAATTAATATATTTTTTATGAAATCCAAGAGGTTTTTTTTTTTTTTTATCTTCCAGACTTCCATTGAAAGCAATGAAATTACCACATTCAATGTCCAGAAAAGTAGTAAAAACATTTAAAATAGTCAACGTGACTACAGTGGTTCAACCTTCATTTTATGAAGCGACGAGAATACTTTTTGTGTGCAAAAACAAAACAAAAATAACAACTTTATTCAACAAATTCATCTCTCTCCTGTCATTCTGCTACACTATTTACGTTTCAGAGGTTCCGTGTTTACATCCAAATGCTGGCTCAGTGTTGGTCGAAGCTGTACACGTGAGCAGCACGACGCGTGTGTGATGCTGATGCTGAGTCGGCATTCTGACGTAGAACCAGGAAGTGCTGCAACATAAATAGCATAGCAGAATGACACAGAAGAGAAGATATTGTTGAATAAAGTTATTTTTGTTTTGTTTTTGCACACAAAAAATATTCTTGTCACTTCATAACATTAAAGTTGAACCACTGTAGTCACGTTGACTATTTTAACAATGTTTTTACTACTTTTATGGACCTTGAAAGTGGTAATTTCGGTGCTTTCACTGGAGGATTAAAAAAACCCTCTCAGATTTCATCAAAATATCTTACTTTGTGTTCTGAAGATGAACGAAGGTCTTGCGGGTGTGAAACGACATGATGGTGAGTAATTAACGACAGACATTTTCATTTTTGGGTGAACTAACCCTTTAAGCTCAAGCTCATTAGGAGATACTGAGGGCACGTTAGAGTCTGATTTACAGTTTGAAATTGTTTTCATTTGGGACATGGTTGATATGTTGTAGATAAAGGTTAACTGTATGACATCATTTCAATATCTGTAGCGGTTTCACCTCAATTCATCCACACATTTGTAGTCATCAAGACTTGGCCACGAATGTGCTGTCAATACTGAATCTGTGTGCAGTATAAACTAAAGTACTGGATTGGTTAATGTATTTATACCGGCAAATCATCCAAGTGAAGTTAAGTCAAGTTAAAGTGAGTGGGTATGTTTATTTTTATTTATTTTATTTATTTTATTTTATTTCCACTGCATCTGAACATGTTTACACATACACATATACACATATGCAGATATAACACAACTATATATAGTATTCAACATTTACATGACTATATGTTCAACCGCTTCTACCTAAAAACCAAACCTAAAGGCCTAAAAAAAAGTTGTTTATTTTGTTTTCCCTGTCTCCAGGTTGGGACAGCTACATTTCTTCCATTCTGATGCTGGTTCACCTTTTGCCACCCTCAAGTCAAGGCAGCAAAACCCCGGGAAAGATCTCAGCTAGACAAGCTTGTGATTGTCTTGTGAAATTCATCAAGGTGAAGTTATTGATGAAGCAGATCAAATGGCACTAGGTCATAATGTTGTGTTACTGTGTGACCTCTCAGACAGGTTCTTAAAGATCACCTGTCCTCCAAATTGTTGTTCTTGTGCTATTCTTTTCTACTTACATACTTATTGCGCTTTTCCACTGCATGGTATGGTTCGGTACAGCTCACTTTTTGGCGCTTTTCCACTGCATAGGACGGCTCGGTACGGAATGGTACAGCTTGCTTATATAGTACCACCTTGGTGGTGGTTCCAAGCATGCCGTACCGATACTAAATGTGATGTGTAAGCACTGCAGATCACTGATTGGCTAGAGAGTATCGTCACTACCAGCGTCATTGAATTTGAAACACGAGACACCAAACCCACTAGATTTAAATAGTCAGTAACAGCCACCGCAATATCATTTTTTCACAAAACGACTTGCTTCTGTAATCTGTAAGAATCTGTTGGAAGTATATAATAGAGAAATTTTGGTGGAAGACATCACTGTATCTTTATTCATGCTGTAAATTGACTTTTTACTCTTAAGTCACATTGGCACGTGTTTTCATTCTTTCACAGATCGGTACCAGTATCCAAGGGCACTTGGATAGCATTGGAGAGAGTCTCCAGTCATATCTACTTGTTGTTGGGCTGAAGAAAAGTAGGGTCCAGTCTTGTTTTGTTGTAATTGACCAACATGCTCTACCTTGTAAGGCCTCTAATTCACTGGCCTGTGTTGATGAGCTTTTCAAAGCTCACTTTGTCTTTGGCACCTCATACTGTCAGGAATTGACCAATGTGTATAGCTTTCTGCAAACCACTATCTATGACATAGATGGGGAACTATTATCACTATCACTTTTTAGTATTATTGTTTTCATTATTTGTATTTATTTTTTCAAGATCACAAGTAAATTATGTGTAAGTGTAATATTGTTTAAACAGGTGCTTGAAAAATAAAATTGTGAGACATGAGTATACAGTTTGTTGTTGATTTTATTTTCAAACTGAAAAGCAGGTTTTCATTTATATTTTTAGGGCTTTTTGAGGGTAAAACATGAATGGTGAATTTAGAACAATAACTCGATAGAGTTAGTTATTTTTTGTATTTCACTCATAATTGATAAAGCAGAGTAAATTTGAAGTTCCTCTAAACAGTTAAAAAGTAGCAGAGTCAATTTCTTGTAGCTCTGAACTGAGTAAAATAGTACGAGAGTTGATTTCAAAAAACACTAAATAGAGTAAAATATCACAGGAAAGAGTAAAATATTAACACTAAATTGAGCATAATTAACTCTATCGAAAGAGTAACTTTTACTCTTTTCAGAGAGGGACCAAATGTTATCTGGCATAGAGTAAAATTTTCTTCAATTTGAGTAAATTTTACTCTGGCAAATTTACTGTGTAGTATTTACCGGTTAGCCATGAAAGCAGTTGACGTTTGCCCTTCACTTTTTCAGCAATGCTGTTTGTGCGTCCATTGCTCATGTTCCTGCTAAGGACCCTTCAGGCCTCGGGTAGAAACTGGTATGAAACGACGGGGTCATGTGACGGAGATTAAATCGTCGTCAGTTTAACCACATTCATCATGCTAAACTAAGCGTTTTCCAACACTGCCCTTCTCTTGTACTTTGCAGATCTCGGCACTCCATCACTCTCAAGTTTTAACTGCGCCCGATGTGAGGAGAAGAAAAGAGGCAGGTTCTTCATGCTAAGAGCTGTCAGAAATCATCTCATACATCTAACGCAGGCCTGTAGTTAACATCTGACAGCTATATGATTCTTTTATACCAGCACACCGCCTGGTTTTATTGTGTTTTAATACCACGTTTTAAGCGTTTGGTCTCGCTTGGTCTTCCTGCTTTACAGTGCATTCCGTCTGTTAATTAGTCCTAGCTCTTCTGTTCTAATTCTAAATACAGTATATAATGAGGTATATAAACAAATGTGTAAAAAATAAGGATCCACTTTGTTCTTTGCTCACTTTGATCTAATAAACAAGGACAATTATTGGGCTAATTAATTAAAATAAGCCTCTAGAGTGATAAATATTCACACTGGAAAAATTAATTCGACATTAATAGGATATTTGGCAAGATAAATAGACAGTACGGGACATGTCCGCATGTTGATTGATAATTGATAGATGGATGGCTCTCTTTACAGGATTGCCTTTTTAATTAATAATTAGAAACCACCACAAGCATTTAAAGGCTCCTGGACACATTAAAGCTGCTGTATGTGAATTTTGGGCTTACTTTGCATTAAATAATGTTACTTCATGACATTATTTGAAGTAACATAAATTTAACAGAAAAATAAATAAACAAATAAAAAATAATCTGCGACCTGCACGTGTTAGCCAATCAGAAAACTTGGGCGGGGCTTCTTGCATGTCTTGTTTTTAAATCAAGGCGGAATACAAATCAACTACATTTATTAAAACTCTTTTATTATTTTGAATGACAACTTTTATTTTAAAGAAAATATTTGTATGTCTATAACCTTTTGTCAAAACTCGTTCCCTATGAAACAACATTCCTTTTCGACTGACGTCACTAGGGATAATTCCCATCATAATTTTTATTCCCATTGAAATTGCAGTTTCATTTGGAAAAATGTCACATTACTGAAGTAAAATGGTCTGCAAATGCAGTTCCATACTGATTTATTTCTAATGTTTTTCATTGCTTGTATTTTTACTTTTTCACGCTAGACAAAATATAACATTCGTACAGGTCATTTGTGCAATCTCAGGTCTACAAACCTGCATTCAGTTTCCACGTTGCATATTTGTTAATCAGTCTGCGCTACAGAACTTTTTAACAAATGGCCCCTCTACACCTCCAAGCCTGGAAAATCCAAGCCTGAAAATTAGGCATCTGTATCATAAATCTTGGAAAGTTATGATAATTTGCAATTCACTCCCTCATCAAAGGCAATATTACCCTAATTTATTATCTTCCCATGTGTGAGGCGCTCAGAGGCCGTGGAGATAAGAGTCTATCAGGAGGAGGATTGATTTTCATTAACAGATTGTAATAAAGATGAACTGCTCGGCCCGCACGCTGACCAAGAGCCACACTTTATTGTAATTGGGCCAATTTATTTCATGAGCCACTGCCTCCACTTTTTAGGCTCTCCCCTTTCTTTTCTTTTCTCTTCTCTCTCTCTCAGTAAATTACTGTAATGTTTCAACCACATCATTTATTCTGTTCCCATATTTCAGCTACCAGACAAACTGTATATTCACAGTTTCATATGTCTGTCTTCACAGTATGGGTTATTTACTTCTTGACCTACATTATATCACGTTTTGTAAAGTGCAATCTGTAACCATTTAAATGATTTAAGCGATTAACTAAATATTCTACTATAAAATGCCATGGAAGGACTCAAATTGGTGAATCTTTTCATCTGTTCATTTACAGAAAACATCTGATTGAACCAATTCACTAGAAGGAATCAGGCTTTCCAACACTACATATGAAAAAGAGAACGGTTCTGGATGAATTAATTCACTAAAATGAATGGTCTATCTATCCAAAGCTACATATAAATAAGAGAGCTTGTTTAATGCGAGCCGATTCACTTGAATGAATCATACAACCACTACATGAGAGAGAACTGTTCAGGACTAACCGATTCGATGAATCAGACTTCACAACGCCTATGGGAAAAAAGAGGACTGTTTAGTTTAGGATGAATTGATTCACTTCATACTTCCTAGTCTTAAGGGCCGTTCACACAGAACGCATTTTCCATTCTACTGCGCTACTATTCCATTGTTTTTTCTATGTAAACACACGCTTGACGGACATGTTTTACAGGTGCGCTTGTGTCTCGTGTATCCCACGGTGTTCTAAAAATGTGGCGCTCAAGTTAAAAGAAGTTGAATTTTTAAAAAAACACATTTCTAGGACTTGCATTTTTTTTAATGCAATGACCTGCGTTTCACATTTTTAACCGCAAAAAAGCATTCTGTGTGAACCCGGACCTTACAGTACATATGATGGAGAGAAGACAGTTTAGAAAGAACCGACTCACTAGAATGAATCAGACACACCAGCTCTACACATGAAAGAAAGAGAGACTGATTACCGCAGCTCACTCGGCAGTGAACTTGAGGTGCGTTCACGCCATGTCAAATAAGCATTACAACTTGTAAACTAGGAATTTTCAGAGAGTTCCTACTTCTACCACGTGACCGCTGTACCACCTGACTGCTGCAGATTCATTTAGGCATTGATAGTGCTGCAATAGAAATGCATGATTCCCAGTCCAAGGACGTGAACAGCTCCGAGTAGAACGTCACGCGTTGTCATTTTGAAATTATGATTACGACATGGCGTGGACGCAGCACTGAATGCTACAATCATGTGACATTAACAACAATCAACACCATCCAAATAATTGTAGCAAATTAGCTCAAAAAAGAAATATAATTAATTATTCATATTTCTTTTGAGCTAATTCTGGACCAAACTGCCCGCATTCTCCACCATTATATTATTAATTATTCATATTTCTTTTTTGAGCTAATTTGCTACATAATGTTTAAGTATGGTTTTAAAAAGAGGACTTAATACTTACCTTTTCACAACTCTGTATGTTATGCTCAATACAATGAGATAAATACAACTTTAAGAACCAAACACAAATAGTCTTCATACTTAAATTTAAAATTTTATTGTAAAATTGAAAAAAAGAGAGAGAAAGAGAGAAGCCCATTAAGTGTTTCTTTTCAATGCATACATTTTCTTAACATAACCAATAAATAGGCGATTCATAAACAGATTGTTGTCAGGAATAAATAAATAAATAAATAAATAAATAAATAAAAGGTTCATAAATTAATTGGCAAATCATTAGATGAGTAGGCATAACAGTAAAACAATGTAAGCAGCAAGTATTTGAGAAATGTCAACGGGAGGTTTGGTTTCTCAGGCATTTGTCTTGGACATATCTTCTCTGTCTCAAAAAAAGAAAGAAAAAGAAAGAAATAAACAGAAACACTGTCCATTTCAGTTGTTCATGCTGCACCAATCACATCGCAAAGATAGATGGTGCACCTCTTGTTCTCTTTTCTTGGAAAATAGCAAAAGAAATCAACAAACATTAACAAGAAAACCAAAAACAACTGTAAACAGCATTGTCTCATCCAGGCTTTAAGAACAGCGCAGGGAGTGCCTGGCTCTCCCACTGCACATTTCACACAGCAAAATCAATACTCTTGATATATATTTCCTTATGCTTTGTGCTGAGAAAACCAGAACTTTAACATGATCTTTATAAAGCAAAAAACCCGCCCCACCCCGAAAGCCACCCTCCCACCAACTACTCCCCCATAGAATCTGAGAAATGTGCTGCTGTTCCCTAATATACAGATTTCATATCTATAATAAGCTACTTTCCTTAGCATACAAACCATAGTTAAAGAATCATATTGTTAATATGAGTAGTACCTTTATAACACTTTAACCCCCGAAACTTTCCCACCCTTTCCCCCCTTGAGCATGCTCACAGATCAAAGTTCGGCATGAAGATCTGAGGAACGAAACATGAATGTGGTTTGAATGAGTAAAACGCAAGTATGAAATGCTGGTGGTCTTTTTTTTTTTTTTTTCCAGAAATACCTGTAGTGCAAAAACGTCCCCCCTTGTTTCTCGCACAAACGCAATTTGTATTAACGCCGTCGGTTCACCTTTCAACACATCAAGTTTCATTTTAAATGCCTTTCCAATCTCATTTTTTTTCTTTCAAGCTGTAATGATATCATCCTTCAAACTTATTAAACTTCAGGCACCAGTTGCCATTTTTAATTTGTATTACACTTGCTTTTACATGCAGGCCAAATTTAATTTGATTTTAATAATTCACATCTGGCATGGAGAGATTCTGTGAAGAAGGCCCTTGCAACTTGAGGTTATTAGACCGCTGATGCCCGAGGGCTGCATGTCTGTATATCACAACGTTCTGATATGCCACCACAGGACAGGAGAGGGGAGATGAAATGGAGAGAGTTCAGCAGAAAAAGGCTATTATAACCTGTGAATCGAACGCGATCCATTTCGGCGCGACCTGAGGCTAAAAAACAGCTGTGATATACGGGCGACGTTAATGTTTTCCAGCGAAACTTATTTCTGACGTCTGCGAAATTAAACATTTAACATACAGATATATTTTTAGGTAAGACAAACAGGTCAAATATCCACAGTGGAAATCAAATGAGGTCAAAATATGTGCTTTTCTGTCCTACCTAGATTCTAGAGCTCTGTTTTTGCAT
The DNA here is from genome assembly GCA_039654765.1 of Mylopharyngodon piceus. Classification (NCBI taxonomy): domain Eukaryota; kingdom Metazoa; phylum Chordata; class Actinopteri; order Cypriniformes; family Xenocyprididae; genus Mylopharyngodon; species Mylopharyngodon piceus. The sequence continues at coordinate 38,323,940 of CM077438.1, forward strand.
CTATTTCTGTTTATTTGTGAATTCTGTGAGGACCTGAACTTCCTGTACTTCTGTCGCTATATTATCTTTCGTTTTGGCATATCTATGAAGGCAGTGCGGAACTGACGAGTTGACAAACAGCAAACGTAGCGTAACGGCAGCCTGGATAAAATGGAAAAATGTATGAAGAAAGCAAAAAAGAACTTGTAAATGCATAGAAAAACAACTGTTTCAAGAATACAGTCTATTTAATAGTTAAAGACCTCATGAAATTGTTTGGCGAGTGTAGAATTGATGCATTTCCTTATGAAACGGGGCATGACAACTTGTTTTAAATAGCCAACAGCCTTTAGTTTCAGTATCGGTGGGAGGAGCATTAACTCCAGAGCATCTGATTGGGCAAAAATCGATAGTGCAGCATGAGTCCTCAGTATTTTTGGTCTGTTTTCCAAGAAGAGACAGACTAAAATTTAAATGCTGTATAGCTGGTAAATCATCAAAGCTAACACTGTGTCTACACCGGATGCGAGCGGTGCGACAAAAGACAATAGAACCCATTATAATCAGTGACATTGTCTACACTGGATGCAGTGTGGCACAACGCGACACAACAAATTCCACTTTCTATTTCTGACATAGTCCAAGTGCTTTGCAACAGCCGGTTTGTCGCGTTCAGCGTAGACAGCTTTTAGCTGTTGCGGCGCGGCGCAATGCGACGTGACAACAGTCGCGTCTGGTTTAGACACGGTGTAACAAACAGCCACCAATTCTGACTCCAATTTTGACTTCATTCTAGAGCATCTGATGAGACTAAAATCTGTAGTCAACAATATTTTGGGTCCATTTTCCCAGAAAACGGTAAATTAGTTTTGTTAGGTAACATTAGCCTCAGAGCTAACACACAAACTTAAGACCACTAAACTACAATTTTGATTTCATGGGGTCTTTAAGATTCTTGTCAAGTGCTTCAGAGTTGTGTATATTTGTGACTTGTTTGAGAGCAAAGCAACAGCTGCGGTTAAGTACACCATAATGTCAGACTCTGTGGCTTTTTTATTGATGGATCAGTTTGCTCCAACTGTAACCCCCCATAGCTGCTATTTGCAAGCTGTTCATGAGATCTTTACAGGCTGCTCATTAGACCTTTGCAGACAGTTAGTGTCAAGTTAATCCATACCAGCCTGAGAAGCATATTCTTAGAAATAAGTTTTTTTTTTTTTTTCTTCACAGATTCAACTAGTTGTCCCACAGCGTTTTCTATATCTTAAACTCATTTATTAGTGAAATGAACTCTGAAAACATCAATGTGGAATTGATTGTGCAGGTTTCCGAGGCGAAATTTGATTGCTATTTTGATGCTGCAAGATGGTCCCTGTAAAATTCTGATGTGCTTCATAAATTGTAAGCAATAACAAGTTTGTCCTTTAGGTTGGTCTGTTACGAACCTCTACTAGGACATTTTGTGGGCTGTGTTAGGGTTTAAGGCTTGGTATCTTTGTAACTGCTTGGTTCACTTAATAACCAGTGTGCTTTATCAGTTGATATTCAGCATTTGGCACCAACCGTTTGATGAGTATGTTCTTGAAAGATGAACAAAATGGATGATATGAAAGCTCTGCTTGTCTCTCGTAAAGGTAAAGTTGGGGCGATCATTAACGAAGCACGATCGTAAACCTGATGAAATCAAACTAGATCCCCTTAGTAGAAAAAACACTAAATCGGCGCACAAAAACAAATAAACATTTCCCATCACTGTTGAGCGTTAACTGTATTTTTCGTAATATTTACCTGTGCAATGGTACAGCAGTTATATTGTGAATAGTTTGCGTTGAAGCCACAGGTACTTATTCTGCTTGATAAGTAAAGCTTTTGTCGGATATATATGTTTGTTTATGTGTACTGAATAACTACCCAAGGTTTCGCTAAACCAGCAACACTTCGCACATGCATATATAGTAATACTCAGCATTTGCTCTCTGGAATGTGACCTATTTCTGACATCTGAGCAAAAAAAGACGATGGATGATGGACCGTTCCCTCCCTCTTTTTTTCTTCATGAATGAAAATGGCTGAACATGCTCCTAACAATCTCCAATCCACATATTCTACTCCACTAAAATAGTATAGCTTTTAAAATACTTTTTTTCTTCATTTTTTTTTTCTATTTTGTTTAAATATTCTGAAACCCAGTAGCTATAAATGTAAAAGGAAAAGAAATCAAAATCCCTTTCCTCTTCCGACCTGAAGCGAATATTTATGCTTTTTTTTTTTTTTTTTTTAAACTTATGTCATTAGTAGTAGTTTGTAGTATTAGTATTGTTATTAATACCATATATTTCTGTTGAGGAATAAAAATGTTTGGTCCTTTGGTCCCTTTGGGGTGAAAGATTTATCAGTTTCACTGAGGGCATGGAAACCTCTGTGACCACAGAATGTCCTGCGCTTGCTGAAAGACGGTGACAGGAGAAAAGGAAAGAGGGAAAGAGAAAGAAAGTCCACTAGCGGGACAAGAAGAACTTCTTTTTTTCCACTGCATTTTTCCTTGGTCTTCAAGTTTAACCCTCATTTGTCCAGTGTAATAAAAGCCATAAGCGCCTCTTCCTTTAAATAGCATATGTGTGTATAATATGTATATAGAAATCGAAGTTGTTCTCGCTTGTTTTTTTTTCTTTTTGTTAGTTGCTTGACTGACGGTTCGAAGCTCAGCGAGAGACAGGACATGTTGAGTTCTCTGTCTTAAGAGAGATCTTCCTCTTGTCTTTCGTGCGCTGTGCCGAGTGTGGTTTGTCCACTGGTGCCGGTTCACCCGCAACCCTCCTCTGTACTGAACATCTTCATAAAATAAATGCTGATATGTCTTCAAAAAAATCCATTCATGTTGTTCTTGTTTGTTTTGAAAGAAAAAGTTAAATTCCTTTTGAGATTTCACTCTTCAAATCCTGCAAAAACAATAAAATGAATTATAATTAAATTAAACAACAAAAGTACATATATAATAAATTATAATAAAACTATATATGTGTGTGTATATATATATATATATATAAACATGCATATGTGTGTATATGTATTTATATATATATATATATATATATATATATAAACACGTATAAAAGTAAACATTAAAGTACAATAATATACTAAATTTATTTAATATTTAATAACAATAAAATATATAAAGGAATATATTGTTATTTTTAAAAATAACAGTAATATACAAATGATTATTATTATTATTATCATTAATGCATTACATTTTATTTTATATATATATATATATATATATTTATATAATACTTTAATTTATATATATTGTTTTACACACACACACATATATATATATATAACTATATATTTTCTTCTCAAATATATATACATAAAATACAATATATACTGAAGTACTATAATGTATACTAAATTTATTTAATATTTAATAACAACAATAACAACTATATATAGCCTATATATTTATTTATTTATTTTAAAATACAAATATATTAAATATATACAGATATAATACAAATATATTAAATAAAATATATAATGTATAACATTAATATTAAAGTAATACCATTATTATTACATATATGTCATTTGAATAATAATAATACAAATTTAATATACTGAATATTTAATAAATCATAGAAACAAGTATTGAGTTTGTAAATATATTTACAGGTCAAATATCTTGTGTTTTCCTGTTAAAAATCATACCTGTGCTGTTGCTGAGAGCCCTGTGTGGGTTGGGCCCTGTCAGTACGGGCGGCTCGCATCCTTCGGCCGTTTTAACTGCACTTTCAACCTCTTCATGCCGATCTGAAATCCGTTCATGGCCTGGATAGCAGCCTGTGCACTTGCTGGGTTGTCGAAGCTCACGAAGCCTGTGACAAGAACAGACGTGAATGAAGTCGTTTGGGTACTAAAACTGATTATATAGCATCATATTAAAGAAACGTTAAAACATTCAAGTCAAGCCAAAAATTGCTTTTTTATGAACGTATTGCAACTTTAACTCTATAAAATCACCATATATGCATCTGTGTGGGCTACTTTTGAACATATATAAGCCACTGGTGGTATAGAACAAGGACAAATTGCCCCATAGGACTCTGAAACGGGGCCACCCACAGCATTCAAACCACATTCGTCCATGACAACCCCAGCTTCCCATTCAAAACCATCAACTTTTAAAAGCCAGTGACCAAAAAGCCGCACTGAAGTGTGGATGCACTTTCGCTGGCATTATGAGCGTCATCAGGAACCGGTCGTGAACCGTGAAAAACAGCGGGTGCTTTCATCGGTCATCAGCCACCTGAGAGCAGAGTGGCCTAGGCTCCTAACCGCGCCTGCAAATGCCCCCATTTCGAGGCTTGTATCTATAAGACGAGAGGGTCTGTGTGGAGGTGAAGTGGGGGATAAAGCCACAAGGCTGCTTAATAGGGAATCTATGTATGTCAGTGCTCTCAGCCAAGTCCCATCGGTCCATCTCGGGCCGCGGCCCCCACCGCAGATTAATTACTCTACCGAGCGCCTGTTACCCAGACCTGACATTATGCAGTAAATGCATAGTGTATAAGTCAATACGGCAAATAGGTCCTACTTCACAAATTTATATCTTATTAACCTCCCCCAGGAGACGGGAGCTGCTATTAATTGTGGCTTGGGAAATGTCTCCCCCTGGAGCGGGAACAGATGTTGATCCATAATGGGCCTTTTTGCTTCACTTAGGACTTTTTTCTGGCTCAGGGATTTTTAAAAGGCAGCGCTCTGGTTTGTGGCTTGACACAGAATACAGAATGGTGTTTACACTGTGAAAGGGGCAGAAACCGATTATTGGTTGATCTGTGACGGGTTGCATGCGGAAGCATTACTTAAGTCACTTGCGCAATACTTTTCTGTAGTTAATCACTGCTATTGGTTACACTAAGCATGTTGTAATCAAACATTTTTACCATTTTTGTGCAACTTTTTACTGATATTAAAGGCGCACACATTTGGAAAAGATCGTGAGCCTAAGTTTATTTGTATAGCACATTTCCCACATGCCATTAGTTTCAGTTTTGCTTTATATAAACTTGTTTAAGCTTGGCGTTTATAATAAATGTGGTTTATAATGAATGCCACTATAATTTGTTTTATACCTATATTTTCATTCCTGTTCTGTTCTGAATATAGTTACATTTAAAGGATTTGTTGACATGTTTATAAAAAAATCCACAATTCTGTACATGTATATATAATTCTATGTATAAATTACAAGATAATCATAGAACATTAGAAAAAAAAATGTATGTGGAAAGAAATGTGTGCTGATTTGTCTCACCAAAACATTTGCTCTGGTTGGTGGCTCTATCCATGAAGACCTTGGAGGAGATGACTGTACCAAATGGAAGGAACATCTGCATGAGCTCATTGTCACCAAATTCCTGTGGTAGATGGTAGATGAAGAGGTTGCAGCCCTCTGGTCCTGCAACACAAACATGTTGTTATTCACTGTGAAGTTTCCTTTCAAGTGACAGAGACACTTTTTTTTTTTTAAAGGGGATATATCATGAAAATCTGACTTTTTCCCTGTTTAAGTGCTATAATCGCTTCCCCGCTGCATCTACCAACCCAGAAAATATGAAAAAGGACAACCCAGAAACTTTGTTTTGGCAAGCCTATCTCTGCAAGCATGTGAAAAAACGAGACGCTCAGATTTCGCTTCCCTAGTGATGTAGGAAGGGGATCTTATTATAATATTACCACCCCTTAATCTGCACGTTTCCACCCACGGCGCCAACATTTTGTTTTCGCAAGCGACAACGGCGTACCAGTTCTAACGCCATAGCAAAAGTTCGAGCAACGCATGCTAACTGTTCTGTCGTTGGCTGCACAGACGAGCACAGAACATTATTTAGGCCATGTTGGGCTGCTTTAGAGAAGAGGAAGAGTTGTTGTAGTAGAGTGTTGTTGCCATGCCGCCATTTTATGCCGCACTGCTTTACAAATGAGGGTCAATTCAACGCCGGATTTGCACAAAAGATTAACATGACGGCACATGCTCGATGAGCTGAATCAACTCCACAGCAACTACATAAATTTATCCACTAACCATTCAGAAATGACCAGTTGCATTCTAAAAGTTGTAACTTCTTCCTGAGTCTCTCCATCAGTGTTCGACTCCAGTTTGAACAATGTAAGGCTGAACACTGTTACTGACAATCGTCATTTTGGCTGCGTGAGATTCTCCAACTTTGTTGTTGTTGAGCAACCGAAGCGCAAGCTGTTAAAACTCTTTGTAGCAGCAGCTCATTTGCATTTAAAGGGACACACACAAAAACGGCGTGTTTTTGCTCATACCCAAATAGGGGCAAATTTGACAAGCTATAATAAATGATCTGTGGGGTATTTCGAGCTGAAACTTCACAGACACATTCTGGGGACACCCGAGACTTATATTACATCTTGTAAAAGGGGCATAATAGGTCCCCTTTAAATATAGGACTTATATGTAAATAACAGACCTTAGTCAGGGTAGCGCCATATTTAATGTTTGTCAGGAATGTAAGGGATAGAAGTACAGTGCATTTAATGGATTGTACTGTTGTTTAACAACATACCGATTGTCCAGCTGACGAAACGTCTTTCTAAAAAAAAACAAAAATCAGTAGACAAAAACTCTACAAAAACTCCATAGTTTTGAAGGTTGTGAGTTATGAAAGTTATGTGATCTAGGACCTATATTCAGTGCACGTAAAGACTGTGGCTGCATTTGAAATCGCAAACTTCCCTACTATATGTAACCCCTCACCCAGGTCCTACTCGCCCTGCTCTGCGGGAGCCTCGAACCTGGGTCTCCGGCGTGGGAGTCGGACGCTCTAACAAGGAGGCTAAAGGCTGTAACCCCTAGCGTCAGTCGCTAGAGCATCTCTTGAGATCAGAGGAGTGAGGTTTACTCGCACAGCGACTACTAGCTGGCCTCCGTTACATATATAGTAGGCGAAAAACAGTATATGACAAAAGAAGTATGTCCGAATTCAGTATGAAACAGTAGGCAAAAAGTACCTGGATGACCTACTACTTCCGCTGAGATTCTGAAGTGTGCATATGATTGGGACACTTTACTATGAGGCCATGGGAGAGGATTTGTGAATGATAGTGAAGTGACGCAACTGACCCTGGTAGATCACATGATAATGACAACATGGCGAATGTAGTACAGATTACATTCATGCTATACGCATTCATACTATATAGAACATACTTTTTTAACAGTCGCAAAGTAAATACATAATTAAAAGAAGTACCTCCCCAAGAGACTGGACACAGCCTACAAGTATATTCCTCATAGCCTCGTTTTCATCCGTGTTAAATTAAATTTTAATTTTAAATATTGTTAATTTCAGGCATTTCATTCAGTTTGTCCCTCATCATCATGCATGTATATTGATGCATATACATAAAAACAAATGAAAAATCTCTCACCCTCACCTTCTCTCTGCTGCTGCTGTTGAATGACTTGTGGTGGCTGTGGCAAGCTTTGGCCAATAGGGGTCAGTGTGGTCGCAGGGTAGATGGCTGTACGTACAAAGAGAAATTTGTTTGAGGACACAACCTGTATTTATGTGATACAGCATTGAACAAGGCTACTCGAGAGAGCGAGACAAAAAAAAAAAAAAAAAAAAATTCAACAAACTGATGCATGGTTGGTCAAAAACAACCTTCCATTTTAAGTAAGCAGCATGAAAAAAAACAAAAAAACAATTCACCCTTAGAATTTATGTGTGTGTGTGTGTGTAGTATATATATATATATATATATATATATATATATAGTTCACCTGTATATTGCTGCACCCCAGTGAAGGCCTGCTGTAGGGTGTCCGCAGCCGTGGGGCTTTGGGTGGAGTAAGGGGGCAATCCGTTAGTGTACACAGCCTCGACTGCAGGGTGTCCATTGGGCTGGTGAGGGATGCTGGTAAAGCCGTTGACGATAGGAGTGACAATGCTGGGTACGGCTGATGTGGTGATGTTGGCAGGCGGTGAGCTGAGGCCTGCTGAGCCAGGAAAACAAACCCAGACAGCACACTGTAGGTCAGTACAGTTACCAAAGAAAGTGTACAAAAAGACTACAATTTTACATTAAATTATAGAAAATGTATATATACACATTTAAAATGTTGTCAATGTGGGACGAGTTGAAAATATTTTCTGTGGTCACTGACAGCCTTCTCTTTTAGCCAGTTAGCTTTGAGGCTAATGCTATTGTACTAATAAACGCTGACAAAATTAACTTGTAATATGTATACACACAAATATAAAATTTACATTTTTTTCTCTTTCTGGAAAACCAAAAAATGTTGATGATATTGAGGAAAAATCAATCAATCAATCAATGAATCAATGAATCAATCAATGAATCTATCTATTTACTGCATCTGTCTGTCTGTCTATAGTACACACAGTGAATTTTATTAACAGTATAGGAGTAAAGTTCAAGGTTCACTGAAATTAAACAAAGTATATATTGTATTATATTCATTATTTGTTAAATTATCATTTATTCATAATAATATTCATATAAAGTCTATTTATAATTCATTTTATAATTATTTATATATTATAGATAAGATGCAGTATTACTTATATAAGTAATTATAAAGTTTTATAATATAACTCATTAAAGAGTCATTAACAATCATCATTACACTATATAATGCTGAATTAATGTACATGAAAACTATTAGAAATGGCATGGAAGTTTGATTAATATATCAGACTTCAGAATATAAATGAATGTAGATGAACTGCTGAGCTGTCAATCATTCTATAATGTTTGTTAATGACTCAAGTTGAGCTACAAAAAAGTGGTTTTAAAGTTTACAGAAAAATAATTTGCGACCATCTGCAAAAAAATCCTTTAAGAGACCCTTGCTGGCATGGGTCATGTTTGATCCCAAGCCTTGTTTCTGAGCTGTGGCTGTGCGCATCAGTACAAACTACAAAACAGTTCCCATAGGATACCATTTCAATCTGTATCTGCGAACAATGCTGGACATAGAGGACGGTCGTCATGGAAACCCCAGCATGCCTCAATTACAATGTGGCGAAAGACCCTATAGAAAAGTCTTTATAGAAATATGACCAAGCTGATGGATTCAAACATGCTGCGGTGCCGTTCACTTACAGCATGACAGATTGTGAACCAAGCTTGTATTGAACAGAAAGGTTCCCAAAACTGTACTCAAGCCTCCCACTGCTGTAACCTGGGGGAATTCCAGTGGTCCGAAGAGAGCTCTTTACTCTCATTTGTGCTATTTCCTGTTCCTAAGCTTTTTTGCGATTGTTTGCTTCCCACACAGCACATTGATGAATTAGATAACGCCTCTGCCCCATTCTTCCCGGAGCCCAGGAGACCGGGCGCGTTCAGGGATGTCCGACAGGCAGCCTCAGCCGAACCGACCACACGTGCGGGGCCGAGCGGCAGCTGCGTGCTGTTATAATGTTAGGAATCTATCATTGTGATGTGACAGTTTCGAAAAGCTGAATGCTGATGGGAGGATCCAGCCCGCAGGAAGGTTAGGAAACAGACTGAGCTAGTCACGGAAACTCAGATCATGTTCTGGATGAGGAATAAGACTTCAGCAGGCATCAAAAAAAGCTAGTAAGACAAGACAAATGATATGACTAGAGTGATACGAATAGTTAGCCCTGAAAAAATGGGTAGTCTCACACAGATCACTTTGTTGAATTCCACTGCACTTCTTTCCCATTGTTCACTGGGTAAACATGCGCTAGACGGATGTGCTGTTTTGCAAAGTTTTGCGCATGATACAGCATTAAAAACCACGACTCTGTTACAAGAAGTTAATAGAGAGGTGGAAGAATGACATATTTTTGTAGGCCAACCCGGAAGTTAGCATCACCCTGGTTCCCTAGTCAAAAACCCAATAGGATATTTCTATTGGTTTTTGGATCTTCACAAATTGAACACCACTTTTGAATTTTGAAGCTTTAATACAGTCGGAAGAAATGCGGGTGGGACATGATCCCACCACTTTTTGAAACATCTCACAGCACGGAGGTACCTAATACAAAAGAAACAAATGCCGCGTTTCCACCGAAATTAACCGGAAAAATTTGTCCCAGGAACTTTTTTCCCCCCAGACCTGTTGCTGTCTGCATTTCCATCGAGGTCTAAAGTACCGTCAAGATTAAGTCCAGTGATGTAGGATTGTGCGTGACTTTCCAGTTCCCGCTGGATTTCGTCCTCCTCATATAGGCTTAATAGAGCCTGAACCTTGACGTCAGTCCATCGGTCCTATTTTTTAAACTCCATTGTTGATTCAAATAGCAAACAACTATTACTGCACTCACCGCAACAGACTTTTAAAAATGGTGGTTGAAATAAAATGCTCAATAAATTGAACTCAACGTACTACTGAGCCCCCCCACTACACACTCCTGTCCCACCCACATTTTTTAAAAAAAAAAACAAATGTACGCAGCTGATTAATACGATTGATTCTAGTAGAGTTTTATGTTAGCATGTTGCTAAGCTAACAATGACTATTTGAAATAGATTTAGCTATTTTTACTATTACTTTTTGGTTCTGAATACAATGTATATTTAACCAAGTTCTATGAATTAAAATTAGAATGTTTCTTTTTGTTTTGGATAACGTTCCCCTAAGGTTCTCCTTACCTCTATATTCTGATATCTTTTAACCTGCTGTATGTCATGTTTTGTTTTGATGGGCAAATAGGGCTCTTCATGCGAGATTCCTGTCACTTGATTTTTGAATAGAGTTTGATGTTAGCATGTGGCTAAGCTAACAATGATGATTTAAAATAGATTTAGCTATTTTTATTGTCGCTTTTTGGTACTGAATGAAATGTATATATTTATAAACAGATTGTTTCCTTCAGGTTTAAAAAAAAACGTTCCCATAACTGTCAGGAATAAAGTGAGTAAAGCTTTTTGGAACTGCCTATAAAAATATGCAAAAATATTGGGTAAAATACACAATTTATCATCAACAGTAGAATAAAATGTTTTAACTAGCATTAGTCTTAATATGTCCATCATTTTGAATTTATTTTTTTTACTGAGGTTAAAGGCATTCTGGGACTGTGTTCTATAGATATGATAGAATCAAGTAATTCAGTTTACTATTTTATAGTATAAACATTTTGCACTGGTCCCATGTATTAGCGCATGACACGCAATTCACAGATCAAGAGAATCAATAGGCAATTCTTAGTGTAGATCCAAGTGTGCACTGTATCATCCTTCCCTTTGTGGTTCTGTGTGGTCCATATCATAGCAATTTGTTCCAGATGGAGTCTATTTTGGCATCTAATTCCAAAAGTCCAGAATGAATCCATCTGTTATTAAACAAATCTTTTATCTGTCACCCCCGTTAGTATGTTGAGCTCTACGAGTTGTTGAGTATTCTGCAAATACTGTTATTTCATGTTAGGGAAGTGTAATTGGATTTACATTACTGCAATCTGCCCTCGGTGCATCATGCTGATTTGCACCCGATGGTGACTACAATGAGGAACAGCTTACCATATGCACCAAAAGGATTTATTATGCAAATTATACACTGAAATCAACAAGGAGCACTGGAACCGTATCGGTTAGCACTGCAGCCAAACCAATCACAATAACTAACTCCCATCACATCCATATTTTTAATACAGAGGCTGGCTTATGTTTATTTACTCCTAAATTTATAAAGAGGTTTGTTCTGGTGTAATGCAACACAATGAGAATCTTTATGCAACAAAATATCTTATGTCTTTATGTTACAAAATGCCACTTAATGTCCACAAAAGCACAACCATAAATACTTTAATGGCAGTTTACGAAATTTTCTTCTACTATATTGTCCATCTTACACATAAACACTTGACCGCAATTCACTCTTAATGCAAATTTGGCCACTTTTTACTCCTCCTCGTGTTGTTCCAAACCCATTTGACTTTTTCTTTCATCAAACATGAAATCATAATACTTCTATGGTCATTTTTTGAAGCTCACCAGCTCCAGTCCCCATTCCTTTCAATTGTATTGAAAAGAGCAGCGTGAACATTCTGCTAAATGTCTGATTTTTTCATCCACAATATATATATTTTGTTTTCAGGCAAACTATTACTTTTACTGTCAGAGACCAACTGTAGCATCGTAGTACATTAGTTTAAAGCTATTAAATAATATTTTAACTAAATGTGGGTTAAAACTACATCCCACAAAGCACAATCACTGCCTACTGACACCATTGGGGACTGTTTTGCATAAAATTTCACAAGTTCTTCATGCTTGGTGACAGAAAAATGGCAAAATACCAAAAGAAATATAAATCAGTGTAAATTCGAGACTGTTTAATCCAAATGCTGCAGAAATGCAGCAGTGGGTTTTAGTCTTTAACCGTTTTTAAAGGTATTATAACAGCTCATTCAGTAAATGACAGATAAATGACTCCAAATGATCTTCAATGTAGTCTAATGGAACTTTGAAGAACATTTTAGCTTGCTAACAAGTCTTAAGTAGACATCATTGCAACTGTAAGCCTCTAAACATTCATTTCAGGTACTTTGCAAAATAAAATATGCATAAACATCATGATTTTTACAACCAGTGTCTTCCTTTAACAGAAAAACAGCATATTTGAGGGCACCAGCATGCAACACAACTTGTGCAGCTGCTCCGTTTGAAACGCTTTCAGGCTTTCGTACGAGCATAATCTCTATTTCGCGGCCCCCGTGAGACCGAGAACAAAGTCAATGGGTTTTATGACCCTGAAGGCACACAAGGTGAACTCAACCGTCCCCATCATGTTCCGCGCCCCTCGGATGGCTCGCAAATACTGCACCTGACACCTCATTAACTTCGTCCGGGGCTTTAAACACAACAGAAACATCCGACATATGCTTAACCAAAGTGCAGTCTCTCATCTGTCCATGACACATCTCCATTTAAACCGAAAAAAGCAGGACGGGGGCTTTGCGAAACCCATCAAGCCCGTGTCAGGGTACAAACTTCAGGGCAAAGACGAATAACAGGACCAGCCTGGCTGCACAGTTTCAAGCCATTTAATCCCACCGCTGACAATTAGACTGTCATGCCGTCGACTTGGAGCACTTTGTAGCTCAAGAGCTTGCACCTGCTGAACATTACTCTTATAAAAAAGAAACAAAACCGGGGAAAACATCACCATGCATCACGGTAGCGATACATCCTCTAATAGAGGGCGCCATCTGGCTGAGCTTGTACGCACCATCGCGCTTAAGTGCTTTACATCTGTTAATAGAGCGGCTGCGCTATTGTTTTCAGCGAGCGCTCTTAACCCCTCTGTTGCTCTCCTAAACGCTGCATGCACCGTAGGACGTTACCACGTTACCTCCGGATGACGATGCCCAGGTTTCTAGGTTACTCCGGATACTGGAGCCACACATAATAGTACAAAATGTTGTTGCACTAATGCGATGTCAAAACCTCTTCATTGTAAATACCTTTTACTTTTTGTGAACCAAGCGCCATGGCAATACCATGTTTTTTTTTTTTTTTGGACATGTAACATGGTGTTCTCTGAAGTACCTTGGGGTACTGTGTAAATACCATGTATATGAACAAGGTAATCATTCAGTACCATGGTATATATAATATTTTCTACTGATACTATCATTTTACCATTGTACTATCAGTACTTTTACGGTCTTGTACTTTTATTATACTATATAATTATTATTATGTGCTTAATAATAAACAGTGTTAATGTACAAAAATAACAAATTGATTTCACATTTTAAAAAGTGAAAATGTATGAAATCCATAGAATTTATTTATCGAAATAACAAAAACAACACCATATTATTATTATTATTAATCATCAATTTTATATACTTCAGAATCCAAGATGTTTATGTCTTTTTTTCTTCAGTCGAAAAGTCTGAGATATATTTAAAAAGGTTTATAATGGTTGTGAATGGTTGTGAAAATAAAAAATGCATCCATCCATAATAAAAGTAATCCATACGGCTCCAGGGGGTTAATAAAAGCCTTCTGAAGCGAAGCGATGCGTATTTGTAAGAAAAATATCCATATTTAAAACTTTATGAATTCAAATAACTAGCTTCCGACGGACGACCATACGCATACTGCACAAGTCGACTTGCACCAAATGAGTAACCCCTGAAGCAATGTATGACGCAGGATTGTAGGAGTATCGTAAGCTTAGACGCCTCTCGTGGTTCAAACAAATAGGGCTGGGCAACAAACCGAAGCTCTTCTTCTCTTATATCGAAATCCTCTGACATTTCTCTTTAAAAAATATCGTTTTAGACTTTTGTGACCGGTGTTTTGTTTTTCTCTATCCTCTGCGCTTCCGCGTCCGTCATTACGTCGTGCGTCAGGTCAGAGGTTGCTCTTCTGCCGCAATTCGATGCGTACGGCCATCTGCTGTAAGCTAGTTATTGTAGATAATAAAGTTTTAAAAATGGATATTTTTCTTACAAAAACCCACCGCTTTGCTTCAGAAGGCCTTTATTAACCCACTGGAGCCATATGGATTACTTTTATGATGGATGGGTGCATTTTTTGGCTTTAAAATGTGGCCCCTATTCCCAACCATTATAAAGCTTGGAGGAGCAAGGATTTTTTTTTTTTTTTTTTTAAATATATCTCCGATTGTGTTCGTCTGAAAGAAAATAGTCATATACACCTAGGATGGCTTGAGGGTGAGTAAATCATGGGATAATTTTCATTTTTGGGTGAACTATCCCTTTAATACAGCAATACTTTATTGGGCCTGTTGGCATTGTAACTGAAATATTCCATACAGAATCCATATTGAATCAGAATCTAACTGAAACAACCTTAAATGAATCCGACTCAAATCGGAAAATCAGTTCAGTCACCCAGTCCTACCAATTACATTTTTAAGATTTTAAATGAAGACAGGTTGTGTAAGTCATATTAAATAATACTGTTGATGACAACATCTATACAGTACATAATGTGTTAAAATTGTTCACTGTGGTCCATATCATAATATTATTTTCCAGATGTTGTTTATTTTGTAATCCAATTTTGCAAATCTTTTATCTGTACCTCTGACTGAGCACAATGAGATGTTCTGCTAATACTTTGTGACTTCATGTTAATGTTATTTCTAACACAGAGGATATTTCACTCTAATAATATTCCGTGCTTGTGCATTAACTAAAAGATGGAGATCTGAAAGCAGCCTCAGATGATGTGGCAGCTGTTCTGCCGTTCAATTGTACTCTTGCCAGATGTCTTCAGATTGCAGCACAATTCCCTAAAAACCACTTCATGATGGAAGGATGTAAGAAGGCTTTTTTGCATCACAATAGATCAGTTGTTCAGTCAATTTTAAAGCCTGATCCAAAAACATTTATTCTGTTTATTCAAGACGGCACACAATATTTCTCAGGCAACATTAGCTCTTAATATCGAACCAGATTTCAGTATAGTCCGTGCTTCCACAATGCTTTATTCACAAGTCACAACCAATCAGAGGGAGTGTGTGCACAGAGGCAGATGTATTGAATAAAGCAGAGGTGCTGTGCCTGTCAGGGAGATGCAAATGAATGAATGAATGAACAAGAAATAAAAATCGTATGAATATCTTATTTATTGTAGTCCTTGGAATATTTTTAACGCCAGACGCTCTTTCTCGCCCATGATTAATAATGCAACAGATTCCAATAGGTTCAATAATGGAAGGCAATCAGAAGAGCAGAGCTCACGCGCGCATATAGGAGTGTGTCCAATGCTGCGCATATTTCAGTACATCTCGCGCCCACAGGAGATCCGCGCAGCTCCGCCAGTCTCTTTCAATTAAGTCAGTCTAAGAGAGGCCAATTCACCCCAGCAGCTGCATTGCATGTTAATATGACATTGATCTTAGTCAAAGAGGATAAAATCCAAACATAAGAGAGTGGTTGTTTTACACAGAGCTGGATCATTTTTGCGAGGAAAGAAAAAAAAATAACAAAACGACGTGATTATATCAAGGATTCTTGGACACTTAACACTTGGTATTTACATGGTACAGCAAGGTACTTACAAGAATACCAAAGTACATGTCCAAAAAGAAAAAAGAAAACATGGTATTAGTACCAGTTTAGCACCAACAAGATACTATTATAGTGTTTATTAATATTTTTAATTAGTTTTTATTTGTATATTTTCCATCTTAATTTTAAAAAGTTAGTAATTTTGTTTTTTAGTAAAATTGTTTTTAAAAAATATGTATATGTAGTTTTTATTTTTTATTTCAGTTTTAGTTATTTTAGTACATCAGGTTAAACTAAATGAAAATATCATACCATAGTACCATGGTACCATGTCCAAAAAACATGGCAGTAACTGTACCATTAACTTATACCAGGTGATTACCATGGTTCATTGGTTCAGTATTTACCATGGTAATACTATGTTTGTGTGACACTTACTAGGTTTCATAGACATTTACCATTGTAATAAATTTTTTTTACATTTATCAACATCATGGACATAGCTTCATGGACATTTGCCATGGTAATATCATGGTTTCATGAGCATTTACATGGTAATACCATGTTTTGTGATGTTTCCATGGCATTACTATGGTTTTATGAAAATTTGTCTTGGTATTACTGTTTTGCAACATTTACCATAGAAATATTGTGGTTTCATGAACATTTGTCATGGTAATATGTTTTGTGACATTTACCATGGTAATATCATGGTTTCATGAGCATTTACCATGGCAATATCATGTTTTTGTGACATTTACCATGGTAATACCATGGTTTCATGAGCATTTACCATGGCATTGCTGTGGTTTCATGGACATTTTGCCATGGTAATACCATGTTTTTTGACATTTACCATGATATTAACATAATTTCAAGGACATTTTCCATTGTACCACAATAATAGCATGTTTTTGGGACATACAATATACCATGGTACTAATATGCTTTGAACATGATTTTATCATGATGTTCTTTAAAATATAAAAGGAGTAAAATGTAAATACCATTATATATGTATATCAAAGCACCATAATATTAACATCTGATGCCATAATCGTACCATGGCAGCACCACAGTACTTTTTGGTAAGCACTGGCATTCATACCAAAGAAAAAAGTAAACTGTGAACTGGCATCAGCGTATAATTCTATGATATAAACATGATTTTATCATGATGTTCTTTAAAATATAAAAGGAGTAAAATGTAAATACCATTATATATGTATATCAAAGCACCATAATATTAACATTTGATGCCATAATCGTACCATGGTAGCACCACAGTACTTTTTGGTAAGCACTGGCATTCATACCAAAGAAAAAAGTAAACTGTGAACTGGCATCAACGTATAATTCTATGATATAAACATGATTTTATCATGATGTTCTTTAAAATATAAAAGGAGTAAAATGTAAATACCATTATATATGTATATCAAAGCACCATAATATTAACATTTGATGCCATAATCGTACCATGGTAGCACCACAGTACTTTTTGGTAAGCACTGGCATTCATACCAAAGAAAAAAGTAAACTGTGAACTGGCATCAACGTATAATTCTATGATATAAACAGATGCAGTCCTGTGAATTTCAGGATTGCTAATACAATGGGTGATGATAAAACAAACATGCAGGGTGTGATGGATGATCCGTGATGGAAAAAGTGCATGTTTTGCATCGCATGTGTCTTGACAAAACATTTGACAAACCGTCCTGTCTGTCTGACTTAATATTTGAAGTAGCAAGTAAGTACATTTGCATGTAATGCCACACATGGATAGCCTCAGCAGAGGAGGAGTGTGGCTTGACAGCTCTGGAGCTTTAATTGGACGAGGCTTTTATGGGACTGGATGGCGGCTTGTAAAAGATGGAACCGTATTAAATCTATATGTGATGCCAGTGGGAGCGTCTTGCTATTCAGCCCCTCAGGTAATAAAGCTTGTGTTTTAACTTTGCATGAGAGCGCAAACGTTTTGTCATTCCACGGTCAGTCAATTAGCCACGAAACTAATAATGTGCTTCAAAATCGTCCGGCCAGTTAGCTGCAAGCTACTCATATGTTGCCAAACTACGTGCTTTACCGGGAATGACAAATGATATTGTCCGGTGTCGTGGTGTACAGTGTAAATTGGTACAGCAGTGCTGTTGACAAAAGAGGAATGAGCTTTGTTAAAGCGGAGCATAATTCACTGGGTGGCATGTTTTCGGAAGAGATTGGAAAAGTGCAATACTGCTGCATAAGCAAATGCCGTAAGGTGGCCATTATCCAGTAAGATCTCATGTTTGTTTAGATTATATGATAACGGGGTGTTGGGAATGACAATCAGAGCAGCCGTGTATCCTGATTATCAAAGCTTTCCGACTAAAATGGACAATCTGCAATTCTGACGCGAGTGCCATTTAGGAAATGTCAGCATGGGTGTTTTTGTAACTTAAAATGTGACATGTGATGGGATTTGCTTAAAATCAGGGCAAGAAATGTTAGAAAGGTTATGTAATTTTGTGTCAATTATCTGAAATAGTTGATACCTCAATTTAGAAAAATGACGTCAGAAAAAATGGCATCAGAACAAAACCTCAAAGGCTATCCACACATCCACTCATTTTTCGAAGTTTAACGCAAAAGGTTGCACAAAAAACAGAAGACATTTGTGAAATTATGTAAAGTTTTGTCAGTCAAAAAGTAATGCTTCACCAGTGTTTACATGCGCAGTTATAATTGAACAAAAAAAAAAAAAAAAAAAAAAAAAAAACCCTGCAAGTATGTTTACATGCGCATTTCTGTCAATCCAAAAATGATACGTACTAAACTCTTAAAGGGTTAGTTCACCCAAAAATGAAATTTTTGTCATTTATTACTCACCCTCATGTCGCTCCAAACCTGCAAGACCTTCGTTCATCTTCGGAACACAAATTAGGATATTTTTTATGAAATCCGTGAGCTGTCTGGCCTCCAATAGACTGCAACACAATTACCACTTTCAAGGCCCAGAAAGGTAATAAAGACATCGTTAAAATATTCCATGTGACTATTGTTGAATAAAGTCTTAGTTTTTTCACACAAAAAGTATTCTCGTCGCTTCATAACATTAAGTTTGAACCACTGTAGTCACATGGACTATTTTAACGATGTCTTTACTACCTTTCTGGGCCTTGACAGTGGTAATTGTGTTACAGTCTATTGGATGCCAGAAGGCTCATGGATTTCATTAAAAATATCTTAATTTGTGTTCCGAAGATGAATGAAGGTCTTAAGGGTTTGGAGCGACATGAGGGTGAATAATTAATGACAGAATCTTCATTTTTGGGTGAATTAACCCTTTAATATACTGTAAACTACGCAAACAGAACACGGCTACGTTTACATGCACAGTTACAATCAAGTTACAGCAGGTTTTTGAGTAGTCGAACAGTCCTCCAAGAATAAATGACAAAATGCGCAACTGGATATTTGATACAATAAACATAAACATCTTTTTTTTTTTTTTTAAAGTTGGCGCACAATGAGGGGCCAACTGCATTATTTAGATGCACAAAAATCAATTTGGTCGCACTACAAATGAATTATTGCTTTAGTCCAACAAAAATCTAACTTTAAAGTGCATGTAATCTTGTGAACTGACTGTGTGCGTTCCAATTAACATAATGCTAAGAAGACCCCATCCCGTAAGAGAGGAAATGAAGCGCTGTTGCTCACCCAGTGTCTGATGAAACTCACCCGACACCGGGGTCATGGGGGTGGGCGGCAGGCTGTTGATATTGAGCGCCCCCATCTGGTGGATCTGGGTGGTGGGAAAGGCCACGCTAGGCGCCAGGTAGCCTCCGTGACTGGCAGCCATGAGGGCCGCCTGCTGCTGCATCAGCTGCCGGATAGAGAAAACAGAAAGCAGAGAGGAAAGAGAGAGAGAGAAAAGTTACTAGAAGCACACAGGCTACATGGGGGCATGATGGATAGGCAGTGCTTCGCAGAGTAGAGGAGAAAGTAGAGCGGAAAAAGAGAAAAATGTGTCAACCTATGTTTAGTGAAAGCGTCCATCTTCCCAGTCAGAGTGCTGTCACAAGCCCCCTTGAAACATTTCAATAGTTGTCGGTCTGGCTCATTCTAATAGAGGGATCGACGCACATATTATTGTAGTCCTTAAGGGACCTGGGAGTTCGGAGCAGGAAAATTTGAATTGTATTCATTTTTTCCCTTTCAAACTTTAAGGTAATGCTTTCTTCATGGCCTTGACAGCGAAACTTCTTTCCTCCGCATTTTCCTTTATGACGTGACAGCTATCAAGGCTGAATATATCATAGTTACATTTACGCAGATATTCTTAGATCCAGGCTAAATGATCATCAGATTCAAATCATACCTTATGCATAAATTCTAGTTTACATGCATCGTACACGAGAAACGTGTTTGTATGTTATGTCACCATGCACCTATAGACTTTTGTCAGAGTAGACACAATATTTAATTTGTTGGGAATGAAAATTAGGCTGGCAATAGATATTTAGGAATATACAACTAAAAAAATAATGTATACATTTAAAATAAATAAATAGTTGATCTCATTTTCTTGTCAAATATTCTTTGTCCCATTGCAGAAGCAAAATGGGTTACAAATGGCGTTTCATAAGTCATATCCACTGGAAATTTTTGTAAAGATGCATTTTCAATTGACGCAAGGCTGCTTTTGTTCATAACAAATTAAATATAATACGCTGTCTACTCTGACTAAAGTCTATTAGCAAGAACAATACTTCTGAAAAACGTAGTAGACACCAAACTATTCCCGTCCAGCAAAAGTATACTACAACTAATCAAACGTCATTCCTGTACATCACAGTATTTAGTCCCCATAGAGGCCAAAAGTAAGATGCTACTTCATACAATAATCATCAAGCTGCCACTCTTCATTTGAATGCTGAGGATGATATTGTTCATGTAGGCACATGGTGCTTTGCTCTCTGCCGGTGTTTCATCCCTAGATAGTAGAAAAGCAATCATATTCTCTCATTGGCCTTGTCACTGAGCCTGAAAGATGCCGTCCACCCACAAAACAAATCTATAAGCCTCAACTGCACTATTATCTATGAACTCCTCCTTTCATTTGCATAATTCCATCAACAAACTGCTGAGGATCATCTATTATCCTACAGGTAAAATATCCTACAGTTCTTGGGAAATAAGGAGCACAAATAAGTTTACTAAATATATAAACAAAAACTTGGCACAAATATGCTAAATAAACTAAGAAGTTTGGCATTGTTTAACAATCAGAATGTATTTCGCCGCCTGAAGTTTGTTGCTAAATTGTTATGTAGGTGAGTTTGCAAGAATTTTGGAAGTTAAAAATGGGTCACGGACCACTGGTTTAATGCATTTGTCAACCTTCAAGACAGTCTGGTCTCTCACCGCCATGTAATAGCCATTCCACAGTAATCAGACGCTTTTGTGCCCATCTCGCGGCCTCTTCCTTCCTGCTGAATGGGGCGTCAGAGTTAAGCTGGCTGGCTCTAGCCGGGTGACAGTTTGCTAATGCCCTTTAAAAGCCAGAGGGACAGGCTTTGGGCAGAGCGTAGTGCGGTGAGTTGAAGACTTCCATATTGTAATTTCCCTCCATGAACGGCTCGGATAATGTCGCCTTTCATGGCTGCCACCAGATTGCCTCAGATAACGATGTGGCATTCAGTTCTGCTCTTTAGGAATTAAAACAGAAAATTGGAGGCCCAAGCATGTAATTATGTTGGGGAGAAGTGAGCAACATCAATTTGTTCTTGGAGGAGGTGGAGGGGAGAGGAGGGGAAAAAAGAAAAGAAAAACAAGGCCCTTCGGCTGTCGGCAGCCGAACGAGACTATTAAAAAAACATCTCTTGTGTATCTGTGTTATTCTTATTTAAAGGCATAGTTCAGCCAAAAATGAACATTTTGTCATCATTCACTCACCTGTCATTCGAAACACTTTATTTCTTGCGTAGAATATAAAAGAAGTTTAGCAGAATGTCCAAGCTGCTCTATTCGATACAATGAAATTAAATGGTGACCAAGATTTTCAATGTTTAGCACAAGAATGTATGACCTAGTTTTATGGTGATTTTATGCCATTTTTGTGTATGCGATGAAAATATTCCATACAATGAAAGTAAATGGTAACCAAGATTGCCAATGTTTAAATTGAATTAAATTTTAAAAATTACTAACGTGAAGGTGTTGTACAACTTTCAAAGACTTGGAATATATTAGTGCAAGAGTTGTATGACCTACTTTTATGGTGATTTTATGGTGTTTTTGTGTACAATGTACAATGAAAATATTCCATACAATGTAAGTAAATGGTGACCAAGATTGCCAATGTTTAAACTGAATTCAATTTTAAAAAATGTACTAACTTAAAGGTGTCGTATGACATTCGGAAACTTGTAATATAGTGCAAGAATGTATGACCAATTTTATGGTATTTTTGTGTATGTGATGAAAATATTAAATACGATGAAAGTAAATGGTGACCAAGATTTTCAGTGTTTAAATTGAATTACATTTTCAAAATCAGGGCTCTGAACTGGTTCAAGGAACGAACAAAATTTTAACAGGAACATAAACAAAAGCCGAAAGCGAAATCAAGTTTAATAGCACTGAACAGAAACGCTTATTTGAAATTAACATTAACCAGTTAATAACGATATTTTATCGTTCTGTTTAAGATTTTAATTTGGCAGTCAACCAATCATGAATTAAAATAGTACGGCCTATGCAAATGTGACGTTGATGCATCCGATGTGAGTGAAATGCCGGCTGTGCTCAGCTGTCAAGTGAGTCATCCTATGTAAGTCGCAAGGCAGTGTGCTGCATTAGCTGTTGGATTTCAGGAGTTTATCCGAGGATATGTCACTGAAGCAGGTTATATCCAGCGTGGTGTGTTTTGAAACCGCTACTATTCAGGAAATTTTTTCTTTAAAATGTATTTTTTTAGTGATTAAACACCTTGGGCCCTATCATACACCCGGCACAATGCAACGGCAGGCCCGAAGCAAGAGTTTTTTGCTAGTTTCAGCCCGACGCAGTTATCATTTTCATGTCCAGCGCCCACGTTGTTTAAATAGCAAATGCACTCGCGCCCATCCATTCGCCCATTGGCATGCTGGTCTGAAAACGAGGTGTGTTCAGGCGCACTGTTGGCATGTTGCTATTTTCAGGCAACTGAAAACGACTGTGCCATTGACCAACAAAAACCTGGTCTAAAGTCAATGGCGTGGTATTTTTTTTTTTGTTACTTAAAGGGCGCGTTAGTAATTTGCGCCTATAGGCGGGTGCACAATGTGCGTACACTCTGCTTGTTACACAGGGACGCGTAGCAGCACACAAACATTTTTAAATATTAAAAATAAAAGGATTCCTCTCTGGAGAAACGTTCTTTTCCGCTTGCAAATTACGCCATGTAAATAGCAATCTGCCATGGTGCAAGCACACCTGGCTTTTTAAGGGAATGGGAGATGAGACTCTGATTGGTTTATTGCATGTTAAGCCCAAAACACACCCATGACTCATTAAGAGACTAGGTACAACCCTTTTGGACCAAGCGCCTGCCGCGTCGTTAAACTAGCAAAAGTGGATTCGGACACGCCCTAAGTGCACCTGCCTTGAAACGCGCAGCATTATTCAATGTGTTGACAATTTCCACTGAAACAGGAAGACAGGACAGGACATATCAAACAGCTCCTCCCCTTTTAAAAATAGCCAATAGTGTTTAGTTTATATCACAGCTTGGCCAGAGCCGTTAAGATCGGTAAAGTCGCAGTTTCCTCCTGATCTCTATCCTCCTCCTAATCTCTTCCATATCACTTTAAAATACAGTATTCTGTGCAGAAAGCAAATGGGCCCGTTACGCTTTCTGGTCTGGACTCGCGCATATGATCCACTCTGTGCTCTCGTGTCTCTGGACTGGAGCAGACTGTGTGTGCTGCGGCGGTTTGTGTGACACTAATGTGAAACCAGACTTCATTTGCCCCAATGAAAAGCATATTTACCCTGTCTGAATCATTCCCTATCCCCTGTATCAGGGGTGGGGAACGTTGATCCTGGAGGGCCATTGTCCTGCAGAGTTTAGCTCCAACCCTAATTAAACACACCTGAAGCTAATCAAGGTCTTCAGGATTACTAAAGTTACAAGCAGGTGAGTGTTTTTTTCAGGGTTGGAGCTAAACTCTGCAGAACAATAGCCCTCCAGGATCAACGTTCCCCACCCCTGCCCTATATAGTGCACTATGTGCCATTCACCATGTGGAAAATAGTAAACGTGTGAACAAGTGACCGATTTCAGCTGCACATAAATGTGTTGTACGACTTTCTGAAACTAAAGAATGTTATGGCTTTCTTTGTGTAGTTTTAAGTTTTGACAGCCATGGTCTCCACAGGCTACTAAGAAGAGCTACATTAAAAAAAAAAAAATCTAAAAAGGCACACAAGTTTGGAACAACATGAAGGTGAAATAATAATTATAAATATTAACACAACTACAAATAATTATAACATTTCAACTGGGTGAACTAATGCCTGAACATTTCAGAACCAAAACATTACCCAGCATCCTGAATAGACAGGAAGCATTCAAGCGCAGGCAAAAGGGACCAAATTGCCTTCAGCGAAGTCTTCATCACCGAGGTCGTAACCTTTTCTTCCTTCAAAATGGGGAAAAAAACAGAAGCGGCCACGGGAAGAAGTTGCTCTGGTGACGGCATTCGTTTAGTGTCAGGCATGTGGGTTTTTTTATGGCTTGCCGATGGCATTAGTCTCCCTCGGTGCCACCAGGCAATCACCTCTTTATCACTTGGCAATTATCTACCCAGAGCTGCTCTGTGTCTCTGCCCACCTCTGCCTGCATCACACATGACCCCTTACAGTCGGTCTGGCCCTGGTGCAGTGCAGGGAGAATGGCAGGATGACTGAAGAGATATTTATAGAGAGACGAGAAATGGAGTGAGCTGAATGCGAGGACCCCGGTTATTAAGGTCCCTGGCCCTGTAAGATTGCCTGAAACGGCTTCGCTCCTTTTTCTGCTGTTTACTGAGGCACATCTTCAGGACTAAACTCAGAGATGGTACAAACATAGTTTTGGTTGTACCAGAGCTTGTTTTGAGCCTGAAACATATTTTACGCAAGTATGCAAGTGCAGAATTTAATGCTTTGTACTAATTAACATTCATACATTCCCTCTTGGAGTGCAAACTTTTTTTTTTTTTTTTTTTTTTGCTAAGCAGTATTTTGTCTTGTTTTCCAGAAAATAAATATCTGATCTTTTTTAAGACAAAAAAAAAAAATGCACATTAAGAGAATATATATAATTAATTATAATTCACACTACCGTTCAAAAGTTTGAAATCATTAATATTTTTTAATGTTTCTAATGTCTTTTATGCTCACCAAAGCTGCATTTTTTAAATTAAAAATACAGTAAAACCTGTAATATTTGAAATATTATTAAATGAACGGTTCTAAAATGTAATTTATTCCTCTGAATGTTCAGCATCATTACTCTCATGATCTTTCAGAAATAATTCTAATATGCGAATTTGGTACTAAAGAAACATTTCTTATTATTATCAATGTTGAAAACAGTTTTTGCTTCTTAATATTTTTCTGTAAACCATGATACACTACCATTCAAAAGTCTGAGGTATTCAAGATTGGGTTTAATTGATCAAAAGTGACAGTAAATACAAAAGACTTCTATTTCAAACAAATGCTGTACTTTCCATTCATCAAAGATTCTTGAAAGCAAAGTATCACGATCATCTTTAAAACAAAATAAATTCATTTGAGAAGCAAAAATCATTTATGATAATGGTACGTGGTCAGTTTACACTATTGTCCACTGTAGCGCCCCCTGTGGCAATGCTGAGAATGCAACATGTATTTGTATTACGTTATGAATTACGTTGCACGAATTCTAAAAGCACATCTTGCATATCTAAAAGCATTTACACTCACAAAAATGTGTAGAATATGTTTAGGGCTTGAGTCCGCTTCCATTTAGATATTTTTGTGTTGTACATTTTGCGTGAAGAGGGTGGTTTATATGTACAGTATATATCTTATTTCTGCAAAGTGTCCATTTACACCTAAAAAGACATTTCAAGTGAAGCATACAACATTCTGCTGAGAAACGAGGGGTGAGATTCTATATTTCTATATAATACATCAATCATTTTGCCTATTTCTAGATGGTCCATAAGAAAGAATGCTTCCAAACAGTGCATTAAAACTAAATGTTGTTTGAAACAGATGTATAAAAAAGAAACAAACACTTTTAAAGCTCTTTGAATATCAAATACTTATATTTCCCAACAACAGGGGGCAATGTAGGTCAATAGCAGAGAGTGTGCCCCCCTCCTCAGCGCCCTCCTCCCAAAAATACCCAGACAAACATTCCCCTCATTAATGTTGGCTTCAGAACATTCTGAAGTGCTTTCAAGCAATTTGTGCGTCATATTAATCTAATGCACCGTCTCTGGTGATTGGCGTCAAGTAAAAGAGATCTTTCTGGCTTTCCATCAACAGCCGCGCTTTTATTCATCTTCCAAAAAAAGAGAGAGAAAAAAAGCCGAAAATGAAGATGGCTCCGCTTAGAAAAAGGAAAAAGATCAAACACGAGGCAGCGGGAGAAAAAGACAGATAAAAGATGTTCGGCTTGTATTGACAAGAGCGTCTGAAAGAAAATTAATGTTTCTCGCTTTCATCGCGTGTTTATGTCACACCCCCCCATTCCACTCCAGAGACGAGGACGGGGCCGCATCTGATATTTTCAACATCTTCATGTAATACTGAATGATAAGCTGTTTGTCAGATTCAGGAGTTAGATGTACCTTTTTAAAAAAACGCATCTGTCTTTTGCCACGATGTTGTCAGCACTATTACCCCTCCAATTTGCGCTCAGATGCCCCCTCCTCTGCTCTGACTAAAATCCAATTTACTGGCTGTCAGCTCAACCCAGTAATCCTCTGCACAGCTGTGTTTGTGGAAGGAGCCTCTTAATTTGCTCGTCCTCCACGTTTTTAAATGTACCATTGCCATATCTGAAGCTAAACGTTAGCTTATGCTGTTTGGCGCAACAAATGCCTGTCGGAAACCCTTTCAGGTTCTGCTCAGGTGAGAAAATGAGTGAACAGTAGAACGTGGAAAACGCTAGTGGAGTTAGCGACTTGCTAACTTGCTGCTACAATGCTAGCATGGCTGCTACGCACTGCTAATGCAGTCTTTAGGTGTTTGAAATGCTGTTAGTTCATTGCTAGGTGGTTGCTATGGTGTTCTGGGTGTTTGCTGGATGGTTACTTACTAGCCCAGCTTGAAATAGCCACAAAAAGTGATATTTTGGTCATGATATGACACAGTTGTGTGTTTTTGCCCCAAACCCTGCCCGCATCTGATTTCATTGGTCAACTCAATCATGCAGTAACCTGTCAAGAAATATTCAGAACTGATGGATTCTATTCAGAGTTTAGAAATATCATGAATGCATCCGATCGTGACAAATATTAATGCTATCTATCAGAATGTGCTACTAACCCTTTATTAATTTTAAGGTTGTAGGGTTAAGGGTAATATTAGTTTCAGCATTGTTTAAGCAATCAGCACTGTGAATGACATAACCAATGAAATCTTTAGAATAGGCTGCGAACCGGGTTTGCACTGGTTTGAGATGCCTCCTTAAATGCAGGATTTTTAGACTGTTTTATCATTCGCCAGGCGTAAATTGTAAAGCAATTGCTTAGAAAAGTAAAGCTAACCTGTACTGAACAAGCTGCTCAATCATTTGGGGTAGGCCCAAATACCAGGTAGGCTATCATTTATATCAAGTAACACGCTAACATTTAGCATTAGCGTTTGTTGTGTTGCAATTTATAAAAACCTAGAAGAAAATCATGTATTGGAGAATTCTAGGGCTGTGTTCCACTTCGCTTTTAGACACACATTCGCGAACTTCCCTAAGCACTTCCCCTTGGGGGAATCCCTGCCGCCATTTTGAAGTGCGTTCCACTTCGTGAAATGGATGAGTGAACTTTATATGGACAGACCCTCGACCCCTTGATTTTGACAGAGGGAGCGAGTCTACATCATATGTACACTTCAGGCAGCTCCATATACCACAATGCAACACGACTGTGACATCACCACAGATCACGTTTAATTTACCCCCACCACAAACAACTCTATGATATATTAATTATTTTTTTAAGTATTTAAAACAACCAAAACACATCCAAGTGATCAAGGGCTTAGGACGTTCCAATTCAGCCCACTGCAAAGGTTCCGCCAGTAGTGGGCACTCTTGCAATGTAAGCAATGACGTACATCCGAGTCAACGAGATTGAGGGAAGTTAGCGAGGGAAGGGCATAAAAAACGAACTGGAACGCAGCCTAAGTATCTTTAAAGGTGCGCTCAGTCTTCTTTTCTGGCTATGTTGACAATGTCATTCATGCCTTATACTGACACCTAGTGGTATGGAAACATCATTACACAAAATCATAAGTTGCTATTGTAAAAATTCTGTATTTACCAGTGTTGTTTTTGTTAACTAAAACTTAAGTCATCCTCTCAGGTAATGTGTATATAAAATTTTTAAAAAGTACATTTATGTAAAACTTGGAAATGAGGAACAAAAATATAGTGAGTGCCCCTTTAACATTTCTATGTATCTAATGCCCTTGTTTAGATAAGTCAAAAACAGAAAAGTTAACAAGCAAAAAAGACGACCCACATAAAAAGTCACAAACTTTGCCACAAGCTGAATGCGATATCATAAGGCAGTCAGTTTCGGCATGTGTGGGTTGTGGCTTGGGCTGGAACAGTGAATTATAGAGACAATGTCATTGCCACCGCGCAGCACACTGCACCATCTCTGACAGAGGAGATAAAAGTCACTGCCAACCTGTGGGAGCCACAGCAACCACCCTGCCTGCCTTCCCGCACGCCGCTCTCGGACCATTTGCATTTCCTGCGGACGCTTCGCATCTCATGAATCCTAATGAGGGCGTATTTTTTCCGCGCACTGGCCTGGCAGTTACTGTGGGATTGTCCGTACGCACGTCTTCCGCTGCCCCCCGCATGTCTGTGATATGAAAATGAGTGTGAATGATAAGCCCCCGGGGGCCGGGTCGATGCCAACAATTAATCCTGGCATTTACAGGAAAAATTCATCTATGCTTATCAGTACATGAATATATGTATATCTATCTACTCCATATGTAGGAACTAACTAGAAGGATAGTTACTCCCCAACAGTTTTATAGTATCTTCACCAAAATTAAACCAAGATGTCCCCCATGAATGAATATTAGGTACTGACTCAACTTCTCTGCAGCTTTTCAAACTCCCCCGTACTGAAGGAACCGATGCGTGCTATAAATAGCCAGGTGAAGATTTTCCTATGGAATATTCTGAGTCACTCCGGGAACGCGAGCGAGGACATGTGGGCGTGCAGGGACGGGGAGGGCACGTGGGTGGCAATGAGATCATCAAAACGTGTCGGGCCTGGAGGTGTCCAAGTGCCTTGGAGGGGGGGAAGGGTACTCACCGCATGTGCGTAGGTGCTGTAGGTGCTGAAGGGCAGGGCGATGGCAGGGTTGAAGATGCCAAACTGGCCCACCATCTGCTGCATGCGACGGATGGTGCGCTCCTTGTCCGTGTCGGCAAACTTGACCACCAGGCTGGACGACGCGCCCTGAGGGAGGAGAGAATCGGAGCCAGTCTGAGGAGAGAGGGCAGGCTGCGTTTAACCTCCCGCTTTGCAAGCGAGACCGCTGACCACCACACAAAATACAACTCATAATTTACATAGATACTTGATTCTGAATTAAGGTGCGGTCACACTAGCGATATTTCAACAAAAGTCTATTGTCAATAGTGTATGCGATGTATGAAGCACAGCTCACACAGAAGTCACTTTCAAACCAAGCAGCTTTCTGTTGGTAAGCGTGGCAAATTCACATGACCAACTTGAACACAAACAAAATCTGCATGAGGAACTTTCTCAACCTCATGCAAAACTCATGAATGTGTGGATGCCTATTGAAATGATTGGATTTTATGTGAAATTTTGCAGAGCAGAGGTAAATGTGAACGCACCTTTACAGTAACATGCTCTAGAATTCAACTGAATTTTAGAGCAGGTTAACATGTTAAGAAAGAAATCTAATGGACTTGAATTCTGTAATTTTCTGTAATTTATGTCCCGTTCACACCAAGAATGATAACTATAAAGATATTATCGTCCATACCAACAGACAATAAAGTTCTTATTCTAAGTGCACACTACAGATATATCGTCTGCTGTTTAAATACTTCAACTCTTAAAACAGGATGGATTCTGATTGGCTGTCGATGTTTTTATCATGCATAAGCTGGAAAAAAAAAATAACGTTCTGAAAGTGATTCCAACAATAGTGTTCCTCTGTGTCGTTATCGTTATAGTTAGTGGTGTAATTGTTAACATTTTATAGTTATGGATATCGTTTTTGGTGGGAACTGCCATTTTTAAAGAATATCCTGAATGACACCCCCCCCCCCCCACACACACACACAAAAAGCACCAAATATCAAAAACAAAACAAACAAAAAAAAGTGGTCCATAAAACTTGCATGCTATATATCAAATCTTTTGAATCCATAAGGAACAGACAGAAAACACATAAATCAGTAAAATTTTAATAATTATAGTTCTGTGAGAATTCACATACTATTAATATTCATGTACCTTGATATTTGCTGAAACTACTAAGCACATTTACAAGAGTAGAGATGTTTGAATGAATCATTCTTTTGTGAATGAGTTCATTCTTTTGAGTTGGGTCTTTTCATGGAATCCAGTTTGAATGATTCGTTCATCAATTGGACTGTTTTGAATCTCAAGTTCAACTCAGTGATTAAGTGATCTGGTCGCAGCTCACTGGAGGGAATTTGCAATGAATTTTCAGATATTTTAAATGAATTATGACTTAAATTTGGGACTTTTCTTCACATGACTAATGTAGCATATGAGTCATATGAACTACTTTTAAAGTGCTTTGTGGCCTTTTTAAATCTCCGGTCCCCATCTACTTTTATTGTATGCAAAAGAGCAGTTCGGACAACACTTTTTTAAAAACTTTTGTATTGCAGAAGAAAGTATGTCATACAGGTTTGGAATGACATGAGAGTTAGTAAATGATGACAGAATTGTTATTAGTTTTGGATTGTCCCTTTAAGAATGATCAAAAACACTGTGTTCCACTGTGAATGGCATGACCATGACTTTTTCACTTCAACTATTCCACCAAACACAAGGTGGTTGGATGCATCTTAAATATAGCAATTCAATTCAAAAACATTTTCCAACAAAGTCTCGACATCAAACCTCAGGCAATCAAACAAATACATTTACAAAACTGTTAGTAGCATCAGTAGACTGACATGAGCCTTGGCAGCTTGACCGTTACATAACAAAACCTATTTCAGATTTTCGTACTTGATAGGTTATGATATTGCTTCTGAAATATCAAATGGATTAGCCAAAGAACGTGGGTGTGTTTTGAGATTGACAAGGCCACCAATGATCATGTTCTGACCTTGGATGTGTGGGTTTCTGAGTCCGTCTCACTCATTCTCTGCCCTACTGTGGTAATGAAACACCTGCCGCGAGAGCCGCGCTCACATTCATTATGAATCTCTCAATGATTCGATGCTACACTTGACCTTTATC
Organism: Mylopharyngodon piceus; assembly: GCA_039654765.1. Classification (NCBI taxonomy): domain Eukaryota; kingdom Metazoa; phylum Chordata; class Actinopteri; order Cypriniformes; family Xenocyprididae; genus Mylopharyngodon; species Mylopharyngodon piceus. Next base: position 38,355,678 of record CM077438.1, read on the forward strand.
AGCCTACAACATCCTCTGTTCCAGCACTATAGTCAGAATAAAAAATAAAAAAAACTACAGAATCGATTTTGGCAAAAAGGCCGAAATATGACTGTGATCTGATGGTAGAGAAAGGTTGTGCATCAGCCAAGATAAGAGGCTAGCTGAATTGACGTGAAAATGTCGATAAGCAGCCACAATATGAGGGAATATCAGGTAAGGCCACTAGCCATGTCTGTATAGCTGAAAGGGGGCTGTGCTTTAAGTCCTCAACTGGTGAACCGTGACCCAAAAATGGGCCGAAATTCTATATCTGGGCAGGGAAAACACAATGCTAAACGGCAACATTAAAAAACAACTAATTATATAATTGTGCATAATTTGGGCAAAACACAACCTGCTTTGTGAATTATCTACTAAGATTCAAAAGGCATTTAGAAAATGAACATAAACCAATAATTTTTCTTTAAAATTATTTAATACAACTGAACTACAAATCATTATCTTGCATTATTTTAATAGCAGAAAGTCGAAATCAGGTAAAAAGAGCACAGGTGTGATGGCCTATTCCCATGAAGCACTGCTAATAACTAGGTTATTAGTCTCTCTCTCTCTCTCTCTCTCTCTATATATATATATAAAAAAACCCTTCAATATATAAACTTTCAATAAGCGTGCACTATGTAACGTTTTTTGTTCAATATTAACCAATACACCATCACCATCTTTCTTACCCTGATTCACTATGGTAAGCCCATTATAAGTGTTTATATTTTACACTGAGCAGGATGCTTTTGCAGGAAATTGCATACAAACGTTACTCGCCTGTGCGTGTCTCGTCATATCCATAAATAGAGAAAAGTTGCTCTGGCTACTTTCATGCATATGGGAGTGGCACATTAACATGCGAGAAAGGTTGGCATGGAGCAGCTGAAACTCGAACCTCCGGGGAATCACCCGTTTTAAACCAACACTGCATAGAGAAGAGTCGTATGGCAAAAAGAGAATGCCACAGAGCTCGTAATAAAACAAGAATCAACATTGGCTTGGTTTTTCGGAGATGGTGAGAACTGGGGGATTTGAAATGTTGTAAAGGCGACGAGGAGATGGCATTTTTATTACTAAATAGGTGATTAATGTATTTTATTGAACAGATAAATTGCCATATGTAGCTCTCTAACAGAGTTCATTGTAAAGCATTATCTATTGTGAAGGGACATTTCATTGTGGTTGTTGTAGCTCTGTGCTGGAATTTATTTTCAAGGAAGTACCGTGTCTATTAATGGGTGTAGCTACAGTAACGTTTTCAGCTAGTCAGCTTGAAATCCTTTCCATCTAAACTGTTTTTTTCTCTTAAGCCTAGTAGTGAATGTTTTACGAGCAGTAGGATAACCATATTCATCTGCACATTCACGTAAAGTAAAAGCACAACCAAAACAATGTTCTTCCACAAAATCCATGCGGTTAAGTTTTTTAACTGCCAGAGGGCCAAAAGTTACATAGTGTACCTTTAATATTTGTAGATGTTTTTAAATAACTTTTAAATATAATATTTAAATATAAATATAATATTTGTTATCAATGACTATAGTTGCATCCCAAAAAAGTACCAAATAATAATAAAAAAAAACCCTACTTTTACTACAGTGAAAAGTCAATAGTATTGGCATAGAAAGTCAATCGTTTTATTGTACTGTTAAAGATTTGTTTATTATCAGTCATTTTCAATGCTTTGTAAGATGAGTAGTTTATTCTCAGTAGCATAAAAATATTAAGTATAATGATGCACAATTTTCAAATACCTTTTGTTTTGAATCAAATGTTGTAATGTTCCGGTTTACCACAGAACTGGTTGATTTCTTTATCAAAGAAATGTTCAAAATGCCTATGATGAATGAGAATAAAAAACTGGAAAAGCAGAACAAAGGCTGCTGAAAAAGTAGGTGGTCAGTGTTGTGCTCTGTATTGTTGTCGGAACACTTAGTGAGGGCCCAATACAAAGCAATCAGTCTGCACATCCAAGCTCAACAACTCTAGCTCTAGGCATGCGGCACTCATGTGGGCGTTTGAAGGGGTTGCCAGAAACGCAACGAAAGCCAGTCGCTGGGGAAGATATATGCAGATTTGACTTTCGATTTCACTCTGTTTGAACCCTCATGCCCTTAGCCTTCCCCAAACTGTTTTATTGTATTGTTTCCTCAACTGCTTAGTTAGGATATCATTACCAGGGACACTATCAATGCATTCAGTCACTGTTCATTAGGCGTTCTGCATGACTAAACAAAATAGAACTTTGCAGGTCAGGAAATGTACCACAAGACGGCCAAATGTGAGACAGGCTGCAATCTCCAAAAAAAGGCCCTTTCTTCTATCCCTTCAGGTTTTTTAATCACCAAAGCAGGTGAAATGATTTCTGGCTATAAATGAATTGGAACAAATTGGAACAAAAACATTTGGTGTTTAGAGAAGACTGGCGAGATACGTTAAAAGTTTGACAGAGGACGATGTTGGGCAGCATCGTTTTTCCCCTGATTAAAGGGATAGTACAGCCAAAAATTCACCCTCATGTTGTTCCAAACTTGTGTGACCTTCTTTCTTCTGTGTAACACAAAAGAAGATATTTTGCAGAATGTCCAAGCTACTCTTTTCCATACAATGGAAGTGACTGCAATGTCTGGTGAACATAAACAAATTTCACTCTGTTCCTCACACAAACTTATCGTATGACTTCAGAAGTCTTGGAATATAGAGTGCCAGACATTTGGACTACATTTTTGATGCTTTTATAGTGTTTATTTGTACTTTTTAGAGCTTGACAGCCTTGTTCATCATCCACCTTCATTGTATAAAAAAAAAAAAATGTGTTCCGTGGAAGAAAGAAAGAGTAAATGATGACAAAACATTCATTTTTGCGTGAACTATGTCTTTCACTTTTTGAACTACTGGTATTAAGTTGTATGTAAACTGTAGGCCTAAGCTGGCATTTTAATATTAACCTCGAATGCGATTATCTTCAGCGCTCAGAGTATTTATTGAAAACCTAGACGTTCTGCACACCACCTTGAGCTATTAAGAAGGAGAACAAAATATTTACTGTGTGTTATGAAAGTTCTTGGGCAAAGCCAGTAAAAGAAGAAATTCAATGTTCCTTTAGTCCTAAGTTTGGAGCTACGAATTTTCAAAATCTGTTGATGGTATTTGTCCAATCCTTTCTTGACTGTTTGTTTGCTGTAGCTCTGAGACATCCGGTGAATATCAGGGCTGAGGGCTTGTTGGTCCAGCAAGATATAGGCTGTGCGTTTGTAGGAGAACGTGATAGAGAGAGAGGGAGGAAAATGGGAGAGAGAGTGCTGGCTGATCTGTGAAGTAAAACTCTCATTAAATTTTAAGCCGCCAAGCACCCGGAGGAATTCCCATAGGTCCAGGACCCAGCGAAATGGATTCAGGAGAGAGAGTAAAACTGTGGGAATAAAAAGTGCAGCTGTTCTACAGAGGAAAAAGGAGGGAAACGAGGCCCTGGAATCAAAGAGAGGGCTACATCTTTACGAGAATGTGCGGCACAGGGGGCACCATGGTGCTTTCCCGATTCTTGAGGTCTCTTTGTGAACGTGGAGCATAAAAGCACTAACTAAGCCATATATTTGATATAACTCTAACTCTACACATCTGTCTTTGTGCATTAACTGTGAAAAAGATAATAAGAATGGATTGTCTTGCGCATAGAACAACCAACACTGGAGCAGCCAAGCCAAGCTTTTTCTTGTAGCAATCGCTTAAGTTTGTGTGTGTGTGTGTATATATATATATATATATATATATATATATATATATAAAAAAACATAATTCACCAACTTCAAAGTCCTAATAATTTATATGACAGCAGCATTTACTATTTTTTTTTATAAATTTATTATTTATCTCTTCATATTTATAAAAATGTTCTAAAAAAAAATCAAGCAATGTTTACACCTGAATATATTCATTGAAATATAGTAACAAACCTAAATATATAAATGTAAATCTCAAAATACAGTAGTAAACTTGAATATATAGTTCAAAATCTGAACATATAATAATAATCTTGTAATATATTCAGATGTATTCTAAAACTACATATTAAATATGTATTCAAATGTACAACTAAAGAGAAGCACAGAGAGATATGAGAGACATGGAGCTAAAATAGTTCTGTAGGGTAGTCATTATACAAAAATATTTGACCACAGAATGATGCGATTGAATTATTCCAAGAAATAAGTACATTTTATGTTGCTATTATCTCAAATTAGTCTATTTTATTTTAAAATATGAAGAGATTTTATATCAAAATGCATGTGAACCTCTAGCATCACATTTGAGCTCAGGCTGTGCGTAGCCAGACATTGCGGTCTGCAATTTTGGGCAAGTATTTCTCCCGTAGTTTCTCAGATATCCACACAGTCATGAGGAAATGAAAATCCAGCTGAACACATTGCCATTCAACCATAGACAGTGGCAATCGGTTGGCGGCCCAAACTCTCCTAAACCAAGGAGATTGTAATATCAGATAGCAGCGGCAGTTTCATTTTCCTGTATTTGTTGAAATACCGTCAATCCCTGGCGTATACACTCAGGTGGAAATGAGACCGAAGCAGGGGGCTAGAGTTCCTTGACCCTCCCAACCTTCTCCGGGCGTAATTTCGTCCCTGGTCTTCCATTGTACAAGGCCTTCCTGAAGTCTGGCAATTTGCTTTACCACACGGCAGTGTAAATTTTTAATTGCCCCACGTCCGAAGCAAGAAATGGGGAGGGCACAAGGGGCAGCCGTGCGTGGAATAAAGCACACTTCAAAACCCTGGCTCAAACCTGCTCGTTCTAACTTGATGTGCTCTTCGTATATGTGCATATGCAGACACACACCACGTTTAGTCCAGAAACATGCAAACGCATTCAGCCCGAGCTTCTGGAGCTGAAAAATTAGATCAGAGTATGTAGCTCTGACCTCATGGCTGTGCTAGCAAGAGACACAGACAGAAAAGAGGGGAAAACATAGAAAGTGGACTGCGTGTACATCCATGCATATGTGTGTGTGTGTGTGTGTGCATGAAGATAATGCACTGACTGCGATGAGCCAGGGGGATTTGAGATGAATATAAGATTGGACCGACTACAAACATCAAGCATTTCTGCAATAAGGCCAGTTTCTTGCTGCCCACAAGCACATCATTAGCAGACTGCTTTATGCATGCATGTTTAAAATGAATTAGCACTCTTTTCTTCACTGGACTTCTTACTGTAATAGCTACAATCTGAGTTTTGTTCTTGGAGAGTGAACTGAGCTCGTGAGAGGCTGGCTGGTGTATAAAGCAACACAAAGCAACAAATGATAATCTTTTGCATGATAAAGCGGGTTTTTGTATTTATCGTAACAATGAGAATTAAGAAACTTTGAATGTTATTTGGTTTCTTTTTCTTTTGCATCGCACTTTCTTCACCCACATTGAAATCTTAAAAACAAAGCTTCAAATGGCTGTATATTAAACCTGAAATACATTTATCTGTGATAGTCACATTGCAGAGCATGTTTTGTTTTTTATCGTTAAAGGGATAGTTCATCAAAAATGAAAAATTCCCTATGATTTACTCACCCTCAAGCCATCCTAGGTGTATATGACTTTCTTCTTTCAGTCAAACATAAAAATATCCTCGCCCATCCAAGTTTTATAATTGGAGTGATTGGAGGATGAGTTTTTGAAGTCCAAAGAAGTGCATCCATCGATCATAAAACATACTCCACGCAGCTCTGGGGGTTAATAAAGGCCTTCTGAAGCGAATCGATGCATTTGTGTAAGACAAATATCCTTTTTTTTTTTTTTTAAACTTCATAAAGTAAAATAACGAGCTTCCAGCCATGCACATTCGACTTACATCCAAAAAGCATTAACTTCCGCAACGTAGTACACAATGACATAAAGCTTGGACGAGCCGGAATATTTTTAATATAACTCTTATTGTGTTTGACTGAAAGAAGAAAGTCATATACACCTAGGATGGCTTGAAAGTGAGTAAATCATGGGGTAATTTTCATTGTTGGGTGAACTATCCCTTTAACGATAAAAAAAAAAAAAAAAACATGCTCTGCAATGTGACTATCACAGACAAATGTATTTCAGGTTTAATATACAGCCATTTGAAGCTTTGTTTTGATTACTTTTGTTAAGTTTTGTAACACTAAAGTAACAAATGTTATTTATTCCACGTTATACGAGCTTTTAATAAAAAAAAAACAAAAAACAGTTTGACTGTAAATTACACGTAAAATATATCAGATTGGCCGTGATTTCGTAATTTCGCAAAGTATTTCACTTTCAATGAGGACAAAAAAAGTAAAATTTGCTTTTGTTAACTTGTCCTATCCAGGCGCAATGTGATAAAGTGACAAAAGCTATTTCCCATTTTAATTCATGTTTTGGGTTTCTATTTCAGTCACGACATGCTGCGTAGCCCTGCCTATAATTAAAATTTGTTGGTCCAAAATCGTTTTTGACATAGTTGTACATTAAATCTGAAACGTATTCTGGTTGTCATTTTGTTCGATACTGTACTTTTAGGCTGCGTTTACACTGCATGGATCGGGTGACCCAATTCCGATTTTTGTGGCACAGATCGGACATGACCCACGAAGTGTAAGCAGGAAAAAAGCATGGATTCCGATATTCTCAGATCGGTTTCAGGACTCATTCATATGTGTAAATAAATCTGATATGAATTGGATACGTGCATTTGCGCCTGTCAGGTACGCGGACAGATCGGATATTCCCCTGTCAATGCGAGTCGTACCTCATTGAAAAAAGTGACTTTTTGAAACATTTCCCGGTAAAGATATTTCTATAACAAATTAAACATCTCTAATTGACTAGCAGAGTATTAATTTCATTTGTTTGTGTTAAATAAGAGGCGACAGACGCGTGCTTCAGTCCCATTGCGGAGACACTCTGTTCGTTCCAGTGAAATCACAAAATAAAATGCACACAAACATGTCCCTGCTCTTGATATACAATCACTGATGAACACATTTGGTTTTAATGAGGGGAAAAAACCTATACAAGGGCAGATTTGAACCCAAAACCTCTGACATGCTTAACAAAAGTTCTACCGCCAGACCATTAGTATCCACTAACTTTTATAGCGGATTTGTGTACATAATCACTGTCTTGAAGAATTTGTACTATATAATGATTTTGTTATAAGGATGAAACTATTGCATTAAGAATGTTTCTATGAATTCCATGTCAATAAATTAAACTCAGTGTACTACTGAAATTGATTTCTTGATACCATAATGTTATATTTTGTTTGTTTCTTCAAGTGTAGTGTAAATGCAGATATCAGATATGGGTCACTTTTAAAAGAAGATGTAAGCAGGTTGTCAAAAAAAAAAAAAAAATCGGAATTGGGCATCAAGACCTGCAGTATAAATGCGGCTATTTACTTACTGTTGCGTCACATCAAAAACGTTCTGATTGGTTGTCATTTTCTCTTATACTTTTAATCTGGATAAACAAATTACTTGACATGTAAATCTGTCACGTCACACATATTTCTGCCGTGGTTTTTATTCGAATCGCCTCACGCAATATAGCCCCACCCACAGTAAAATCTTGTTTCTCATAAATTAAACATTAAAGATCAAAAGCATTTTGGTTTGACGGCAGAAAAAAAAAAGTATTCGTTTATTGGATATTTGTCAAATCGTGTCTAGTGCGAGTGTTACTTTAATAACTGCGAGCAGCATGAGATTCTCTGATGGCGGACCGAGGGCGTGAGAGGCTGGTGGGTGTTCGGTAAGTTCGGCATTGCTTCTTTTGAAGAGTTTGCAGATGGATGAGTGCTTCATCAAGCCCTGCCTTGAGAAGAACTCCATTATCTCGGCTAAACATCTCACTTTGGCACCTGGGAGCCGTGCGAGTCGTGACCCCTCCCTCTACAACTTCAGACTCAAGAGAATGGAGGCCGGTAAGGTTTTCCATAATCAATTTACCTTCCGAGATGACTATAAACCTTTTCCATCCCTCCCCCGTGAACTTCCTCCACTCTTCCCCTGTCTCTCTACCTCTCTCTTTCTACTTTTCTATCTGCCGTTCCTTCCCGCTCTCTCTCTTTTTCGCTCTTCCACTCCCACCTCAGTACATGCCAATGAATAATTCACCAGTCAATGTGGTGAAAGGTGAGGTAAACAAGTCTATTGCCTAATGTCCCGGGAGGATGGCGGGGAGGAGAGAGGAGAGAATGTCTGAGCGTGTGTGTGAGGTGAAGATTTTAGAACTGTGGTTTATATTTCAATGTCCTGAATCATTTGCACCTCAGTTGATCCTAAAGGTTACACAGAGAGCGGATTACGCCACAGATCCATCTCTCTCACTGTTTCTCTGCCCATTTAAGGACAGTTCACCTAAAAATGAAAATACTATAATCACTTACATGCGATTTTTAGAAATAAAATGACCAGAACATTGTTCAAAACATCTCCTTTTGTATTCAAAGTCATACAGGTTTGGAAACACATGTGGGTGAATAGAAAATAATGACAATTTTTTTTGTTTCTGGGTCAACTATTTCTTTAAAAATGCCACTGCATTGTGGAAAATGAAAAAAGCACATACTAAAATGCATTTCAACATTGCATAACTCGTCTGTATCCAACCGGAGTCTTTTAGCAAATAAAACAGCAGCGTGTGAGCTACTTCTGAGAGCCGAACAATGTGTGCGTGACTGAATAGCTGTGTGATTCAGACAGACTGTGCTGAATAGCCGGCTTTTTATGGCTCAGCGTCCAGTCCTCGAGATTGAAACGGCGGGACAAAGACCACTTGCTGATATGCTGGCAATGCAGCTATTCAACAAAACAATATGGCCAAATATGCAGTTTGGAAGTTGAAGTGACTGATTTGTTCTTACTTGTGTGTTTGGAATGTATTTAATTGCCTGGTTCACCTTCATTCAGCTGCGAAGTATTAGAGTTCTTTGCTAAGGGGTTACGAAATATATGATTCCAACTACTACAAAAGAAAAAAAAAAAAGAATTTTGTTGGTAACATCACATGACTTTGATTTGGTGGACAAAATCAATCAATCAATCAATCAATCAATCAATCTATCTATCTATCTATCTATCTATCTATCTATCTATCTATCTATCTATCTATCTATCTATCTATCTATCTATCTATCTATCTATCTATCTATCATATTCCCCCGTTTCACCGTTTGTGGCGACTGTCATGGCGGTCAAGCATATCCACTTTTTTCTTTTTTTTTTTTTACAAATACTACTGTTGTTGTGTCACGGAATGTAGTTTTAAGAGGTTTTTTTTAGGCAAGAATGTAGTTATTTAGACCTCAAATATGTGACTCATATATAAACATAGCACCTATTTTACAATTTGTTTAGATGATGTCGCAGATGTGAGCTCCAGGCCGTCAGTGGCCATTCAGCGCTCATGTATCCACAGAGAACAGCTTAATCTCGGCCAGTCCTTCATGAATTTGCCGCTGGCTCTTATGTAGATAGTGGTTAAACATGAGATATAATTCATTTGGGGTATATCAAACGGGTAATCTTTAGTCTTATTAATCTATTACTTGCTCCATATGCAAATGGATTTGGGTTAAAGGGAGAATTAAGTTTTTTATAACTTTATATTTAGGCTATATTTAACTTAAATCCTGGACTAGAGCGCTGCTTTTGTACATTTGACTTAATTGTTTGCTTGTGTTTATTTCCTATTGTCTCCTAATTCCTAATGGGAATTCCTAATGGCTATTGATGTTAATTTAAATATTATTGTTCAATAAATATTTTTTATAAATAATATGCCGTATTTGGTATTGAGAAAGGGCCCGTTAGTGATTGTGATTTCGACTTCAGTGAAAGTTACATTATTACATCATTAGATCATGGCAAAGACTGTTTTTATCAGTGAGTCAGTAGCAAATTAAAAGGGACTGGTTGTAAACAAGAAAATTGTTTTAGTGCTGTCATGAGAAATCTTTTAAAAGGACAAAGATATCGCTTTCCTCAGCGGACATTCAAACAATTTTTTTTTATAATGGATATAATGCATATCAACCTGAAGAATGAATGTTATATCAGATGCAGGTAATACACTCATTTAGTTGATCTCTCTCATAATACCATAATACTCTACATAGAGTATTATGGTATTATATCAACTTGAGATTTGAATCTATGGCGGAAGGAAGTATTTCTGCACTTAAAGAGGGTTTTTAAAGACACTCCGTTGATGTTTCTTATTTATTTACTCACTTGTGCTGTCAAACTCTTGTATAAATGCAATATCACATGAGTAGCCATGAGATATGGCTGTATATCAGCACGGCTGTGATTTGGACACGAGGCCGCATCTTGGTCAAATTATCAAATTATAAAGGTCAAATTATTAATTTATATATAATTAATTTATATATGTATATGATTCCTTAATTCCTTAACTAACAACACATTACTTTGAAAATATATTTTAAAACATTTGTAAAAATAATGATTAATATGTACACACATGTATTCAAGGTCTAATGAAAATACATTTTTACTGTTCACTTGACAGTTACACCACATGACATTTTTAAAGTCAATAAAGTGAAACTTTTTTATTTAAAAAAAGTTTTTTAAAACCATATGAAACCCAAAGAATACAAAAAGTACATTTCTAAGAAATTTTCTAAGCGCTGAAAACAAGATTTTTAAACGTTTTTCAATGACATAGTGACCCCAAAATATATTTGGACAGGTGTATGAAAGTCATCGTAACTGCTGATTGTCGAAGGAACATCAAAGAAAGAAAGCAGAGAAAAGTAAAAAAAAAAAAAAAAGCAACACTGAAAATAAGAGGTTTTCTGTGTACGTGTGTGTTATAGAGGAGTGTGTACTCACTGGCATGGTTTGACTGCCGTGCAGGGCGCTGATTGCAGACTGAGCTTCAGCGTGTGTGGAGAACTTTACAAAGGCACAGCCTGAAAAAAGACACACACAAAGGTACACAAACACTTTAGCCACAGTGTAGAGAAGCACATTAAAACACTGGGGAGAGGCAGAAAGCCCTCCAACAGTAAGCAAGCTTCTCCTCCAGAGACTGTGCTGATGCAAAAAGCGTGCTATTTACTGCCACATGCCCATCTATGCAAACAAATCTCAAAATACGGGATAATTGATATCGTTTTAAAACGCCGCCGCAGATATTCATCACGAGAATTCAAACCCATTTGGGATTCAAGAGCAGTCGTGTTGAAAGCCGTAGAAAAAGTTGTCAAAATATTAAGGATAGGTCTTAATGTGTCTTATACAAGCGTAACGTGTTTTGTACAGTTTTTATTTAAGAATTAAGAATTTTTGGCAGAAACAGGCTTTGAAATGAAACACATTAGGAGCTAAATGAAATGTAGTTTTCTTGTCTCATTGTACAGGGAATGTTTTGACATCTATCTTTTTCTTCTCTTCCATAAGACTGGATATTCACAGATCCACCCCCTAAGTAGCAGAAATAATCCTACAGCAATTTTCGTAACACTGGCAAGGGGAAAACTTAGACTCCCACAGTGCTTTTTCAAATGCCAGGCTGTATTAGCGTCTTACAGTGTCCCTAAAGCCTCGGTGGGCAAACAATGGAGTCTATAAAAAGTTTAATGCTCAAATATGTGCTTTTTCTCCGTCTCTTAAGAGTCTTCAATGTTGAATGAGCGACAACTCAGAACAAATTGTTGGTTCTTGGACAGCATTAAATGTCAACATTAAATTTTAATATTATATTTAACAGAATATGCAAAGAGAACATAAAATGTAGGGAGGGTTTTGATTTCATAAACTGGGAAAAAAAGATAATGTACCAGTATACAGCATACAGGTCAAAAGTTAGGAATAATTAAGATTTTTTTCACGGTTTTGAAAGAAAGTCTCTTACTCTCACCATTTATTTGATCAAAACTGTAATGTTGTTATTCTTAAAATCTAAAATTACTGTTTTATATTTGTATTTGTTTAATTATCAATTATTACTGGCACTCAGTTATTATTAATACTGGTTCTTAATATTAATAATGTTGGAAACAGCATTTATTTGAAATAGAAATCTTTTCACTTTTGATCAATTTAATGTGTCCTTACTGAATAAAAGTATTTCTTTTTTAAAATCTTAAATACAAAATTTTGAATTGTACCGTATGACAGTTTCCACAAAAATATTAAGCAGCACAGCTGTTTTCAACATTGATAATAATAAGAAATGTTTCATGAGCAACAAATCAGCATATTATAATGATTTCTGAAGGATCATGTGACACTGAAGACTGGAGTAATGATGCTGAAAACTCAAATTTGCATCACAGGAATAAATTACATTTTTAAATATATTTAAATATAAAACAAAGATTTTTTTCTTTGGAAAAACAGGCACCGAAAATCGTTCACAGTAAAACCAGAAATGTGTACAAGAAAGCTAAAATTTCACGTTGACTGATAATATAACATCATGCCATAAAAAAAGTGACGTAATCTCACCTTTGCTGTTTCCGTCTGGACCTCTTAGCACAGTGCACTCCTCAATGACTCCGTAGGGTTCGAAAAGACGGTACACGTCCTCCTCCGTCTGTTGTTTGTTCAGCATCCCGACGAACAGCTTCCTGTCTTCTGAAGCAAAGAAAAACAGAGCGAATGGAACGACTGGCGTAACCTCTCACCTACCCATTACCCACATACATTACTATTGTAAGCACAACCCAAATACTACTCAGACTTTTGGTCCTTGGCCAGCATGGGCAAACAGGGACTGCTTTTGCTTGGCCCATTTAGCTTGTGGAATGGAGTCGCAGCAGTAATTGTTCCCCGTGCCAAGTCTGTTCATTTTAATTTGGGGGATAATTGGGTTCAACCCCATGTTGGAAATGGTGGGTAGGCCTGAGGTGATAGCACTAAGCTGTCGTGCTTAGAGGCTCGCTTTAATAGGAAGAAGCAGACTGCGAAGAGACAACGCTTTCTACGAAACTCTGGAGGGTGTAGATAGGCCGAGAGCGCCGCTACCGCTGACCTGGAATTCAAACTAATACGAGTTGTTTTCGTCCCGTTCTATGTTTAGTCTATGGTAATTGGGTGTATTCACAGATAATACTTTCTTTGACCAAGCTGAAATCTTGAATGTTATACAAAAATGATTATCACTAATTATAAAGGGCACTATGCCAGGTGATACTGCCAAATCATTTCAAAACTTGACAACTTTTGCAAGAGAATCACAGTGGCATACCCTATTGAATATTATAAGGGTTAAAAGCATCGTACCAATTCAAACTCATCATCATTTAGCATAAAAGAGCAAGATTATTGTAATTAAGAAACTGAAAAGCTGTTTATAATTTGGTAAATCCAAAGAAGTTGCACATCATTTGCTAATAAATGGGGGGTCTGGTTACAAATTCTGGTTACAACTCTACATTTATTTTGAACTCTCTCTCTCTCTCTCTCTCTCTCTCTCTCTCTCTATATATATATATGTGTGTGTGTGTGATTCAACATTTTACTCATAGACATTCACTTTCTGCCACGTACTGACATATTGAGGTAACCTGTAGAAAAGTAGAGTCACTGAAATTGAATTATGAATAATGAAACACTGAATTATTTAACTATTTAACACAATAGTTGTCAGTTTCTGCACATTTTTCTTTTCCTCTAAAAACTAAGGTTGGGTCAAAAATTGTGGCAAGCGTGCATGTCTTGCAGCCTCAACAGTTAGAGCCTCAGAAGTGTGAGCCAACTAAACCTACAACTTTATCATTGCATTGATCTTTTTGAATATGTGTCAATGAGATGGATGTGTCTATTGAGTCTACCTTAGTCTTTAGTCTCTGACCCGAACGTATTGATATTCCTTCATTCGCTCTGGAACCTGGCCGGCTCCGTGTCTTGCCGCGGCAATGACGTGCTCTAAAATAATCACGAGTGTCAGCGCGTTGTCTGGGCCTCGTGCGCGCTCTTTATCGTTTGTGGCAGGATCAGAGGGTATGTATCAAAATAGAGGCGATGCATTGTGACATCTGTCACGTTACATCGGAGAGCATTTATCTGCAAAAAAAGAAGGCCCTGAACTGGAAAATAAAAGGGCGGGATGGGCCTTCGACAACGCCTGGAGGGATCTTCCGATCCGAAGGTTGGTTGGTAAAGTTCCTGGACGGATTCACAAACACGCTCGCATAGATGTGGCCTTGAGGTCTTGTCGTGCTTCTTGTGATGTCTCAGCTCAGGGAAACGGGTGATGGGACTCTGACCGGGGTGGATTAATGTACGAAGCTGACCTGTATGAATTTAATACCACGTGTGCTTCACCTCAATATTTATGCCACAAGCACTGCTGTGGTAGCGTGCTTTAAAATACACCCTTGCGGCTGTCCAGTGGCTGACAGATGAATGGAATAATACTTATGGCCGGAAAGAGTGTAACAGTAACACAAACTATAAATCAGAATATAGCGTGGAGACAACTTAAAATAATAGTTCATCCAAAAATGTAAATTCTCACATCATTCCTAATCCCCATGACTTTTATATATTAAATGAAGAGCGTAAGTTGCAATCTCTCAAAAATGACCATGAAAGTATCATAAATGTGGTTCTTTTGCAATATATTGTCACAAGATTTATGTGAGCCAACTTTAAGTTGCTATACAATGAAAATCTTGACATCAGCACTATATCTCATTGGTGCAATCATTACAATTCACAAGAAAAGTAACAATGTCGGAAATCATTCTTTTGAGTCAAATCTTTTCATTGAATCACAAGTGGTCTAAATGAGTCAACTCTTTTCAGGGAATCACATAACCGGTCTGAAATTATTTGTCAGATTTGTGAACAAATCATTCTTTTGAGTCAAATCTTTTCATTGAATCACAAAAGTGGTCTAAATGAGTCAACTCTTTTCAGTGAATCACAAAACCGGTCTGAATGATTTGTCAGATTTGAGAACAAATGATTCTTTTGAGTCAAATCTTTCCACTGAATCACAAAACCAGTCTGAAATTTTTTGTCTGATTTGTGAACAAATCATTCTTTTGAGTCAAAACTTTTCATGGAATCACTACACCAATCTCAATGATTTGTCTGAATTGAGAACAAATGATTATTTTTAGTCAAAACTTTTCATGGAATCACTACACCAATCTGAATGATTTGTCTGACTTGAGAACAAATGATTCTTTTGAGTCAAATCTTTCCATTGAATATAATAATAAAAAATGTTCTGAAATGATTTGTCCGATTTGTGAAGAAATCATTCTTTTGAGTCAAATCTTTTCATGGAATAACAAAACCAGTCTGAAATTATTTGTCTGATTTGTGAACAAATCAGTCTTTTGAGTCAAAACTTTTCATGGAATCACTATACCAATCTCAATGATCTGTCTGATTTGTTAAGAAATCATTCTTTTGAGTCAAATCTTTTCATTGAATTACAATGCTGACCTGAATGATTTGTTCAACTCACTGACTTGGGTCCGTTTATAACACAAACCTATTGTATGACTTCCGAACACTTAAAATATGGCACATGGACCACTTTTATGATTCTTTTATAGTGCTTTTGCATCCTTTTTGAAGCATCAGTCCCCATTCATTGCAAATGCATGGAAACCGTCACTGTTCGCAATTTCTCTAAAGAAAATAAAGGTTTTAAACTACACGAGGGTGAGTAAACGATGACAGAATTTATATTTCTTGGTGAAACATTCCTTTAATGCGTTTTCCTTTAAATCATTGGATACTTTATTTAGCACTTTAGCTACACTCCTGTTTTTCCATGATTCAATAAGCTGCAAAAGTTTTGAAAACCTCCAAGCGATTTATAAAATAAATCAGCCAGAGAATGTTTTCATCACTCTTTTTGACAGGGATGAGGGATAAAGCATCACCACAGGGCCACCGTAAGAAAATAAAAACAGACACTGCTACTGACATTACACATTTACAGAAAAGAAAATCACACACTCTCACACACATTCATGTATACATGCATACAATCCATTTTAGAAAATATTGGAATACAGTCCAGACTGCATTACATATAAAGGACCGTATGGAATAGCATCCCAATCTTGCATTATTCAACTTTTTCTGTTTACTCAGACGACAAAAGGTTATGAGAGTTGACTGCAGTCAATAATGCAGTTGCAGTCCATAAATAAGCAAGCAAAGTGAGTTTATCGACAGCATGACCACAACAGATTCATTAAAAGGCACTGGAGTATAACACATGCTGTACAGTATCATATTTATTTGAACTATAAGTGCACTTTGATAGACCGTTCAATCACTACAGTGACATTAAGGTGCTGCAGCCTTCTCATCGCACGTTTAATTGATTAGCACTCTTGATATTTGCATACTTTACTCCCCTGTGTCCTTCATACTGGTTCCGGCCCCACCAGCTGTGATGCTGCCTCAGAAAATGACTCCTATCAAGCTTCATCAACTTCAGCGGCTGGATAGAGTTTTGTTTAATAAATCACAAATTAAGCGACAAAACGACAAGGGGAGAACAAGATTGCTAGCTCCATGTCTAAGGGAATTTAAGTCCTTGTGATATGTCTGAGAGCAAATTCTTATTTGTTCAATATCATGAGCGATATTTGTTATCTTTATTATAAGAGGTATGCCGCTAGACTGCAGAATCAAAGCTATTAGGCCCGACTATAGCTGGGAGGTTACTAGTAAATACCTTAAAGAGAACAGAATAGCTTACACTGTAAAAATGAATGTGATTTTAACGGTAAAATATTGTAAAAACGCTACGGAAAAAAATTGTAAATAGGTTAACAGTAAGTTCCCGTACTATATACAGGGAAAAACTGTAAAAGCTCTTACCAGGCATTTTATGTAATTTTCACAGAAAAATGCTGTAAATTTTAAAATTTTTAGAAGTAAAAAAGAACAAATCAATGTATAATTTACAGTCAAAAACTGTAAACTGATATTCCCACAATTCCCTGTGTGACACTCCACATTTGAAAGTATTTTGTTTAAAAAAAAATCATGTTTCTTAATAGTTTTTGTTATCAGTTATGTACATTAGGGTTTTATGTTACATCTTCTGTTGTTTAATGAATGTTTATTGCATTATTTAAGTGTCGTGTGTTACCATGATGGTGTTTTGCGTTTGCGTGAATGACTCTTTGCACCTTCTTTGTATTAGTATATACTTCAGCTCGTGGACAAACTATTTGTGATGAACTGATTCTTCATGTGGCTTTCTCTTTTACCACCATATGTTAAAGGTACAAAACAGATTTTAGTAGTAGTGTGCATTGTTGAATTTACTGGTTTACATTCAGATTTTCTTGTTTGTAAATTACAGTTTTATACTGTAAAATTTACAGTTTGTTCTGTAAATGTGTTTACAGTTTTTCTGTATTTTTTACAAAATTATTCTGGCAACCACAGCTGCCAAAATTATTTTGTAAAAACTACGGAATATTTTTTACAGTGTATGGGTTTCAAAAATCCCCCAAATATGATGATCCTAATGGCTACGTTCACACTGTGAGTCTTTGGGATTGACAAACGCATTAACTTACAGGTGGGAGTCTCGAAATGTACCGTTCAAACAGCAACTTACACTAGCGTCTTGAATACTGTCTGTATGAACGTACGACGGGAGTCAAACCTGTATTCTCTTACCAGTAACCATATTAGCGACAGTGACCAAAGTAATATCAAAGATAGCGACGTCCATAAAACCGAAAAGTCTTATCACTTTTGATACGACAAGAGTCCAAACGACCCGCGAGTTCATTCGTCAAATCTTCATTAACCGACAGCAGCTTTTATATCTGGGTGGAGAGCAGAGCATTTGAGTTACGCGTATAACACAAAACTGATGGGAGCAGCTCAGTGGAAAACAGTGACTGGATCCAAAACCTTCAGACGACACAGCGCATATCTTCATCGCTCTAAGTTACCAAAAGCGAAACCACACATGAAAACCTGTAACACACAGTAGACATGCATTTGTGCAGCGCAGAGCAGCTCTCTCGCACTGTATGACATGACAACTAGTCGTCCAGATCAGTTCCGTTCACACAGCAAGGTTTTCTGAGAATTCGGTTGTGAGTCCCGTAAGTAATTGAACTGTGTATGAGCATAAATGCAGAAACTCATTTCCGGGGGATGGCACAACACCCCATAATATAAAAAAATGATATTATACTATTATATTCATTCGCATAAGCCGGCTAACTAGGGTTTGTTCATTCAATAGTATTCTTGCCCCAAAAGTGAAAGTGATATAGTTGAGTGTGACGAAAAAAGAGGCAAGGGTCACCAAATCAGAACACAAGTGGTCACAAAAGTGATAATACCAGCTGTAACGCCAATGCATCTTGGCTGACCACTTGTGATCGGTTCACCGAAAACGCATCTTAATAACAGGTGGAAACAGGCTTATCTCTCTCTCTCGCTCAATTTTCGAGATATGGTAAATAATTCGAGGGCGTCAGGGAGCCGCTGTCAATATGCGGGAGACTCCTGGACCTTCCGGGAGAGGTGGGATGTCTGTAACGTATTAAGGACAACCAATTATACAATATATTCAAGGCTTGACATTAACATCCACCAACCTGCCAAATGCGGGTGGATTTCAGCAGTGGTGTGTAACGCAGTCACTCCTACTAAGCACTTTGGCGGGTTGAATTTTATATACAATTTTATACATTATAGTCTTTTAAAAAGGCAATTGTAGAACAAAAAGTGCAATGTAGTGTTGATTTTTACTGAAATATCTGAAACGCTTCCAATACTCATTTTCTGCAGAACAGATACACAATACCAGCTGCGCTTTCTCGATCTCTCCGACAGCGAGTTGACACACAAACTGACCATCCCTTACTCACTTGTTTCATTTGCTTCGGATGAATATTGTTGGTGTTACAGGGCTTGAATTTGAATATTGCACATAATTTTACTCATTCCCGCAGATTTTGTGTTCGCAGTTAAAGCTGCCTCTCAGTACTAAATTGAGTTCTTTTTTGCTGTTTATTGCACATAAACAGTCAAATACACACAAAATAATTCCAAAATGCCGGTCTTGGTGAGTATTCACGTAAACACAGTCAGTTATGTTTTAAGTGAACGTAAACATTGGAGAAAGAAAACGCATGTGTAACAGTATAATGGATCTGTGCGTCTGGTCTTAAAGTGACAGCAGCCTAATATACCTGCTGCCAAATTATGAGATAATATTAAAAATATCTATATGGCAGTTTTTCCCGATGGTATTGATGTCAAAATTGTGGCCAGTGAAAATGCTGAGTGGCTAGTAACTTTGGAAAACCACTAGCCACAGTGGCTGGTGAGCAAAAAAGTTAATGTCAAGCCCTGGATATATTACTATATACAGTACGAAAAACAGTCAAAGTGGCAAGATGAAAGACTTTCTTTTTTACTGTAACTAATGTTATAAAAAAAAGATCATTCACAAACTATATGCAGATTTTTCTTCATTTCGTTTCAAACAAAAAAAAGATCATATTTGACAAAAAATTCATTATATTGATATTGATCATTCTGAATAAAGGATGTGAACACATTACATTCACTGTCGGTTATTATCCTGAGGGCACTGATCTACCACTAAACAACTGAAACAGTAAAAGCGATAAGCCTAGTGCTGAATTGCTATCACATTTTTACAATTTGGATCCCACTTGTTGTTTTGTCCCCAGAAAGCATCCGTGGAGGCTCTCAAAACATGCAGACCGTATCCTGGCTCGCATGAGAAGATCCTGCAGCCACGGATAAGCGGGGATGAGTGTGGGAGGTGAGCGGTCGAGTTTGTAAATCATTGTCCTGAGAGAGCCGAACAATAGTGAATCATCACTTTTGGCGCTCTTTTGATTTTGCACAGGAAAGACAGTCTGTGGAGATTGCCATGACAACCGGCTGTCAGTCAAGCCTAAATGGGGTTCGCAGAAAGCAAAGGGTCATTCCTAAATCTGCTGTCGGGCACGTAGTGTAAATTCCATTGTCTGAGGCGGCGATAAGGAGAAATGATGAACAATATTAGCATCTTGATAAAAAGCAACATACGAATGAACAAACACATTAACTGAGAATTACCGGGTGGGCGATTATTCAACCGGAGACTGAGCAAACCGAGAGAAAAGTGTTCGGGTTTGCCGTGCAGATAAGTGATGCAGACAGATAGGATGGGTTGAGATAGATTTTGCTGCCATTTCCACTTGGCAGACCAGAATCGAGCCTTTGAAAGCGGCGCGTGGCCCCGAACACTAATTAAAAACAACACAACAATTACCGCATGTAACAAAACACAACCTCAACAAACAGACAGAGAGGGTTAAAGTAATTAACCTACAGAACAAACCCGGTAGATTTTGATCCAATTCATTATATATAACATATCTTGTTTTGTACGAACACTGATGGAATATTCGCATCCGTCGGGACCTCTATCTGGCAGCGATGATCGGGGGCTTTGAGGTCTTTTGGCTGCTGTCAAACTTGAGATGCATTTTCTCAGCTCTAGGAGTTTTACCTCCCGTGAGTTAATCTGAAACAATCAGCCTCGGATTAGTTCACCGAGGGTTTGGCCAAATAGATTAATCTACACAGAGCCACAGACGTTTGGCAGTTTCTATCAAACAGACGGGCATCAAAATTTGATCAAGGGAAGTAAAAAAAGAAGTCAACAACTTAATTTCCATAACATCGTGTGCCAGAGTTACATAAACCTAAACCATTTATGTAACTTTGCCACACAAAACATCACAAAGAGTTCACATATGCAGCCAAGCAGGCCTGCTGGTACAGTTCATGACAAAGTTTTAGCAAATATTAAGCTGTTTTCCTTATAAACATGTAAATGACTTTGCTTTACATTATAAATATTTATTTTTATACCAACTCTCTCTCTCTCTCTCTCTCTCTCTCCCTCTCTCTCTGTGCTGTCAAACCAATTAATCGCGATTTTATATATATATATATATATATATGGGTTAATGACATGACGGGTCATTTTTCTGTCCAAAGTCCTTAATAATAATAAAAAACAAAGATATGACATCCAAAGTATTCTACTGAATCCAAAAGGTTTTAATTATATTTTGCTACATATAAAGGTATTTTAAAGGTTTTGAAGTGTCAAAAGGTCATTTGGTTTAACCGTCCAAAGGCCAATACAGCCATTTCATTTGTGAGTAAAATATCTTAAAATAAAATAAATGTATTTTTTTATTCTGGAATGATTTTATTACATCATATATCAACATAGTGCAAAATGGTATTAAAATTATGTGTAGAAGTTGTTGCTTTGTTATGAGAAAAAATTTACAGAAAAATGAATTTCATTGATGTCATTCAGAGTAACCAATATAAAGGGACCTTTTTGGATCAAGTCATGCGGTCAATATCATGTGACAGGATGTGACATCATTCAGACACCTGCAAAGGACCACATGGTCGTGAAGCAAAGTAACTCTCTCTTAACTATTTGAAAAATTCATGTTTTCACTTGCTCATACGCATGTCCCGAAACATCAGGTCATTCGGTACAACCGCTATATAAAATGGAAAATGTTGTAATATTTTAAAAACTTGTACTAAATATAAAATGTTTGATTCTCCTTTTGCCAGCTAGCTAGCAAGCTAACTAGCTAGCTAGCTAGATATCAGCCTGTTCAGCCAGCATATCGTCATTTAGTATAACCAAAAGTGTAATTTGGTAAAACCGAAATTGTGGTTAAACCGAATAACTTTTTTGGTAACAAATTTTGTCCATCTTGTAAACAAATGATGAAAGCAGTGTAAATTGATTATAAAAACCACATAATCTCATTGTTAACACTTAATAAAACTTCAAAATTATATCTCCATTATGTTTTTTTTTACACTTTTAGAAACCTTATTCATCAATGATATATATGTTAGATATAAAATATTTTACAATAATTAAAGTTTTTTTTTCATATACTGCCCTACACATTTGCTGTTTCATGAAGTGTTTAATGCACTACAATTGCTTAAAAAAAAAAAAAAAAAAACCATATAATTAGCTGTTTCATGACAGGTTCCATTTTGACAACATGCCCCCAACAGCAAGTCAACATCTGCTTTAATCAGTAGTTCAGTAGCAGAAAATAACTTTCAAAAATTAACCAAAACTGAAGAATAATCACTGGAGTAAAGTGTGACAACTAGCCCCTGTCTCCCACATAGCAAGATAATTAAATTAAATAAATGTAATGTATTTAAATAAATAATTAATATATCAGCTCCACAAAAAAAAAAAAAGAACATAGCTATAGGTTACTATACAGTTTAACAATAACAACAACACGAAATAAGACCAAATAATGTTTTATCAAATAATAATATTTAATTTAATAAAAAAAAATGTAAAAGTACTTGACTCAAAGCTACACTCCGATCATTAACTAACCGAAACGCCTTCGTTTAATTTAAATAGATTTGCGGTATTCTGGTTGCGCCTGCAGTTAACTGCTAGGTCAACACATAAAATAAAAACAGCCGGCTGCAGAGATGGCCTTCAGACAGCATGTATAAATCACAGGGAGACTTGCAGCAAATGGCCAACACATTTTCCATGTCACCATTCGATCACAAACAGCGTTAAAACGGGGGAAAAAAATATCTGTGCGCTCTAATAGCACTCTTCGATGGCTTATAGCTCTCCTGTAAGGTGTTATTTTAACACCGGTGCTTTTTTTTTTTTTTTCTTCAGAAAAGCGAGGGAGGTACAAGACGTGGGTTGTTTAAAATTCAGCGTTTAGAAAATTCCAAAGGTGTAATCAAAATGAATTTGTCCCTGGTTGACGCGTCATTCACATTCAGTTGCGGCGGGAAACCTTGAACATATTATAAACTGACCACGCACATATAAAACCTCTCGTGTGTAGGAGAGTCTCGAGGCTAATATTCGCTTTCGAATGAGGACGTGGGGGAGGAAACAGTAGAAGAAATGGCTTAAAATATTTTATCTCCTCCGTATACTTCACGGCAAATTTACACTCGATATGATAACACACGTGAAATATGACCTGCTACCTTGTGTCGGCTTCAACGTATTACAGCGGCGCCCATAAATCTCCAGACCGCAGCACGATGTCCACGCGAGCTGTAGTATATAAACATTTACAATACTGCAGGGCTATTTATACTGCCTACCTTCATAATGCCATTCGCTGGGCTCTTTGGAGTCAGTTATGATATGGATTTCGTTTTTCATTACATTTACGGCTGTTTCTATTCCATAAACAAGTGCAGCTTCTTTCTTTCGTACAGTAGCTGTCGTTTGATGTACATAATGCAGTTCCCAACCTGTTTCTTAAATATTTTCTCATTTCTCAAGCTTCACATGGTTGAAACCCCTTCACTATAAATAACCCCACACACACTTTTCCTCACAAGCCCCTCAACCACATTAGTTTTGGTTTGCTAATGAGGTAGCCACATGCTGTAGTGCACTCTAATCATTAACCTCTCCTTTCTTCCTTTTCGGAGGACGCAGTGGTCTACAGACACGAGACAACAAACTTCATTAAGAGGTTAAAAGTAAGCAGGCATGAGTCTCAACATCACTCATAAAAGCGACAGAGTGAAGAGGCCGCTCTGGCCTTCTGGGATTCTTCAAGGAGCAAAGCGAAGGTGCTACAGAGGACAAGAGGTGAGTGAACAAGAGTGATAACTCATAAATGATTGGGAGAGCCAGCATGGAAAGCAGAAGCTGGCCAACCTGACAGCGATACTGGCTAAATATCTTTTTGTCTGACCAAAAACAATCATTATTTTTCAAAAGAAATTTTACCTCACATAATTAATATTAATGAACCAAACCAAGCCAAGCACAACTTCCTGAGGAGAAAATGTTAATATTCATAGATGGTGCAACAATGTTTTAGGCCTAATTATTCAACTTTTATGACTAATAGTGTTAATGGCATCCATTTTCAATTATGTATCCATTACTTTTTACAATCTTATTGTTGTGGACTAAAATGATATGCAAATCACTAAAAAAAACTAAAAAGAATTAATATGACATGACAACACACTGACTAAATTTAAAAGACATTTCCATTAAAAACTATGACTGAAAAAAAAAATCTAACTGTTAATTCTGCAGATTTGGAAGTCAAAAACGCTGCACAGAGTAGCTTGTGAACACAAACTGAGATTAGAGAATGAATATGGGATGCCCTGATCTCACGTGTAATGATAATTGCAGTCCCACTCCTGACCTGACTAGACCATATAACGTCTGTATTATGTATCAATAGTTATATCTGCCAACAGCGGCATAGGAATGAGCTGGAAAGTGTGAGCGGAAACATTACAAAGTATGACATGAGAGTATATTTCATTTGATTTCAAATTTTTCAGTCATATAGTTTGTCTGACATCACATACTGTCTGAACAGGTACTACATTTGATGAGAAACAAACTTGCGACCAAAATTGCATACTGTCTGAGTAGGTACTACATTTGATGAGAAATAAACTTCGCAACCAACATCACATACGGAGTAGGTACTACATTTGATGAGAAACAAACTTCGCAACCAACATCACATACGGAGTAGGTACTACATTTGATGCAAAACAAACTTGCGACCAAAATTGCATACTGTCTGAGTAGGTACTACATTTGATGAGAAACAAACTTCGCAACCAACATCACATACGGAGTAAGTACTACATTTGATGAGAAATGAACTTGCGACCAAAATTGCAAACTGTCTGAGTAGGTACTACATTTGATGAGGAACAAACTTGCGACCAAAATTGCATACTGTCCGAGTAGGTACTACATTTGATGAGGAACAAACTTGTGACAAAAATTGCATACTGTCCGAGTAGGTACTACATTTGATGAGAAACAAACTTCGCAACCAACATCACATACGGAGTAGGTACTACATTTGATGCAAAACAAACTTGCAACCAACATTGCATACTGTCTGAGTAGGTACTACATTTGATGAGGAACTAACTTCGCAACCAACATCACATACGGAGTAGGTACTACATTTGATGAGAAATGAACTTGCAACCAAAATTGCATACTGTCTGAGTAGATACTACATTTGGTGAGAGACAGTATGCAATTTTGGTTGCAAGTTTATTTGAGTAGGTACTACATTTGATGAGGAACAAACTTGCGACCAAAATTGCATACTGTCTGAGTAGGTACTACATTTGATGAGAAATGAACTTCGCAACCAACATCACATATGAAGTACTACATTTGGTGAGAAACAAACTTGTGACAAAAATTGCATACTGTCTGAGTAGGTACTACACTTGATGAGGAACGAACTTCGCGACAGAAATAGCATACTGAGTAGGTACTACTACATTTGATGAGAAACGAACTTGTGACAAAAATTGCATACTGTCTGAATAGGTTCTACATTTGATGAGGAACAAACTTCATAACCGTTAAATCTTTTTCACATATTATAGTATGAATGTATGTACTATATGAATGTAAACAGGACATACTACATCTGCCATGTCGGCATGTCCTACGGACCTACAGTTGCGACACTTCACAGCTATACACACCTCGCAAGTTTGTACCTCATCAAATGTAATACCTATTCAGACAGTATGTGATGTCAGACAAACCATATGACTGAAAAATTCAAAATCAAATGAAATCTACATACATGTCATACTTTGTATGTTTCTGTTCACACTTTCCAGCTCATTCCTATGCCACTGTCGGCAGATATAACTATTGATACATAATAGAGATGGTATCTATGGACTAGTCAGGTCAGGGGTGGGACTGCATTTTCACAATCATCATTACACATGAGGTCAGGGCATCCCGAATGTATCTTTAAATCCATATTCATTCTCTAATCTCGGTGTGTTCACGAGCTGCTCTGTGCAGCACTCTGACTTCCAAATCTGCAGAGTTAACAGTTACAGATGGGAAAAATGCTGGATAAGGCAAAGTGGCAAATACATAAATAAAAACATAAGCCTCCAAAAGCTAGTCCCATATCTCGGTGATTTCATAATAATGCAGGTTGATTTCCTCCGTACAGTATACAGACTAAAATTACAGTGTGCTGCAAACTGATAAACCTTTAACTCCTCACCTCCTCTCTCATTGTCATGCTGTTTAATGCAGTCCGGAGAAGACTGTAGGAAATTGGCTCAGGATAGTGTAGTAGCTGAGAGACCCGTAGGCCTGACATTGACTTTGAGCAGATACATCTTCACTCTCTGTGTGGGGTGTGTAATTTATAGAAGTAAATAGGATAGCTCAGCTTGACAGAAATATCCTGACTCGGTTATGCCATTTAAAGCTTATTAGGAACAAGTCCAAAATAGAAGATGAACATATCTGGGTGGTCAGACAGACATCTAACATAACCTGAGGGAATTTCAACCATATTAGATTAATCAAGCACTGCATTACAGTGGATGAGCCAATTACAGGTGACGTCATTTCAATCTGCACGGGATTTACGTTTGCAACTTAAACATGAAAA
Organism: Mylopharyngodon piceus; assembly: GCA_039654765.1. Taxonomy (NCBI): domain Eukaryota; kingdom Metazoa; phylum Chordata; class Actinopteri; order Cypriniformes; family Xenocyprididae; genus Mylopharyngodon; species Mylopharyngodon piceus. The sequence goes on from CM077438.1 coordinate 38,382,237, forward strand.
ACAACAACAACAACAACATGGTATTGCAATGTCCAATGCTAAAACTTAAACCAATGGAAATCTGAAATGCAATATTTAAGTAATATCACACAAGAAAGATATGTGTGATTTTGCTTTTATACAGCAGTTCAATAAGCAAGGAGTTAATACTGAGCAAATTACATATTAGAAACAATACTGTCAAATATTTTGTTCTCCGAAAAGAAAATCGTTCCAAAAACAAGCCAATGCAGAACCATTTATTGGCAACACAAAGTGGTCTTCCGGAATGAATCAGTGTTTTTGAACAAATCAGTTGAGTGAATGATTCATTGACTCACTCATAAAGACAGCCACTTGTTTAGTTCTTAAATGAATCGTTTTTTTTTTTGTTGTTGTTGTTTTTTAACAAATTGGTTGAGCACTAACTCATAATTGTTTTATTCCAGAATGAATCAGTGTTTTTTAAGCGGATTGGTTGAGTGAAAGATTTAATGACTCACTTAAAAAGACTCGCCCTGCGTCCCAATGTCCATACTATCCATCCTAAATAGTTTGTGAGATTAAAATAAGTGTGTCCCAAAGCATAGTATGTTGAAAAGAGTATGCCAAAAGTCCCCGGATGGTCTACTATTTCCGGTAGATTTTTGAAGTGTGGATCCATGCACACTATAAAGGCCAATAATGCCCACAACCCATTGCGCTTTGGATGAGGATTCAGTTCAGAACTACAAACACAAGTAAAAAGTGTTAAAAAAACTACAAAACATGGCGGATATGCGCGACCGACGGTGAGAGGTTTGAGTGACTAATAATCAGTTTAACCTGATAGAAAATATTTATTTCATGTTATCCGTGTTATATTTCATCTGTAATACCAATGTGAACTTTTATAAAGATCCGATTGGCCATTAACTTTTAAATGCATCATTATGCATTAATATGAGGAGAGTTCTCCACATGAAAGACCCGCGACTGCATATCAACGTGGTACTGCATTTCTCTCCGATACGGTAGGAAATTAGCTTAATGAAATGTGGAGGATGTAAGATGATTGGCAGGCCAGTTCACGGTGACAGGATGCAACAGAGAGCAAAGACGCAATTGTATGACGTGATAGTATGTCCCAAAGCTTGTTTACTCTTTTGCTACACACTCAAAAGTATGTACTTTTTGTTCACAAAAAGAGTACATACTTTCAGGGCGTAGTATAAGTAGGCGAATTGGGACGCAGCATAATTTCGCTCCTGAACGAATCAGATTAATGAATGACTCAATGACTCATTCATTAAGACAATCACTTGTGCCACCTATTGGTGTAACAATGTAACTTACTGAAAGAGTCACTTAAAAATATTGGAAAGTCACTGAATTAAACACAAACTACCAAACCTGTATTTCTATATTCATTTGTTTTGATATTCTGTTATATAATGCACAGACATTTTTATATTATTTTTAACTATGCCTTTTTTTTTGGGGCCATGTAAATGCAGTAGTGGCCATCTTCGTTGAATTAAGTCACATAATCTGTGCAAATCCCACAAAATTTGTGCCACACATCATACAGTAACTACGGACTTCAAACAGCTGGACTTCTGGCTTTGCACACTCACAAGCACTGGTCTTTAAAGTAGCTAGGTTATGGAGGAGAGGTTCTTCACTGCCTCAGTCTTGTGGGGTTTTAACTAGCAAGAGTGAAGCTTCAGTCCCAATGCTCCAGGCCTGCCCTTCCCCTAACACTTATTAAAAATAGATTTGAGGGAGAGACTCTCTCTCTCCCTCTCCTCTTCATAGGCTTTATCTGCAAGCTTTGACAGGCCCATTTGTTTTGATTTTTAGGCTTGTGTGCTTGATACTTAATGAAATACTGTAACTATCTATACATTGACTGAAATGTTGGGCAAGGTGGCTGTAATTCGTCATCAGCTGTCATTTCCTACCACTGTTTTGCCTTTGAACCCTGTGGTAGTTTGATTACATTTGTGGTCATAAGCATGGGAAAATATTTTCTCATATCAAACTGCCATTATGATTTTCGATGTACCTGAAAATGTTGAATCCATAATAATTAAATATTTCAGTATTTTTTTTTTCTCTCTATTGTAAGGGCAATGGTACTTTAAATTGCCATCTATAGATCAAATGATCATCTATAGGGTGAATTCAGGGTAACTGGGACACTTTTTGCCATTGAGATGACTTGGAAAAACTGTCCCAATCAACCTGAATTCACCCTATCTATTTTCACATATGGTATTTTTGTTTGTGAGGATAAATGCAGTATTAAATCAAAGTCTGTGAGCCCGCTGCTGAATCTACAGCACCACTGCAAAAGAAAGATTTGTGGCTTTAAGACAATCTACAGTATATGATAGTGTACTGCAAAACATAGACACAATTCACTTCAGGCATATACACTGCCATTCCAAAGTTTGGGGTCGCCAAAGGCTGCATTTATATGGTCAGTGTCACATGAGCCTTCAGAAATCATTATAATATTCAGATTTGGTGCTCAAGAAGCATTCCATATTATCAATGTTGAAAATGTTTTGCTGCTTAATATTTTTGTGGAAACTGGGATACTGGTTTTATTCAGGAATCTTTAATGAATGGAAAGTTCAAAAGAACATTTATTTGAAATAGAAATATTTTCAAAATTTTTACTGTCACTTTTGATCAATATAATGCATCTTTGCTGAATAAAAGCATTCATTTCTTTCAAAAAATAAATAAATAAATAAATAAATTTAAAAAAAAATACCAGAACAACGGACCAAGCATAGTGATGACTCATCCTGCACTACACAGATTTTTGTCCAATCAAATGCTGTCTAGAATCCCACACCCTCTAATACCACCTGTAACTAATTAGCAAGCAGCAAATCAAAGTTCATGTCTGTAATGAAACTAAAATCTACCAGCTTTAAAAAAAAAAAAAAAATTGGATGAGATCTTTTTTTTGAGAATTTACCCCGCCTCAACTTCCTGTTTCAATATGAAATACATGAAGACAGGAAGGGAAACTGTTCTGCAGTATGTGACACACAAATCAGTATCATGACAACTTGCAGTTAAAGATAAACATTTGCCATTTTTGGTAAAAAAAAAAAAAAAAAAAAAAAAAATGATGAATGAAATGTATCACTGTAGAATAAGCTAGCATGCATGCATTTCCCCCAGCCATAGTTCTTTAGCCTCATCTAACCTTTACATACTAAGATATGCTATTGCTCACGGCAAGCTCAACTGATTCTCGTGATAGCATTCTGCAGGTCCTTACGAGTAGCCCTCAATAAGCGTATGATGAAATAGCAGGGAAATTCTCAGAATGTAGCATATTTCAGGATGAGAAACAGTGATTATGTATCTGCCCAGTGGATACTTCTCATCTAATTTTACATATTTGCCTGGGATTTTCAACCACTGAGCCTCGAGGGCTTCTTTTTTTATTGACATTGTCCTTCAGCATTCCCAGAAATTCTGATTAAAGTCCTAATATCCAACATTCAACATCTCTGCACCGTGAAGCTGGCTAAATTGGGCTGGAAGAATCTCTCTGTCCAGTAGCTCATTGCTCATTAGCCTCTGGGGGAAAAGTTTCACATTATTAGTGCTGTAGGATTTAAAAATGCTAAACTGCTGTAAAAATACAAATAATTATGTGGATAGGTTAAAGTTTAAAAAAACAAACACTTAGACTTGCCCTTTAACAATGATCTATTACTTTCTATGTGTGTGCGAATGTGTGGAGGTTTGTTGCACGGTAATGGCTTGAGGAAAGTTTTAATCTTTGCAGCGCACAGTCAGCGCCTCATTACGAATTGCACCTCTTTAGCTGCAGAAGTGATACAGAGATGACTGACAGGGAGCAGAACGAGGGGCGTCTTGTATTTCAAATATCAATTGGCGGCGTCAGCGTTGCCGGGTAACGTGAGGGATTATCTGAAATTAGTTCAGTCAATTCATCATTACAAAGGGCAGTCCCTCCACTGCTGATTAGTTATTGTACACACTTGTCAATTAAAGCTCCCTGGAGAGCACCACATAGAACAGGCAGTCATAAAAAACAGAGGAAGGAGACAGAGAGAGAGAGAGAGCACAAGAATAGTAAAAAAACAGGGGAAAGATGGGAATTTTTTCTCTTTTACATTGTTTTTTAAAGGTGAGGAGAACACATTTTTGGCAATGTGCACATGAATTTAAAATACATTTCTAAAATAATGCTGAAGTATTTATATACACATACTGTATGTATCATATACTTGTGTAGACACTAGTGGTCGGCCTTGATATATTGGCCGATATTTGGCATTTTTAAAATATCGGCATCGGTCGATACGTTTTTCTGTTTGGCCGATGTGTTGGAAGTGGGACTTTTATTTTGACGGAGCTGAGAACGGCAGCGCCTGAGCACACAGCGCTCCCATTCTCTGTCTTCATTAGTTGTGGTTTCTGTTTAACAGTTTTGTCTAATACATTACTAGATAGAACTGTTAAACAAACAAAGTAAACTGTATACAGAAAATAGTATAGCTTTTGCTTTTATATTATTAGTAACACAAAGGCAAACGCTCTAATACTTTCTCATTTACCTTCAGCATTCAGCAAATATGCATGTATATCATTTAAACAAATCTTTGAATATCTAATAAACATTTAATTTCACAAACCGTGCAGATTTAGTCGAATCCAGCTGTCAGATATTCTGAAGTGCGCATCTGTAGCCTGCATGAACGTGTTACTGTGCGCGTGACAGTCAGTCCGTGTGAATTTAATGTGTACAGAAGAGTTTAGCTGTCACTGGAGGCGCACGATCGACAAACTTTAAAACCTTGATTTCAATTTATGCTGCGCTATATCCAGTTGCCCACTGTCATATTCATGTCATTTTCACTGTGTGCTGTATATAAAACTAGTATTACCTTTAATTAAAAAAATTGATTCCCAGTACTCACAAACTTACCAGATCACAGAGCGCCAGGTTGGTTACAGTGTTTACTTCCTTTTTACTCACATTTTTTCAAACAATTTTCTTTATTTGTGAAAAATACTGTAATATGATTACAGAATCAAGAAGCTGCCATCTAAAGTAAGTTGGTTTAATTTAAGGATTTATTTTAAACCAATATCAGTCGACCACTAGTAGACACATACTTTAGCATTTTACAGTTACATATCAAATGCATGTTTAACACAAGTAGCTTAAACTATCAATGCCACTAATTAAATTATAATTTTTTTAATAGCATGACAGCTGCTGAAATCAAATTTGCACAGCTTTACAATAACAAGCTATGTGTCCAAAAAGTATCAGTGTCACATATCTGTTTTTAATGTTACATTGTTTACACACACAACCTTAAAGCCGAGCAAGCCAATTAAATAAACTTGTTAAATATTTTAAAGATATTTACCCTTTGCGTAGCTTCAATGCAATTTGGTAGGCTACAAGCTAGTAGTGAAAAGTAGCTAAGCTAACTACCTTGAAGCTACTTAAGAGAGAAATACCTTTTTAAATATTTAACTATGCAATGATAGAATTTAAAGTTCAAACAGAGCCTAAAAATATTCTGTAAAAAGATACTGCGCCTTTATGTAGCTTCATGTAGTTAACTACACTACAAGCTAGTAACAAAGAGTACCTAAATAAAGTACAACGAAGTTACATAAATAAGCTGGAAATATCCTTTTAAAGAATCAACAACAAAAAATTCTTCAAAAGCATTTTCAAAGAAGTAGTTTAAGTTATGAGTAACTTGTAGCTTAGCAAGCTACAATTTCGAAATGGAACCCCCAACACTAGTTCCCAGCAGAATTTGAGAAGCTGTGCATCTGAAGATAGACTGAAGAGCTCCTTATTGGATGAGTTCAACATGTAACACCACATAATATGACAATGAAAGTGGGATAAAAAGGTGGTAAAAAAAAAAAAAAAAGTCACCCTTCAGAATTAGTAAAGGCAGCATGGTAATTCATTCTTGCATTCAATGCTCTCACCTTCTTGGTAAGCAACGGATGCCCTTTCTTTATATTTGCTCTATAGCTCAGCAACTTCCTCAACTCAATATCACCAATATTTTTTCCCCCTTCACTCAGAAGTGGTGATGCTCCCATGAGGGGGAGAGGGGAGAGGAGCTAGACTTCTATAAAGGCATAATGATGTGCTCTAAAACCGCAGGGGTGAGCGTAACCTTTCGCTTCGGAGGACGGCGTTATTAGACGAGGCAAAGTCAGCGCAGTCGTTTAAGTGTGTCCTGACGGTAACTGCTATTCCCATTAGTTCCTCTGCTGTCTGTTGAAATGCTGGCACTGGGAGGGGGGCGGGTAGTTGGGGAAGGGGGGATTTGTAAGGGTGGAGGGAAGGGGGTGATGAAAAAAAAATAAATGCCACCAGAACAAGAAATAATAGACCTCTGTTTCCTACTATTTCCAATTCAATTTCCAGCCAGTGACCTGAGGTAAGGAGAGGAAATCAATGCGAGTTGGAGGGGGGTGAAGGATTGGGCGTGAGGGGGAAGAGGCAGGCCCTTCTCTTTAAGCCACAGCGCATCCATCAGCCCACAATGTCAAAGTGACAATCCTGCTTGTCTGATCCCGATGCGCCACATCCTCTTTGAGCGTAAATTAAACCTTTGAACCGTGGAGTTACCTGTGATTAATATATTCTCCATGAGAGCAAGAGGTGTGAAAGCCTTGATTGATCCCATACTGCTGCAGTTCAGATGGGAACAAAAGGGTGGGGTGATTCCCGACTGACCCTTCTTGACAGGGGCTAGAAGAGCAGATCTTCCTGCCCTTCAGAAGAAAACGAAGACTGACTAGTGCGGCTCCAATCCACACTTTAATCAGTTCATTAAATGCTCCTGTCTGACGAGTAGCCTGGTTTATGGGCCGCGAGAGTGCAGGCTGGCTCGAGATATAGCAATAAGCTGAAAGTATGAGGCAAGAAAGCGAGATGTTGCTCTTAAATCTACACACCCTAGGTTGATGAGATGAAACCTGAAGCCCAGGGGGTCTGCGAATCAGTGCAGGAGATGGTAGATGTACATCGGCTAATGATGAGAGCATCTACGGAGCAAGCTAGCCTAATGGGGCCTTGTTCGCAAAAACGTAGACCACTGTTTTTAATGAGCGAAATTGGTCTGCAGGATGCATGCGGCACAACTCCATAAGTTTCAGAGTACTGTGCTTACCTTGAAAAGTTTCACACTATACAGAGGACATATATGAAGGTCGTCACTGCATATACATGTTCAAACTCTCTGTGTATATACATTTATCACTGGGCCAGGTGACAGAGGCATTAAAACCCTCGGGGGCATTTGAGGGGCCTCAGCAGTAGAAAAGAAAAAAGGGATGGCTCGGAGGCTGCGTAGTGTGGCAGCAATGGCTCAGTCTAAATATGGATTCCTCTGTCTGTCACTTTTTTCTTCAAACAAGGCTTTCAAAACGTCTGTTGTCTGAGGCGGTCAGAGTCGAGAGACCCCTGGCTCTAAAGTGGCAGTAAAGAAAAATGGAGGGAAATTCACAAGAAGGCATAAGATTGGGAACGAACAGCAGAAGGGCCAAACTTCTAAAGCATGAAAGGCTTGGGATTTGCTTCCTTTTATAAAAAGACTAAAAGAAAATGAAAGGCTCGGGATTGTGCAATGTTATTTACTGTGTGTGTTTTTATTACTTGCTCTTTCTAAAGTTGCTGGGAACCTTACTAGAGTAACCAGACCTTCTCTAGTCTGAGGTTTGGAGAGTTGTCTACGCTGAATCAAGACGAGTGTAACGTTGGCTTACAAATGTCTTTGTTGTCCTTTCCCTCTGTAAAACTATTCTAGGTCTTGGAAACTAACTTTTCGAGGAGTTTGTATTCCCCTAGATGCCCTTTCTGCATAACGGAGAGCAAGAACGTGTCTAAGTAGACTTGAGAGTGAGTACATGTGCGTGTGCATGCTTGCATTAGGTGGATCCCTACTGTTACTAATCGGCAGCGTCTTAGCCTTGAGAGGCACACCACTGTTTCAGATACCAGGGTGACTGTAAAGAATAACTGTTGCTGGGCTACAACAGCAGACTGCCATTGAGAACACACTCTCAGACCAAAACCAAATGGCCCATAGAGACTGATTGGTGATTTGTTTTGAAACACTTCCTTTCATGGCATTAACTCTATTAAGCAGGTTGAGCATGCCCAAGATGTTGCTTCCATGTAACAGTAATAATCCCCATTTCTGAAATGAATCCTGCTGTGCTTACTCATCAGCAAACAGTCACAGACCTTTCGCCACTCAAAACAACATCAATGTGTATCATTAAGATCTCACTCCAGATGTGCATTACGGAGATGTTTCTGACACTGGCCAAAATGAATATGTTGTATTTAAATCAAAGGCTCCGACCTGGTATTCCTCCTTACCATGAGACAATTTAGACTTTTCCTTGACTCATGGGCAGCAATACTTGAAATACGTTTAGATTTGGAGCAAACATCAAAGAGACCTACTGCTTACTTTCAAGTAGTTTGCACCCAGAGGCTAAAACGTGGGCTCTGAGGCTGCTGCTCCCTGTAAATAGTTTGGCTTTCAGGGATCAGGCACCATGCAAATTTCATTCCAGCCTCCTCCTCTCCTGCCTGCACGCTGCGATCACCCAGAGGTGCCACGGGAAAATCGCCTCACATAATAGACCTGACGATTACTTTGCAACAGCGTCGATCAGTAGCCCGGAATCCAAACCGTTGCTGCTTCAAAGCACAGCAGAGCTCGGGCTGAAACAGATCAAGGCTCTGAACAAGAAGTGAACTGTTTATATTTTACAAAGTCAAACATACATCATGTAACTGCAAATGATAATAAGACAGTTCCTTTACAAGGCTAGAAAGCTGTGTAGCCAAAGCTACCACTTGAATTGTTGTTGTATTACTAGTCCACTATCAAATAAATACTCATTACATTTGTGCCGAAAGCACCAATCATAACTTAAAATAACGCAAATAGCACAATATTATTGGGCCATAAATATAATTACTTCTAGTGCATGAAAACAATAACAAACTGTCCTAACATATTCATATTGACTTGGGGCTGCTAAATTAAGTCATTCTGTTCATCCATTTAGAATAGGGTCCATTTAGCTTTCATGCCATTAAAGATAATACAAAATTAAATAAATACCAACATGAAGGAGTAGCTAATTCCTCCCACAGGCGTGCACACACAGACCCGGTCCATTGATAAGCGTGCCCTTTCAAGGAAATGTGTTTTTTTTTTTTTCCATATTCCACATATCACACTGCATTAGTGCTGAACAAATTTCAGTTAATTGCAAAGCAAAATGTTCGAAATGCTCCCTAGACCTTTTCAATCCCCTTTACCATGCTCAGCGGGGACCTGAATATTTACTAGAGTAGAGTAAATACATCATTGACAGTTTCGCGCATTTATGTCCCACAAACCCCAAGCAACACTTGTTTCTCCTATCTTGACTTTGACCGATACTAAGGCGGCATACTATTCCAGCCATGGAACTTTAATGAAAGCTTTTGCAACGATGCATCCTCCGCTTGGTTGGTCTAATGAGATCCCTAACTGTTCCTGCCATCTGCCAAGCTGAAGTCATGACATTAGCAATGCAGCCAGTCTGGATTCATCCATTTTTATACACTCTTTTCTCTTAAGTCAACAAAAGCCAAGGAACAGACTTAGCAGTCTGCGTGCCAAACAAAAGAGCAGCATTTTTGCGTATACATCATTGCAACATAAGGTCATCGGTTTTGTAGGCAAACGCCCATCCTTTCCTTCCCAATGATGACTTCTCACATTTCAAAACAACGTACTACCGTGTAAGATGAAGATACATTTTTTGTGTTTAACAAGGCTGTGGGTATATAGAGAGCTCTAGGGTATATTTCATCTTTATGGGGTCTCATTACATCAGCATTTTCAGCCATAAGACACACAGCCTCGGGAGTACAACTTTAACGTACTCTAAAACAGTTTAGAAATATTGGCGTTTGTGTCCTGTCATCTGCACTGGTTTCTTTGCACCAAAATCTTAGATAACCTTACCTAACCGTGCCTGGTTTTTGGTCTCCCATTGAAGATGTCAAAAAATAAGCGATTCTGTCTCCTGACTCTGAATAAACATCATGTCCTTCAGAAGAACAGAGCTGACCGAGGCCATAAAGGATTAGATATTGTCTCCCCATTAGCATTAGTACTTTCCATACTGCTTAGCTCATACACTTTAATGGCGTCCCTTAGCTCAGGATTACCTGTTTCTTTTGTCTCTGTTTATTCATCTGTTTGGTTGGTTGCCATTTTTGGATTGGCACTCTCAAAATCCTCTTATCAAAGAACACTCAAATGAATGCCTAAGGTAGCACATGCTAAAGTTTCCACCCCTCCTCCATAAGTCTCCGATCACTGTTCCCACTGGAGAGAAAATTGAAAAAAGCAGTGCGCCCCCATCAGAGACGGGATTAGGCCCTTTTCTCCCAACATGCTTAAATTGCTGTAATCTCCTATGCAGATCACATCTGCGGCTAATTGATGGATTTGCTAGAGGATCTGAGAGCGGCTCGTTCCAGTGTGTACTTGTGTTTATTTAGCCCATAGAGAGGCGGTTTGATAGCGGGGAGTGTTCTTCATCTGTAGACCACTCTTTTGAGGAAAGGGGGCTGATCAGCAGTGACCTGCTTGTCAAAGAATCTCCAGACACTTCCCCAGGCCTGTACATAATTACAATGTTTGTGCATGCTCTCCAGTGTGCATGTTGGTTTTGCATGAATAATGCAATGGACGACGGGCATATTGTTGTTGCCCGTATAGAGCGGATTGCCGGCCACCTCAGAGTGCACTCGTAAGTGAAATGCAGAACAAAGCTCGGTAGCCGGAGAAATGGGTCCGATATACCTTTGCGCTTATGGAATAGTCACTAGCTGACAACTGCATTTTTACATGCGCTGTGTTTGCTATTATCTGGTGATATGGGTTCATGGTTCAAAATAGAGTGATTTGACATAACAGACAGCAACATTGCCCTGAACACTCTCAACATAAGAAGGCTTTTAGGCGGCGGAGCTGGTGATTATCGAGCCAGTTGGTGGGAGAAATTTTGAGCAAGTAACATATAAAGAGCTATTATTCTCCTGGGGAACTGGGTTCGAGGCTGGCTTGGGTTATGTCCCAATCCCATTCCCCCTCTCTCTTCTTGAATTTCAGTTCCCTACTGTCCTCTACACTGCAAAAATTAGTTTTTAATGTTCGTTTTTACTTGTGTTTTAGTATATGTTTTGTTTTTTGTTTATACAAGTTAAAATACTCACTGTTAAAATATGTGACCTGTGCTGGCAAAAGGAGTCGGAATGCGCACGGGCTAATTTCGAGCTACAGGCAAAACAAGTGAATTTCACGTTTTCAAAAAAAATTAGTTCATTAAGCCCTCATCTATCGATCCCACTGCTCTAAATAGCAATTAAACATCTAAAAGTATCTTTATTTGTACGTTTTCTGAGAGAAGTACCTTTCCCTTGTCCATGAAAATTGCGTTTTTTCTCTGCTTGCTTCTTGATAACTCGCGCTTCCTCTCAGCACAAGTTTGGTATCGTTCTAAAGTGCAGCATTCCAACATTGTGAATATTCATAGCGAATTTTTTTGGCATGAGTCTGAGCAAATGAAATAAGATTTTCAAACTCATGACGATGTAAACAAAACGATCTTACTTGCGCTGACTGACAGATCTGAAGCGCGCCGTGCGCACACAAAGACACCTCAGAAAGCGCACGATTTCGATATACACGTATACACAGAATTACAATATTTCAAAATATCTGTCTTGGCGAGTATTCACGCAAACATTATCTGTTATGTCTTAAGTGAACGTTTGGTTAACTGCTGGGGGAAAACATCTGATGTCTAATATTATATATGTGACCCTGGACCACAAAACCAGTCATAAGTCGCACAGGTATATTTGTAGCAATAGCCAACAATACATTGTATGGGTCAAAATTATCGATTTTTCTTTTATGCCAAAAATCATTAGGATATTAAGTAAAAATCATGTTCCAAGAAGATATTTTGTAAATTTCCTACTGTAAATATATCAAAAACTTATTTTTGTGAGTGGATATGCATTGCTAAGGACTTCATTTGGACAACTTTAAAGGCGATTTTCTCAATATTTGGATTTTTTTTTGCACCCTCAGATTCCAGATTTTTAAATAGTTGTATCTTAGCCAAATATTGTCCTATCCTAGCAAACCATACATCAATGGAAAGCTTGTTTATTCAAAGCTATTGTTTCTTACTCGATTTCAAAAAATTGACCCTTATGACTGGTTTTGTGGTCCAGGGTCACATATTAGATCCGTGCGGTAGGTCTTAATATATAGGCTGTCTGTTTCATTAATGTTAATCAAACAATTATCATGGAAAAAATAAGTTAAATTTATATTTCCTATAGGTATTTGGTTTTGACTTGGTATGTGCCAAATCTGGTGTTATTTCCAGGGATTTTAATGTTTCTAGGTGATTTTGTTTTGGAACCTTCAGAAAACTTTAACTCAATTTTTCTCAAAATTGACTTTGCTGACTCTATTGACTTCAAACAGGTGTAGCTCAGTCATTTTTGTCTGATTCCAACAAATCATACATCATTTTGAGGGTTTTTTAATAGAGAGTGTGAAAATTTGCTCATTGCGATTCTTTTTGCCAGCACGGGTCACATAAATTAAAATATTTACAGCTTTAAACAAGTCAAAATATACTTTATACATATACATTATAACTATTCCAGATACAGTACAATCTATGAAAATAAGTCTGTTCTAACTCATTAAGAATAGTATTTTTCTACAGTGTATAATAAAGGAAAGAAGCCAATATAAACTAAAATTGAGCAATCGAGGGTTAATTCCTCAACTAAGGAAGGTATTGCCATAAGTGGCAATACCAAGAGGGTTGGGATTTGTGTATTTGGGGAGAAATTGTTTGAGCGTTTGCTGAAAAAGTACAAATATGAGTTGGGGGAGGGGCTTGTATTTGTGGGCAATGATCTATTTTTTCCCCATTATCCAGGCTGCATACGTGGGGCTCATTTACATTCATGGTTATCCAGATAATGAAGCTTTCAATCCAGGGGATCCTGCGGTGAGAACAATGAACCCAATTACCTCCTGCCGCCTGCGAGATGGGATGGCAGACTCTGAGACAGATGGGAGAGGCTGCGGTCGGCCAGCGATCCAATCACATTTATCTCACTCCCGTTTCTCTCCCCCCACCCTCCCCAACCATCCTCCGTTCATGCTCACATCGCAACTTATCAACAGGCCAAGGCCAAAGCCCCAGGATCAGTATGTAGAACCAGCCCCTAATGCCCAATTCCTAATGCCAAAAACCTACAGCCTTGCGAAAATGCCAGGTCAAGCCTCTATACAGTTCACTGTTACCTCCGGGACTTGTTGAGTATATAGACTTTCTAGTCTACATTTCAGAGTTTATATTCTTAATAAATGTTTCTGGTCATATTGTGAATAATTTATTGGTGCATGTTACTTCGAAGAAAAACTAAAAAGCTTATATAACGTCATAACTTGCTCCACCTCTGTAATAACTTTCTTTTTCAATTGACATCACCAAACCCTTCCTTTTTTAGCCTCTCCCCTCCAACCACCTGTCATTTAAAGGTCACTTTTCACAATCCAATCAAATCTCGATAGATAAAATGGATAAAATAAAAGTCTCATCCAGCTTTTGTGTTTAGCATTGTTTTACTATAAAAAGCATTCATATTACTGAATTAATATGGATTGCAAACATTTTATGTTGTCTTTAATATTTTTGAAGTATTTTTAGGTATTTTAGAAAACAAAAATGCTTATTAAAACACATTAAGAAGTTATAGTTTTGCACTGTATGAAATATGATTATGCATTTTTCTATAAATACATAAAAGCTTGAGTTTATATTTTAGGCCTCCTAAATTCTCTTTCGGTAACTTTGACAAGTTTTTGACAAACCATTTATAAGACTGACAAATATTGCCACTAAAAAGCATCAAATCATGTTACAACACAAATAATTCATAACAAACACCACCTATTTACGTTAAACACTCCATCAAACCTTCCAAGCGGATCGTTAAAACCTCTTAAGTCTCCTCCGTATTATTATTGTGTCCCATGTGAGATCCTAATGTTTGACTAGAACTGTTACCGGCTTCACCTGTTATTTCATCACAAAAGCATCGTTTATTATATTACACTTATTCTCCTCGGCTGATGACAGCTGACTGGAACAAAGAATAAATATAGCCGAGAGAGTGGATGGAAAAGGGCCCAAACAGCAGTTTCCTGGCAGCACCGGTAGGCAGGCGAGGCTTGGAGGAGATGACAGAAGCCAAAGGATTAATGGTCTCATGGGAAGCCAAGGTAAAGCACGCCGCTCCATCCTGACATCTTTGTACTTGTAAGAGCACACAAATTAACCAGGCGACACGGTGAATAATGGTCAGGGCGCTTCCATCAGTCCTATTTAACAATGCATGCAAAAGCACTAAATGCGTTTTGGGAGGGCGGCGGGGGGCAAGGCGGGAACGTAAATATAGGACAGCGAGAGGTTGAAAAGATCACGTTGATGTACGTGAGTCCCATGTCGAGTTGTAAAATCATCATTGGGCCTATAAACATTGAGCACTCTCAATATAACCCATTAGTGGCCGCAAACAATTTGCTCTATTTGGCACTTTATAAAAAAACAGTTGTTTTAAATGACTAAATCTTTCATTAAAGTTGCTTTTTCATGTGTCTGTAAACACAGCAAATGATAATGGCCAGAAGAATATTTTTAATGCAACCCATTAGTGGGAAAGGCAGTTTACCACAAAGAAAACACATCAGATGTGTGATGTGCTCTGCTGTCTGATGCATTTAAGCAATATATGAACTGTGCTAAAGTGAAAAAGACAGCTAGGATGGATTCATTTAGCTTCTAGCCCATGTAAAAGCCCTGGGTCTTCTGTGGGGTTGCCAAGTACTGTTCTCCTGCTAGACATTAGGCTGATTTGCATATTCTGTGTCCTTAAATTTGAGGTTAGGTCTCTCAATGTCCTTTAATTTATGATTATAATAATCGTCTTTAAGAAACCGAATCATGGTATATGGGTTTATAGAAGCTAATCAGTATGGTTCGTGCAAGAAAAGCAGCTGGCATTTCTACAAATAGGGTACAAAATAGGGTTTAAAACATGAAAATTATTCTTTAATTCATTTTATAACCATTTTATATAACAGTTATATCCATTTTATATCCATATACACATAATTTAACTGTGTAAAAAAATAAGATGTTTTTTGTGATTTATTGAACTGAATATGAAATGTTCGTATGAACCATTTACTGTCAATATGAATTTAACAGAATCTGTAAAAATTATGACACTGTAAACTTTTAATTGTTGGATACTGAAAAGGTCAAGACCTCTGAGGTGGGACAGGCCAAAATACTCTATTATCTGAGTACATATTAGTTCTCACACAAAATAAATAAATAAAAAACTAGCGTCTCTTCATAAGATGTATTTGTAGAAGTGCCAATTCTCAGAATCTTTCTTTAGTTTCTGTGGTTTTCTCTCCTCAACAAGTGAAACAAATAACATGACTAACTACCAGTGCTCAAAGTACCATCTGACTACACGCAAACAATTGGAGAAACTTCACCAAGTGTTCACAGCTGTTTGCAGATGTGTCATTCTTCCGCAGCATCCTGCTTCACTCACTGTGTCTCCCACTAATGACCAGGAGGTCTGAATCCACCAACTCCCTATGGGGAGACAGCTGCCGCCCCACGCCATTCCTCTCCGGGCGTCTGTCGAACTGCGGCGCTGGCTGTGATCCTGCCAGAACGAACTGCCGATCTGCTATATTGTGCCAGCATGGTGGCTAAGCCCATGGAAAGCCTGTCCAACCAATTTATTCCTCCCAGAATGCCAAGCAGTCTGTAATGGGGACACTGGGGAACAGAAGCACCGGGGTCGTCTCACAGACAGGGGGCGATGCATTACGAAAAGAGCATAACCCACCCTCGAGAGACTGCATTTCAGCTTTGTTAGGTTACAACATGGACTGTATGAAATTATACGTTCAGGTGTGCAAGAGGTGTTTGACACATGCTCCACTTACAATGACAGCAATTTTGTTGTTGGAAGTTTGCAGGGTCACAGAACTTTTGGTCTCTAGTAAACATTCTTAACGCCTTAAATAATAGTCCAACCAAAAATTACGATTCTGGCATCATTTATTCACTCTCATGTTGTTCCAAACCTGTATGACTTTCTTCTGCAGAACACAAAAGATATTTCTTTAAGAAAGTTTCTACTGTTTTTGTCCATTTAATGTAAGTCAATGAGGTCCAAAACAAAAACATTTGGACCTCACTGTCTTTCACTGTATGGACAAAAAGATAGATATTTTTCAAATCTCTTTTCTGTTTCACAGAATAAAGTAAATCACACAGGTTTGAGTAAATGATGACAGAATTTTCCTTTTTGGGTGAACTATCCCTTAACGTTAATGGTTGCAGCTATTGCGAATTACACTGCCCGGCCAAAAAAAAAAAAAAAAAAAAAGTCGCCGTTTGGATTTTAATAGGGAAATACTTAAGAATCTATTGTATGAACGGATCATTATTACATTGATTATTATGTTTCTAGCATGTTATATGTTTGGCAACGGTTCTATTAACCCTTAAAGATGGAGTGTGTAGCTTTTCATTTCTTAAACAACCATGTAGGAAGACACATCATGGCCATATTCCAGGATGACAATGTCAAGATTCACCAGGGTTAAAATTGTGAAAGAATGGTTCAGAGAGCATGAAGAATCATTTTTCACACATGAATTGGCACCTCTGAGTCCAGACCTTAAATTCATTGAAAGTCTTTGGGATGTGCTGGAGGAGACTTTACAGAATGCTCACCTCTTGCACTGTCAATACACGATCTTGACCAAAAATTGATGCACCTCTTGATGGAAATAACATCACAATATTTATTTCCATTGAGAGGTGCATTATTTTTTGGTCAAGATCTTATATTGACAATGCAAGAGGTGAGCACTCTGTAAAGTCTCCTCCAGCACAAAACAAAAACACATCCCAAAGGCAGTCTATGGACGGACAGACATCTCTCAGATTTCTTCAAAAAGATCTTCATTTGTGTTCCGAAGATGAACAAAAGTCTTACGAGTTTGGAACGACATGAGGGTGAGTAATTAATGACAAATTTGGGGTGAACTAACTCTTTAAACTAGCTAAGGCCTAGGTATGACCAGTACCCAAAACCATCCAAATAGACTAGAATGATTAGGCTGGGAGCCCAGCTTAAGGTTTAAGATGCTTTTTTATTTCAAAAGGGTAATGTTAATCTACAAATAAATTCAAAGAAATTAAACTGTACAAAAGGATTTTTCTTATAAGTAAATGTGATCTAGACTAACACTGATGTTGGTACTTTTACATAAACTCCCTTTTTTACCTTTGCAGTGCTGCTGCAGAAGTACAGTAGCCCTACAGAACTTCTTTTGTTGGACTAACGAATCATGCAAATCACGTACAGGCTTCTGATAAGCAGAGTGCCTTCGGAAATGTTTGGGCCAATGGCAAGCGCGCATTAACTGTGCTAATTTGCAGCAGACTGGCAGGGCTTTCACACCAGTTAGAGACGCACTTTAGATTTTACCAGCAAGGTGAGACTGTTTTTATGGGCTGCAATAGTTTCATGCTTTGCCTGATGACTTTTTTCATTTGCTTAAAGAAATCGCCGGGGAATGGAAAATACAAGGAAATCATAATTAACGCCAGCCTGAAAAATTGAAACAAATAGGCACGCCTTGCAAAATAAGAGTTGTTTTTTAGGATGCATTTATCATCACAAGTGCTGTATTATATTCATTTCCTGTGCACTTTCGAACATTTTCCCACCGGCCAAAATACATCATTGTAGTTTGCTTATGACCCCATTTGACGTTTAAGCCCTGCAGATGGTCTTAAAGGCTCTTTATCTGTGTATTCGCCATGTTAACACATGACTTGTAAGTGTATCTGCTCCAGTGCCAATCTCAGGTTGGCACAGGTTTGTGCCAGAAAGCTGTTTTGCTGCATGTCTGGCATACCTAATCCAGCTGGTGTTCTCCAGAGTATGCCAACATCTCTCGTTTCCAAACATGCCTCTGAAAACCCCAGGCTAGCCAGCGTACATGCTAGTGCAATGTACAAATGAAACTGGTAAGAATAAGCCAACTTAAGGCCCTGATATACTCACGGCTAAGATCTTTTTCATTCTTCGCTTATGGGTAAAAAAAAAAAAAGCAAAAAAATGTTTGAAATATGTAACCAGCGGTAAACTGTTAGCAAGCATCCTGACGCCGCCCACGCTGCTGAGAGCGGTGTTTAGATGAATATGTAAATATGTGTTGCATATTTTCCTCTCAACAACAAAATAAACATGCAACAAAAATGACAACGGTGAGAAACCAGCAGTTAAGAAAGTGGATATGGATATGTTTGCACAAGCTCTACAATTTGGCACTCCAGTCAAGTCACATCTAGGGTTGGGTACCGAAATCCAGTGCCAATATGGCACCGGTACCTATATGACTGGTATGTACTGGACCAAATCAGAACGCAGATTTCGGTGCCTCATTTCAGTGCCGCTTCAATGCCTGAGCTGTCGACTGAAATATTTAGTGCATCACATGATCAACTGCTAAATTCAAACGTGCTTTCGCACTTTGGCTGGCGCCGAGCCAAAGACGGACGCCCTCAGCGCTAGTCACATATCACAACTATTCAGTGTTTTCAATCACATGTTTATTTTAGGTTTCAGACATGTAAATACACGTACTAGCAAGAAAAAAAAAAAAAATTTAAAGGGCACCTATTATGCAAAATCCACTTTTACATGTTTGGACATAAATGTGTGCTGGCAGTGTGAGAACATAAATACCCTACAATGATAAAAATCCACCCACTCCTTTTTTTTTTTAATCCCTGTTAAACCAAAGCAGTCTCATTAGACGTGACGTCACATGTCCAGTTGCATTATAAAAGTTGTAACTTCCTCCTGAGTCTATCAGTATCTGACTCCGGTTTGAACAATGTAAGGCTGAACATCGTTACTGACAATCGTCATTTTGGCTGCGTGAGATTCTCCAGCTTTGTTGTTGTTGAGCAACCGAAGCGTGAGCTGTTAAAGCTCCGCCCTCTTCTGGAAAGGGGGGCGGGAGCAGCAGCTCATTTGCATTTAAAGGGACACACAAAAATGGCTTGTTTTTGCTCACACCCAAATAGGGGCAAAATTGACAAGTTATAATAAATGATCTGTAGGGTATTTTGAGATGAAACTTCACAGACACATTCTGGGGACACCAGAGACTTATATTACATCTTGTAAAAAAGGGGCATAATAGGTGCCCTTTAAAGTTTGTTAAAGACATGCTGCTGTCTATGGAAGCTACAATACTAATCCTTTTAATTATAATTTGACTATGTGTTTTATTCATATCAGATATATATTGTATAGGTAACTATACAAATAGTTTACTCTGTTCTTCTCCCAGTTCACAGGTCACTTACTTTCATGTATTTCGGGAGAAGTGGATGAATTTACGTGATGTAAAACCAATAAAAACGATTCTCTGAATTGCGGTGCAAACTAACATGGCGGCGCCCATCGCACGTTATGCATTATTTTAATTTTTTTTTTCAATAAAAAAAAAAAGCCGTTCTTTAATGTCATCCACCGTCTTTTTTTTTTAAACATTTTTTGAAAGCATCATTTCAGGCACCGTTTAGGCACCAGTACTGTTTTAAAAGTATCTATTTGGCACCGGTATCATAAAAAACCCAAACGATACCCAACCCTAGTCACATCATGTTTATACAATAGATTGCTTTAAAGCAGCAGCTTTACAGTATTAAACATGAAAATAAAATGTCAATGTTTTTAACAATTAGAATTACAACATGTTTCTACTATAAAGCAGCTCTATAGTGTGTTCATGTTTTTACTAATGGACTGTACAGAAGAAATGTACCGGAGAAGTATTTCATGTCAGAGAAGGCGGAGCCTCAGAGCCACACCTACCAATGACGTCATCACCTCAGACCAAAGGTAGTTTGAAGGTGTTTACCAGCAAGCTGTTTTGAACCCCCAAAATGAACTCTAAACAAAATTAGTTTTGGCCTGATTTTGTTCGAAATGATATCACACCAGTTAGTTCTTTGATTTTGTTAGAAGTATATCGGGACCTTTAAAGTTAACATAATTTTTAGAAATAAAAAAATTCTCATATATTTCTTTTCTGGTAAGTAACACATTTAATGCATCAGATTATGGATTTAAAATGGGCTTGGAGTTGCTGTATGTTGCCTGAACAAGGTCACACAGTGGCTAAGGATCTAATAAAAGAAGGTGGATTTTTTTTTCCCTGTAGCTACATGCCTTCTTTAGCTTTAGCTGTAGTAAAGAATAAATTCAGTAGTGTGGAAGTGAGATGAATGTAGACGCAAACGCTGACGGCAGAACATAGGAATGTCCTGTGCGGAGGATGCATCTGCAGCAAGTGCAAAATATTGTGATCTGTGATTACCTCCCTTTCACGTTTCATTAACGTCATCCAGATAGGGCCTGAACAGCGAGCCGCATCCCCCCCCCCACAGAGTGATCATAACACAATTCTGTGGTGAAACACCTCAAATGATCCTTTGCGATATCAAAGAGTGAGGCAAATCAAGGAATCTGTAAGAACATTTATTATTTAATGAGGTTTCAGTTCACACAAAACAGGTTTTCGTCAGAATATTAAGACAAAACACACTTGTATATGTAACACCTCACACGAGCCGTGCGCAGATCTGTTGCACACCTGACTTGTGTGTCAAGCAGCAGACCTGTTTTTTCTAGAGTTTCTCTGGAAACAGAAGCACTGAACAAGTAAGATAAAGATGGGTAAATACATATAATTTATAATATATATATATATATATATATATATAATTTATAATTTATAATATATATATATACACACACATACACACACACACACACACACACACATAATTTCTAACATAAAGTATAAATAATAATATATAAAAAATAAGGAAATATGATTTTTAGGATATGTTTCACGTACAGACGACAACATTGTCAAAAGGATTCCCGTTCACACGGATCTACAAAAACGATTAAAAACGCTGCATTATTCATGCCAGACCAGTAGTTGGCGATGTCACATTGTAAAAGAACACTTTTCAAAAACTTGCACTTTGAAACCTGTTTTCAAAAGTTTGCTTTTTATATAAATATAAAGAATTATAATTATTCATTTATAAATACATAGAATCTATAAATAAATACTAAAGCAAATAAAAACACTAAAATATAATTATTATTTTTATTTAAACAATAATAATTTAAAATATAATCATTTATAATATGTAGCCTATAACGAATAATGTATAAACATAGAATTTATTAATAAATACTAAAACAATAAAAATATTAATCAAATTATAAACCTATTTTTTTATATTTATAATATATATTTTATAATACTACTGTATTATAATAATTTGTTACAATTTCTAAGCAAGCAAGCAAACCAATAATTTGGCCTACCAAAATCCATGTTTATAAAATGTTGTAAATGTCTGGTTTATGTTGGTTCTAAAATGAATCAAATTCAGGGGAAAAAACAACAACTGTAGATTCAAACTTATTAATAAATCATAATTTGTGCATGAAAACGTACATACAGAAGTGTATGTACATGGTTAATAAATAAAACGTTGCACGAATATCCCACAGTGCAAAATCAAAAAACTGTTATGTTTGTATTAAGAATATTCCTAGAAAAGCAAAGGACACATGACATGCCAGCAGCCAAAGGGAAACAACTGACATTAGATTTTCCACTCAGCCTGGGACAGGAACATTCCCACTTAAGCTTTTAGTATTGCCTTAGGGTTTTAAAGCCAGCAGGACTTATCAGTCCTTTCTACCTTGATTTGATATATCGCAGTTTGATGCTTGTTGTCAGCACCTCTGAGTTACAGCAGGTATGCGGCATGGATTAAAAAGCCTCTCCAGATTGCAATGGCCTTGCCTATTCCCGCTCTAGCAGCGACTTCAAGGTTTTGTGTTAACATTCTGAATCAGTCCCAGCATTCCTCTAAATTAATTCTCCTTTAAGCATAATTTGCTTCTCCCTTATTCCCTCGCAACATTAATAGAAGACAGATGTCCATAACAGAGTCCAAGTTTTTTGTCCATGCAACGTATTAAAAATATTTTTGCCTATTTTTTTTTTTTTTCCCCCAAATCTCAGGTGACAATAAAACAAAGTACTACTGAACTTCTCTATTCATGTGGATGATAAGCGTGAAGCACTGACAACTGCAATTCTGTTTCTCTTAAATGCACAGGAGAAAAAATGATTGATTGTTTCAAACTGCTTTCAAATCGATTTATTACAGAATATTGTTATGCCATCTGTTGGGGAAAAAAACACATACAGATTTTTATTTAATCTCTACCCCTCTTAATTCTGAAACAATATGGTGCTTTTTCAAACTACAGCAAACTAGGGTTGGAAATTCAGAATCGGTTCTTATTTTGAACTGGTTCCTTTTTTAAATAAATGGATCATTGATGAATAAGGTTTTTAAAAGTGTAAAAAAAAACAATGTAGATATAATTAATTTTGATGTTTTATTAAGTGTTAATGAGATTATGTGGTTTTTATAATCAGTTTACACTGCTTTCATCATTTTTTTACAAGATGGACAAAATATGTCACCAAAAAAGTCATTCGGTTTAACCAAAATTTCGGTTTTACCGAATGACACTTTTGGTTATACTGAATGACGATATATTCAAACAATGCTAACAGACTGATATCTAGCTAGTTAGTTAGTTAGCTAGCTAACAAAAGGACAAGCAAACATTTTATATTTAGTACAAGTTTTTAAAATATTACAGCATTTTCCATGTTTTATAGCGGTTGTACCGAATGACCTGATGTTTTGGGACATGCGTATGAGCAATTGAAAACATGAATTTTTCAAATAGTTAAAAGAGAGTTAGTTACTTTGCTTCACGACCATGTTGTCCTTTGCAGGTGACTGAATGATATCACATCCTGTCACATGATATTGACCGCATGACTTGATCCAAAATGGATGAATATTGGTTACTCCGAATGACATCAATGAAATTCATTCATATCCGGACATTCTTTCTCATAACAAAGTAATGACTTCTACACATAATTTTAATACCATTTTGCACTATGTTGATATATGATGTAATAAAATCATTCCAGAATAAAAAAATATATACATTTATTACATTTTAAGATATTTTAATCAGTAATGAAGTGGCTGTATTGGCCTTTGGACAGTTAAACCAAATGGCCTTTTGACACTTCAAAACCTTTAAAATACCTTTATATGTAGCAAAATATAATTAAAACCTTTTGGATTCAATAAAAGTGATCTAGTTGTACTACCTTACATACTTTGGATGTCATATCTTTGTTTTTGTTTTTTTATTATTAAGGCCTTTGGACAATGGCCAGCGTCACGTCATTGACCCAAATACTTGAAGATCAAAAATAAATAAAATACATGAAATCAAAATTGACCATATTAGTTTTTTAAATGCACATTTGTGGTGCTATTAACAAAGAATAATACATGAATACTGTGCAAAAATACAAACTTAGTTTGTTAATGATCAATGATTCATGAGTGGATGAGCCAGTTCTTTCAAAGAATCATTCAAAAAGATTCACAAATGTGGTGTTCAGATAGCATACTACTTTTACTGTTCTGTTTCTGCCATATCTACACTGTAGAAAATGATTTTTTAATCAAAAGAATCATTTTCCACTATAAAGAAACTTAGCAATGTTAAGGTTCCATGGATATTAAAGGTTCTTCATGGTACTGTATAGTACCAACTCACTGAATTACCATCCAACTCACTAAATGAACCACACTCACTGAACTTCTGACATGAATCGAAACTTCCTTTTAAACTACTAAAAGAATCATTAACAAACCAGAGTTGTTAAAGTGAATCAGAATGACGAATAGATTCATTCAATTCCCATCCCATTTGAAACACATACACATAATTGCTGCATCTCTTAAACTCTACACATACTCACTGCCGAACCAAAAAAAACATTATTTGAAAAAGATATAAAGGAACAGTTACGGAGCTTCTTATCTCAAGCTAACCCGTTGTCACCATTAGCGCTGATTCTCCTACTGATCACGTACGCTCGGTCCTTTCCAAGGCCGAGATCCTTGGTTCCTTTTTATGATAGTGCATCTCTGTTATTAGTCATGAGCTCGCGTCAGGGAAGCTAATCTGAAGTGAAAAGCCACTCATGCTCTGATCTATCCAATAAGCCTCCCCTGCCATCAAAGTGCTCTTTGAAGTTCATGTTCTCCAGACAGATTGGTTCAGGTGTCAGGTCAGAGTTCCTGTAGCCAAAGGTAACGGCAGTCATTTGAAGCCTTCCAATACCTTTATGTTCTTACCCGTCCCATCATGTTTATTGCAAGGGGGCAAAAAGAACAAGCTTTGTTCTGGTACAAGTTGTGTTTGTTATTTTCCTGTATTCATTTACACAAAATATTGAGAGACTTTTGCTGGAACATGTAGAAAAACACTGGCTTGGAAAAGTGCTTTGAATAAAAAAGTCTACCTACTGTAATGCTATTTATGTCTTTTTAAAATGGCAAAATAGACTAATAATGGATGGATGTGTTTTTGAACTTTAGCTTGTTTTTACACACTGGTTATTCAATACACACACACACACACACATATATAGATAGAGAGATTTTTTTTTTTTTTTTTAAGAGAGATATTTTAATTTTTTAACACATTTATATATGGTCCATCCTCAGTCGGATACTCTCTCTTGCTTCGAGGAGATGGTGAGTGGAACAAAAACAGCATGATCGTATACTGTAACTCTAGCTAAAGGATGAAAGAAAAAATATGGATGATGTGTTAATTGCATGAAATACTTTGAACATAAAATATGAATCGCAGAAATTAATGTTATTTTTGACAGCCATATGAAAGAGCTATATATATGCATCTGAATTGGTATTTAGATATATTTACAGAACATTTATTGCAGTTCAGATGTGCTATGAATGCATTTACACTGCAATTACAATTACACAAATAATGCCATGAGATTATTAAGTTTTAAATGTGTATTAAAGGCATAGTTCACCTAAAAATGAAAATTCTGTCATCATCTGCAATCGTTACTCGTGTGATATTGATAATTATATCATGATATACAGCACTGTGCAAAAGGTATGTTGAAATCTTTCAACATACCTTTGATGTTCATGCATGTTTTTCGAGATATAACTTGTATTGAAGAGGAAGAAAAGACTTGTGCTCCGCGCTGCCACCTGACGTGAGGCATTACAGCGATCTGACACATCACATTTAAGAGTGTCAAAATACCATTTATTGTTTGAATTTCATGATAAAATGGACAGAATTTGAAAACTTATCAGAAGTAACAAAGCACAAAGCTTTTTGCGATTATTGGATGGGAGACGCTACAAATAATATTTGATGTAGGGACCTGGCAACCCTGGCTTGAACTACGGGTGATTCATAGGGTCACTATAAATATAACATCACTATTTTTAAACTGTTAATGCGTTAAAATTCAAAGATTTTCTTCACACACACAGTACGTGTGAGTTGCAGTCTGAACACGTTTTTCCGCACCCTTTTGATTGACAGGATATAATCGGCCCTGATCATCTGCAGTTTTTAAACAATCGGCCGATGGCCGATAGCGATAATAATAGCTTTTATCGGCCGATACCGATTGTTGGCCGATACATCAGTGCATCTCTAGTCATTATACCATTGCTAAAACAACATGTAATGGTGGCCTAAGACACACCTGCCAATGGCCGGTGACTTAAGAAAATTTACCGGCCAAAACTATTTTTTATGAAAATTCACAATCCTCTATCTAAAACTATGAGCTTAAAAGGTTATTTCACCCAAAAATGAAAATTCTGTCATTAATTACTCACCCTCATGTCGTTCTACACCCCTAAGACCTTATAATAAATGATAAATGGCATTATAATAAATGACATTTTTATTTTTGGGTGAACTAACCCTTTAACTAATATCAATTTAATAGCCTACATTTTTAAAGACAGTCAGTAATAAAATACGAACAAACAATCAAATTACAAGCAATAGCACCAATAAATACAACAAAGACACAAATGAAATAAACAGTGCTCTTCAGGCAGGTCTAATAGTTTTCAGGTACAGAAATTGAATAAAGTAGGCTAATCAAAAAAATCACTGCATATTCTTCATATCCTTTTTAAAGTTCAAGAGCAGTGAGTGTTTCTTTGTCCTTTGTTGTTTGATTAACATTAAAAACGCAGACAGTAGCAGGATTATTAGGATGCTGTCACTTTAAGATCATGCGTTTTGTTTTTGCGTTCAATTAAGACATAACCGACCATGTTTTCTAGGATACTCTGTGATACGGGCGTTTTTAATTTTGAGTGAATTGGTCCATTCGAGCGCAGGAAGGCATGAAACAGAGCTCAACTTTGTGTGCTGTCCGAGACGCGGCTTTCAGGATGATTAAACTTCCCACACAGTGTGTGAGTAACAAATTCCCTTTCGCGTGTTCCAGCGCTTGTATGTTTACATCGGAAAGGCTTAAACTTCTGTGGTGATGCAGCACTGACCCATCAACTGTACAGAGCGTCGTTCACATTCATGTTGTAACAACATTGCATTGTTAGAATTCAAAAAATTGTTACCGGTTAACTGGCGAGTGACACAGTTTCATATACTCGCCAACACTGATTTTTACTTGCATTTGGAGCTTGCTGAGTGTTAATTGTAGGCCCTGTATATATATATACCCTGTCAACAATAACAATCCTTTTTGTTGAGCCTTGGTAAATGTGACAAAACCCTCTTCACAGCGAGTATTAAAAAAATCCACAGGTACATAACGGGAGAGCACAGTTATCGATGCTAATGTGCTGGACGTTTTGTTCACGCTTCACAGCAAAGGTTACAGATCTTCTAACTGCGAGGCTTTTACAACCGACTAGTGAGCACTTCTTTCTCCATTACCTGCACTCTCATTTGCCTTGCCTGGCGGGGTAATCAGCAGCCCATGCCGGACAACATGACATGCGCACACACACAGTTCTCGGTTATAGCGAGCAGGCATCATTTAAAGCCTTTTTGCAGTGCCCTCTGAAGCAGCATGGGCTCTCTTTAATGGTGCATTGCTCCTGGAGTCCCCGCCGTACCCATGTGTATCTGCCAAGGTCTGGTGTCTGTCTGCTGCTCGGGTATTTTTGGAGGTGTGGTAAGCATCATAAATAATGTACCTGTAAATGATACGTGTCTGGTCTAGCTGACAAATGGAGTGAAGGAGCAAAAAGGAGGGGAAAAAAGCGATTTGAGAGGGCAAGCCCCATCAAGGCATTTGCACCCTTTAGTGTGAAGAAGAACTGCACGACTTGCACCCAGAATTTCGTAATTGAGGCATAAACTGTACAGGAGAATAGCGAGCATCTATTCCCTAGTGCTTGCTTTTAAGATGCTGATGAATCACATTATAGCGGTGGACCGGTGCCAATTTGAAAAATGATGGAGGATGAATTGTTACTAATGAAAGACATATTTATATATAGCTATATAAGCTGTACGGACACCAATGGGAAAAGAAAAAAAAAAAATCCCTCATTTTCATCAAGCAGTCTTCTCCAGATATCCATTAGTCTCATTTCACACACTTTTTAAGTATCTCTCTTAAAAAGCAGACAGCATATGCTGCCATTTGACTGAACTGTAGCATTTCTTTTCCAACAGGCTAACTTCCTTCAGAGTGTTTTAGAGGCTTTTTCAGGCTGAAATTGAAGCACGCTAAATTATAGAATAAAAAAATTACAGACAAAAGTGCACTTATTGAAAATCTTTCTCACTGATAGATCAGACGGTCACCGAAACTGCCCCTCAGATTGTCCTTAAAATCTCTCTCCATCTCTCAGTCGATCAGGGTCCTTTGTCTGCTCAAAAGATTGTACTTTTACAAAAAAAAAACCTTGAGGATGCAAATATAATACATACTTAAGGTTTGTAGTATGCGGCACTGCGGTTAGTTTGTAATCAGTGTTTATACCATGATGAATTTGTGCATTTAGATCCTAGAGTGTAGAGCTAAAAAGCCTTTCTCTATATTTCTATTTAATATATATTTCAAATAATAAAATCTTTCAAAATAATAGTAGTAATAATAATAATCAAAAATACGCAATTAGAATATTATCTACCACACTATATATATATATTAGGGGTGTGATGTATGATGATACACTTAGCTCATGAGACAAGACACGAGATTGGGCTCACAAGAACGAGACAAGATTTTTGCACAGTATTTTTAAGAAATCCGCAATGACAAAATTCATCACTGGAAAAATAGTCTGCAGGTGCATTTTGAAATGTTTTAACTAATCATCTTGTAAAGAATGTCATTTCAGTTCTACTTTCTGAGTATGAATTATCATATGTATTGAAAGACAACAATCAAGCACTGTAAAAGGTTTTGCCACAACTCAACTGACTGGCTTTTCTCCTATATGATTTCACACAAGTCTCTTTAGACCTTACTGTACATGAATTATTAGCTTCCAGAACTTCTGACAGAGGATGTCTGTGACCTCCTAATTGAAGTCCTGTCCTCAAATTGAACATAGAAATAAAAACAGTATAAATAACAAAAATAAGTAACAGTTTTTTCTTTGTCTTATTAAGTGCAAACAATAAGTGCAACCATAATCAAAGTACTCTCTCAATATTCAAAGTGACAAAAGAGACCAGAGCTAATGGTGGTTACAACTACACAGCCCAGTCTGAGATAGGTTTGATTTTGGGAGACAGGCTATTGTATGTAGCGTATTTTGTGCACATCAGGGAGCTTGCGTTTTACTTTCGCTTTCAAATTCGCGATCACACGTACTCTGTGTATAAGGAGCAGCAGTGCTGAGAGTGCTGAGCAGCGCATTCTACAAGATAAGACACTTATCAGATGCTTAAGGCCCATTCATGCCAAGAATGATAACTATAAAGATAACTATATTTGCATCCACACTAGTGGACAATGTCATTCTGTTTATTCTAACCGCGTGCTTGTCTGTCACTTTAAATATTCGAGCTTGTTACAGCAGGATGGATCCCGATTGGCTGTCAATGTTTTTATCATTCATCAGCTGGATAAAATCGTTCTGAAAGTGATTCCAATGATATCGTTTCTCTGTGCCATTATCGTTATAGCTTTGGTGTGATCTCTGCTATTCTTTATTATTGAAAATGATTTTTAGAACTATATCTTTATTGTTATCGTCCTTAGAGTGAATGGGCCTTTAGGCTCTGTTGCGCAATGAATCCTCCACCATGGTCTTGTCAGTCATCTCGCCTTACTCTCGTCACGAGATCAGTGAACTGTGATTCCTGCTGTGATAATCTGCTGGACTATAGTCTTAAGTTTAAATCAAAGACAATTATTTAAAAAAAAAAAATGGAGAGATCAGTGACTGAAATGTTATGGCCATATAAAAAGCACACAAAAATAAATATTTATAATGTGGTCTAATTTCAAATTGCCAGCAAAATTATTGCGAATATAAGGTGTGTAATATTCAGTATATTGCCCTAGTCTGTATACGGTTAATATCATTTCAAGGTGTGAGAACAGGGGCGAAAATCATGTACAAATTCAAGAAAATGCAGGGGGGGAAAAGTGGTTTATAGAAGCAACACGCTGACTAAATCTGAATTCTGACTCGCATTATGTCTAAGGATGCTTGTGCTGTAATCCATCCTTGGATTTTACATGTAATATTCATCAGGCTGAGTTTGCTCACTTGCCACAGAAAAACCTTGAGGTATTTTCAGGCCTGCCAAAAAGTGTGTCTGTGTGTGTGATGTAAGACTCACAGGCAGTGTGTTAGGGTGAGCTGGGTCTCAAAGCAGTTCTGGATGTAGTCTGTCGTAATCTCCTCCCATCTGCTAAAGGAGCTGCTCTCCCCGCACAGCGCCCGGGCCCTGGCCCGCCCCATCTGGGCTTTTCGGACACTCTAATGCGCTACCCTAACCTGTGTGAACTTGTGTGTGTGTCTATATATGTGTCAGCACTGCTGTGTCTATTATTTAGTTTTATAAAGAACATTTCTTAATATTGTGAGTGTCTCTAGGTCAGGTTTTTTTATGGTGGCCGAGACAGCTCAACGCGCTGCAACTGAAGAAAACACATGCAAATAGAAACAAACACCAGCAAAATTAAGAAAACATCTTAATCAGTTTGACGACACATGTGCTGCAAATACTCACAATGCAACCAAATACAGAAACACACTGGGTTGTGAGTATTTGCAGCACATGTGTTGCCAAAGTGATGGTGTTTTCTTAAATTGCTGGTGTTTTTTCTATTTGCATATGTTTTCTTCAGTCACAGTGAATTGAGCTTTCTCAGCCACCGTAGGTTTTACCAACATTGTGGGGATCAACTAGACCCACAAGGATCGTAAAACTTACCAGCATGGGACAAAGCCAATTGTACTCATGTATTATTACAACTTATTCACTTTTAATCAATGTATTATTTTTTTAATTATTATATAAATATAATTAATAAATAATATATTGTAATTATCAATCAATATTTGCCCCTAAATTAATAATTTAATTCTGGCAGATAAAAAAAAATGCAAAAAAAAATGCAAAAAAAAAAAAAAAAAAAAAAAAAAATTACATTTTCTTTAAATTAGATGCACTAAATTAATGCAATTTTAAATGTACAGCCCTATTACTTTTTTGATGAAAAACCAAAATGTTTTTTTTTTTTTTTTTAGTTTGTATCTATCATTAGCTTTATATAAAAACAATAGAAGTCTGTATATCTACATATAAAAAGCCAAGTAAATATGCATGTGTGTGTATAAAGTGGAATCACAAATCAAAGTTGTCCTTCATGTGTAAGAAGGTGAGAGTGACAGTTTTTTTTGTGGCATGCTCGGGCATGTAAGATGAAATATGTCCTCGTGTGTCCTGAATATGATGGACATATTGTGTGTGCGCATGAGTGTGTTTGGCACTGGAGAACATGATAGCTTTAATGAGACGGCTGCATATGAAGGACTGTCATTAGTGCTGAGAGAGGCAGCAGCCTGGTGATTGCAGTGATTTGGCTCCGCTCTTTTTGACCTGTCCGACCAATCAGAACACATAGAGAGCTCGCTTCAGAGCCTATGCAATCAGCCAGGACATTGGCCCACTTAGCAACAGCCACCCAGCAAAATAGAGTACACATGTAAGAACAATGTTCTCCAGCAATCATACAGCCTTTGCAATAAATGCCGTAAGATCAAAAAAATCAATTTGCATTTTGCTGAAAAATATACTTCAAGTCCTAGTTTATGCTAGTTAATGCTGGTTATGTATGGTCAGGTTAGTGAACCAATCAAGCAAAGTTTTGCTGGTGAAGATGATAAACCTGCATGATCTTTCTGGCAAAAGTTTACCAAGGTAGTCTTTCTAGTTAAGCAAGTTAAAAAATTAGATCACTTAAATATGAATTCTGTCATCATTTACTCACCCTCATGTCTTTCCCAACCCGCATGACTTTATTCCGAAGATCACAAAAGGAGATGTTTAGTCGAATGTTTATGCTGCACTTTTCCATACAATTAAAGTCAATGGAGTGTGACACTCTCAAGCTCCAAAATGTACGAAATGCATCAAAATAACCTAGCAACACCAAGGACATGTGTTCAATTCCCATTTCCATGAACTTGATAAAATGTATAACTTGAATGCAAAGTAAAGGGCCATTCACACCAAGGACGATAACTAGTCCACAGCACAACTATAACGTTAACACACAAAAGGTGATGATACACGGAGCAACTCAACTTTTTTTGAGCAATGTTGCCGGGCAATGCTGCTTGGGCACTTTCCCATTGAGAATGAGCAACAAATTTATATCTGGATACTTTATATTGGTCATGGGCAATTTTTTGAGATCCTCCAATCAGAATGCTAGCAGCCGATCACGTGACCTGCTTGAAGATTTCAAACAAGATGGTGGCCTCGCAGTGGCAGTGGACCGAAGAAAAGGAGAGTGAACTTATATCTTTTTACGCTGGTAAGTTGTCATATGTCAACCCAAAACAGGGAATTTACCTCATTTAATGCTTAAAATACCAACAGGTGTCCAATTTAATGTGCGTTGGTTGTAATTTAGCCATCAAATGTTTTCAGTTAAATACTAAAAAGACGCGTTCTATTTAACGTCTGTAGTGGTGTAAGCTGTAGGAAGTATGGCACGTGAATGTAGCTTTTGACGCGATCGACGCGGGTTCGAATTCGCCTTTTGCCAAACTTGCTCTTCTCCCTTTTCCTATCACAAATCAGATCGAAAAGGCATTTATATTTAATAAAAACAAAGAAAATATTTGAAAAGTTGAAATAAAGTGCCTAACAAGTGTTTATAATAAAGTATTTATAGGTTTGGCAAGATTTGCTCCTCTCTGATTGGTTGCTGCCAACTGTCCGTTGCCCTAATTAGTTGCCCTGTGTCTCACCAGATTGCCCATTGACGGCAACATTGCCCAGCAACATTGCTCAAAAAGTTGCCCCGTGTATCATCACCTAAAGGAACGATATCATTGGAATCCCTTTTAGAGCAATTTTTTCCAGCTGATGAATGATAAAAACACTGACAGCCAATAAGAAACTTAAAGCGGCAGATGACATAACTTCAGTGCGCGCTCACTGTATAATAAACAGAATGTGTAAATGTAAATAAATGCATTATAAAGCAGTCTATACAACTTGTGCACGGTATTCCAAATCCTCTCGCGTTAAATTTGTGTAACAGTGTAAAGTAACAGATCCCAAAACGGCTTTGAAATGTTCTTCGAGCTTGAGAATATTCAAATTTAGCACTAAACAATTACTTATACTGTAGACACATCACATGACCAGCTTGAAAATGAGCATGATGGTGACTAAATCATGACAGAATTTTATTTATTTTTCTGGGGGATGGGGGAACTGTTCGTTTAAAAACACCTGGAAGCGACACCAAGGATTCTGTGCAGGGTTAATACTAGATGTGATAAGACTCTTGGAAAAAGAAAATGTAAAAAACAACATCTACGCTATTCAGTCTGACTTGTATTTTCCAAACTCTTTAGTCTGAGATAGAGGAAAACAAGTTTCATCAACCTATCTTCATTCTTCCCAATTGATACAAGCAGATAAAGCATTATGAGAATGGCAGACTGAAACCCTGCCACCTTTGTCCATGCCTTTCTCTAAGGAAAAAAAAGCAAGAAGAGTTTGTTTCTCAAGGTGATTGTAGCAGTGATAAGGGAGCAGTTCTTATTAGGGGTGACAGCGAAGGGGCTGTGGCGGCAGTACTGACTGGATAACCTTGTGCCTGCTCGCCCTTCTGCGCCAGGCTCCTCTGCCTTGCCTCGGCGGGGACACAATCTGCTGGCTGGAATTACCTCGCAGCTGGAGGAAAACTAAACATGATTTCTGACCTTTACTTCTTGTGTTCAACAGTAACCTTTGGTGGTCCGCTTGCACAGACGGGCTGAAATGAATTCCCGACCGCTGCGTGTACGATTATGTGCATGTTGAGGCTGAGAATGACGAGAGAATCAGCGGTTGAATGATGTTCCTTCAATTGCCGTCCTCTGTCTGGGAACCTGCTAGCTTGAAATGTTAATTGAAGCCAATTTGTTTCTACAGTGTTTGGAAACCTTAAGATACAATCCACCTTATTTCTCCTCCCCCAAATACAACCACTAACGCTAATGCAAACTTTGACACTTTGTTTGAAATTATATAGCTATTCATGGAGCGAATGCCATGATATATCTTCAAGTGAGCTACCTTATTTCTACTATGGCTGCCAATGCTACTGCAAATGTTGATACTCTGCTAGAAATGACGTTTCAACTATGTGAATATATCTTCAAGCAAAGCTTTATTCTTTGTCCAGGTGTATAGATGACTCAAAGAATACTAGGTGAATGAGTTCTTAAAAATGCGACTTAGCCTATGCATGTGTGAAGAGGATTAACATATATTTTTCAGACATTTGGACCAGCCAAGCGTAATTGAAAGCAGTAATCTGGACCCATTTTTCCCTTTTCTGAGGAAAAAGCTACAATTACTTCTGCCGTACTCGTCCTTCTATGTTCATTACAGGCTTATTCCACCAACTTCTTCTTTTAGTGTGCAAGCTAGCATGCTTGTGCATGTTGTAAGAGGTTTCCTTCCGATGAACTCATTATTCCACAGTGTTCACCCCACTCAATGACACACTCCACATCTACCCCTGACTGTCACATCCGAGCAAATTCATGCAATCGTGCCCACTATCCTTTAGACTGGAGATAATGCAGGCATGGTGAAGTGCGGCTGAATCTCAACCACGAGTGGAACCTAGAATTTAGTCAAGACGCTGAGGGGAAAATTGACCTGTTCCATTTTAGTTGAGAGATTCAGTATGTGCATGTTTTTTCAATATGTGTTGAAGCACACAAGTGGGACAAAATTTTCATTCGACACAAATTGGAACTTCCAAATGTATGGCACGGTCCCAGACCCCTTCCCCTAATAAAAATAATAAACATTAAATTGGAAAAACGGTGAATTATTACGTAACTTTCAACATTCGAGTCTAAAAACTACAAAAAAAATTGGAACATTCTAAATATGTCCAAGACATACACAAGAACATGCTAAGAAAATTCGGCAAGTAAAAGTTCTTGTAGTTATTAATACTAATGCACTACATTATTTCATTTTATACATGCGTTTATCAACCCCTAAAGGGGAACAGGAGGATCATCAAGAGATCAGACAAATTCCATGGACTAACTTCCATGGACTAACTTTTGGAAAATTCATTTACTGTACTGATTGGCCTATGTGGAGCAATTCTGTTATTTCTAGGCTGGAGGAAAAATTAAGATGAATCTTTCATCGGGATGATTCCACTCTGAAAAAGGACAAGATGGTTGGTGATGGGGGTATCTGCTCAAGGGGGTGGGAATTTGGGGGGTAGAAGATCAAAGCGACTAAAGCTGATTTATCCTGTGTTAGGACTCAAATGCCTCTGAGAGGCATTGAACAGCCCTTAAAAAAGCAATAGCAGCCACCTTTATATCCAGCCTGTGCCAGTCATCAGGCCTGCCTGTGAAGCAAAATCAATCTGTTTCATATCAGAGATACCAGGGGAGAGGGAGAGAGAGTGTGAATGTGAGTGTACAATCTGTCCCCAAAGCTCTTTTTAATGACACATGCTGCATAACAGAGCAAGGATAGAGAAGTGTTCAATAAGGCAAACATGCTGTTATCTGGAGATGAGGACTAATATAAAAAGGCTCGGATGGTACAGAGGGAGTTGTCAGTCAAACATACTTTAATTTCTATTTTCAAATTCCCTTCCTTTTCTGCTCAGCATGGACACACTTATTTGGGCAGAAGTCCTTCAAATTCTTGCTAACAAAACAGACTTGGTACAAGAACCAGACAAACAGAAAGCTAAAGAATATTACCACAGAGTCAAAAGCATGTGGTTGGCAATTGTTACAAGCACTTAAGGCGCCGTCATGAATTCAAAAATGCACCTTTCATCACTGTTCTTTTAATAATAACCCATCACAGTATTAATTTAACTAGGCAGCATGTCAATCAGGTAACCCAACCAGGAGATTCTTTCTAATCCATGACCGCGTGCAGATTGAAATGATTAAAAAATGCATCTAGAAGAACAATTTAATCACATTAGCTCTATAGACTTAATAACCACTGACAGAAAGCCCTTGTGGAGAAGGTTCCTTGAGGTTTAGAAGGTCTCTTCCTTTGTTTTTCTTTGAACAGGTGTGGTGACCTTTCAACCACTTAATGAGATTATGAGAGTAATTAGAACTGGAGCCACCGAGGGTCCCAACAGTCAACCCGCCTGAACTCGAGAGAATAACCAGTGTCCATCTGGGTGCCACCTCGGAATTAGAGAAAGAAACGTAATTAAGTCCTAATGCATGGATCCTCAACTACCCTAGGGACTGGAGGACGTGCCCATGAAGAAAAGTAGCATTAGCACACATAGCTAACAAGCACTGCCTAAAGCAATAGCAAGTCTGTCAAAGCATGACACACTCTAGGATTGGCCAAGTGTTGGGAAAGAAATCCCCTGCAACCATTAAAGTCACAACAGTGTTGGATTGCTCCTGGGGTGCTACTCTGAGCTGTTCATTTAGGATGATGTGCAACTATTGGGCCTGACCTAAGCACACTCTTCATCTCCAACATGGCCACCGAGAGGAAGGCAATAAGGGACCCAAGGAAACCCAATGGGCACCTAGGGAGCACTAAGGCTGGCCACTCACAGGGAAGCCCAAAGACAGCAAAGTGTCAGAGTCAATGCGAACACACACCTCTACAATGGCAAAATCAATGGAGCTTTATAAGGCATCAATCTCTTCTACAAAGGCCTGCTTGTCTACTGCTGGGATGGACCATTTGGATGTGGGACTTTGACATTTGCAATTTTCCAAAAAATTGCTGTAGAAGGCTTTTTGAGATTTTGTTGACCCATCCCTGATGGTTTATCTGATTCCCTTAAAGATTCTTTTGTCTGTCATGTGATCAAATTGGGAGCATTTTTTAAGTTACTAAGGGTCATTTATTTTTAATGGTCCTTTGGAAAGACAAAATAATATACTGTACTGTTAGTTGTCTGTTTAGATCAGGAATGGGCCACTCTGCTCCTGGAGGGCCACTGTCCCGCAAATTTTAGTTCCAAATCTAATCAAACACACCTAATTTTCCAGTAATCCTCAAGACTTTGTTCAGGTGTGTTTGATTATGGTTGGAACTTAAATCTGAGCAGAGTTGCAGATCCAGACTGGAGTGGCGAACATGGGTCCTGGAGAGCCACAGTCCTTCAGAGTTTTGCTTCAACCCTAATCAAACAAACCTGAACAAGCTAATCAAGGTCTGAAGGGTTACTAGAAAGCTACAGACAGGTGAGTTTTTATCAGGGTTGAAGCTGAACTCTGCAGGACTGTGGCTCTCCAGGACCAGAGTTCACCACCCCGGTTTACACCATTAAAAAATCATGAGCTAGGCCATCATTCTCTAGAAAAATACCTATTTTGAAGCAAGAAAAATACCCGTTTGGCTCTATTTTACACCTTTTCAAGTACAATAAATCCACCATGTTTGTGTGGGCGATCTCAATAGACGGATCTGTTTACAGTAAGCAGCAGATCACATGCTAGAGACTTAGAACTAAGGGTCTTGGCAAGCGTCCTGCAATATAATTGATTGTTAGGCAAGTTGTGCATCCTCGGCCAACCTTTCTCTACCCCCCCCCCCCTCCCCCCAACATCCATCTCTACGGCATTTACACCTTTTGTTTACAATATGCCCCCTTGATTTGACCAGACATCAAGTTGGGGGTTTGGGGCTCAGGGCTCCCGTTCCAATATCTAAGCTAATTACTTTTTAATTTACAGTGTGTCGTTAATGGTCTTGGCAGGGGGAGCAAGGTTAGACAGGCAGCAGAAGCCACTTCCCTTCCGTTCACCAGCACCACGGCCTCCTTAATTAAAATGAATAATCTGGGCATCCATCAGATAGATGGAGAGAGAGTCAGTGAAAGAGAATCGTGAAGATAGGAAGGTAGAACCCTGCTGAAAAGACCAACTTAGGATAGCGCCAATTTCCATGCAGGGTTATGGTGGTTTAGCAGGTGAATTTTATCTCAACCATCCTGATTTTTCTGAAAATAATTGAACGAAAAAGTCTAGAAGCCTGGTGGGGAAATCAGTACACCAGGATCTCACGTTAGGTAACAGCATTCAAAACACAACCAACGCTAGCCAGTTTTGTTGGTCTTTTCAGCAGGGAGAAAGTTGAATAAAGTAAAGTTCATGTACATTCATACCAAAGCTACATCAAGAGAAAAAAAAAAAGAACAAGACAACTACCTCCACGGCTCTCACTGTCAGCCGGCTTCACCTGGATGGGGCGAGTCATCTGAAAGAAGAAAAACAGTACAGACAAGACAAGGGGTTAGTTCAGGCACAGGAAACTGCTGTCACCACAATAAGCCTACAGCCTGTTGAGCTTATGTCCAACACAAAACAATCCTGTCTAAATTTTGATCAAATGCAAATATCCACATGTCAGTTTACAGGGTAGTCATTGTCCCTTAAACATACAAAATAAAACAGTGGTGATTTGTACCAGCATGCCTTCAGTTGACTCGCACCCTGTATCTATTTTTGATGCGCTTCACAGCTCTAGACACTTTATTTTATCCATCTGAAATAAATATATTTACAAATGTCATGTGTGTGCATTGATTTCCATTTTATTTATGCCTTTAAATAACTTCTGATCATTACATCAGTGCCAAGCTATATAGCACTAAAAGTGGTTATTGGCTCGTAATCATAGGGGAACCACTTTTGTTGCTATGTAGCACCATATCTTTAAAGGTGCTCTAGAGCACCTTTGTCAAATGGTGCTATGTAGAACCCATAAGAGGTGCCATATCGCATTTTATTTCTTCAACAAAAATGGTGCTAAACAGCACCAACAGTGGTTCTTTGGCTCATAAAGAGCATTTAAAGAGGCTTAACAGGTTCTTTGTACGGCAGTGGTGCTATATAGCACCTTAACCACCCCAAAGAACCACTGAAAAACTGCTGAAGAACCATACAGGGGCTTAACAGGTTCTGTATACGGTAGCGGTGCTATATAGCACCTCAGTCATCCCAAAGAACCAGAGAAGAACCGCTGAAGATCCACTGAAGCACCAAGATTTGGTGCTATACAGCACTTAAAGTGGTTCCCCTATGATTACGAGCCAAAGAACCACTTTTAGTACTATATAGAACCATTTTTTTTAAGAGTGTAGTCAAAATCCTATAGCACATTAGATTTAATTAGATTCATTTTGCTAATGCCCCGGGCAGCTACTGTACATCTACTTACATGGGAAAAGGACGAAATCTCTAAAACTTTTGGCAAAAATTATGCTTCAATGACACATTTCCAAAAACAGAACCATACAATAAACTTTAGCTCAAAGTCCATCTTCTCCCCTCAAAAAGTCTCTGGTCTGATCAGCAAGTTGTTTTTATGTTTGCTTTGCCATGCTCGCTTGGTTACAGTGTCTAGCAAGGAGGAAGTGAAATGCAACAACAATTAAAGTGGAGGCAGCCACACGAGAGAGAGAGATCAATGAAGCCCTATTGATCCCTGCCCCTTAGGCTGTGGAGAGTGTCTGGAAAGGAGGGATTCTGTGGGTAGAAGGCTCACAGTAATCTACTAAAGCCTGATAAGAATGGCATTTGTTGGATTAGAAGCCTCTGTCATCACAGTTTTTGTGCTCCGCATTTTGCTC
Organism: Mylopharyngodon piceus; assembly: GCA_039654765.1. NCBI lineage: Eukaryota > Metazoa > Chordata > Actinopteri > Cypriniformes > Xenocyprididae > Mylopharyngodon > Mylopharyngodon piceus. The sequence continues at coordinate 38,421,815 of CM077438.1, forward strand.
GACAATTTTTTTCCCATTATCCTTGCAAAGGTTGAAGCTTTCTCGACTGGTTCTTATTCTACAAACTTGAGCCAAACAGAAAGAAAATATATATTTTTTTGTTTGTTTGTTTGTTTTCTTCTTCTGCCTGTCATTCAAGGATTCAAAAGGATTTTGCTGCAGGATCAAAGGATGTTCAAAGGGTTTTTCTATGCTCCCATTTATTCCTACCTGGGGATGTGATGTGGAACGGAATACTGTAAGTGCGGACTATTTGATTATTGGAGCAGTACAGCAACTTCACTCACATAATATAGCAATAATTTTGAAATCTCTAGAAAAAAACGGACATAATTAATTTAATAATAAATAATTCTGACACAAATTAATATTTTCATTTATATTTGTTATTTTATTGACTAATTTATTTATTTGTTAAGCAAGCATGCAATCAACAGGATAATGTAGAGTCAACTGGGCATCATTATTAAAAGAAAAATCTGTTTAGGATATATATTAAAAAAAAAAAAAAAAAAAAAAAAAAATCAATCTTGACATCCCTATCGGGGTTTATTTAGTGATACTGACCGGTTTGATAGTATATTAACCCATATATTTTTCAGTAAAATAAAAGCAGATAGTGTTTTAAAGTTATGTTACATTCAAGAGTACTTTCTTTAATTGTTGAAAAACAGGACAGATCCTGCCCTAAAGGCCTACTTTACACTATAACATCCATTCCCCAGCATCGTAATCCAATGGGAGCTTTCTATCGATCCAAAACAAACTGCTAATAGCAACACAGCAGGCCCAGTTTGGATGAAAAAGGGCCAAGAGCTGTGCGGAGATTTGCGACAAGATTACCCAAATTTGCAAAGCGCCCTTTGCAGGCTCCCCAGCCATCTGTAACCTGAAATTAAGCCTTTACGAATGCTGCAGCAACTTTCATCTCATGCAGATGCCAATCCAAACGTTTGAGAGATGACAGGATCAACATTTTGTCTTTCTCCTCAACATATTTTCTTTTACTGTCCAATTGTGTGTGTGTGTGTGGGGGTGGACTGAAAAAGGTCAGTTTTAAAGACAGGCCAGTCCCATAAAAGCATGACTTGTTCAAGGAGAAACACCATAATGGGATTTTAAAACGCCTTAATAACATGCTGATATATGAGGAAGAGGGCCAGACCAGATTCATTAAGTGTTAAACGTATCCATTTTCACCTTGAGGAACCGAATAACCTTCCTCTGAGAAATTATTCCATAAATTTATCCATCGTAAATAATAACTAGAAGGGTCTAACTCTTTGTGCGAAGGGGAAAAGGCAAAAGATGTAATTCTTCTGAAGGTCGGAGTTCAGTAGCTTTGTCTTACACTCCGGATAAAGGAAAAAAAAAAAAAAGTCCGAAATACAGTAATGCACAATGATGGTGTTGCACTGCAAGACTTTTCTCCATTGCAAATAACAACATTTTTACTTAGACATTCTCAGGCATAAAGACAAAAACAATCCAACCTAATTGTGAGATATACCCATTCCAAAAACAAATCATCTGACAAACACAAATAGTTGCCAACATTAGCATTTATGGATACTTTGCAACATGCATGCAACACTGTGGATGCAATGCCTGGTAATAAAGGAGATTCTGTTTTGCAAGGGAATGCATTCAGAACTACCTCATACCTGTAAACGCCATCAGTGAGATGTATTCCTAACACATTGGACTTTCGTGTAAGGTTTATGGATTCACCTCTCTAACTAGTCACTGTCCTGGTCATAAAATGCTGGTGTAATGGTCCATTTGTTTTCCTAAGAGCAATGTGTTTCTCCCTTGTACATTTAGTATCGACGGAACTCAGTTTATTGCATTTTTCTCACCTCTAATGGGATGCCGTACACTTGAGGTACACACGTTTACACACACACACACACACACACACACACACACACACAGAAATATTCTATACTATGGGTGTCAGTTCATTTTAAACAAATGTGGGAACAGATAGAGTTATGGTTGTGACATAACAAAATGCTAAAGGCTTAGCCTGTGTATAATATTTAGGTTATATGCAAATAATTAAAGCAAATAAAATAAATAATACATTATAATATAAATAATCATGAATATATTATTATAAATACAACACAATCTTTGAATGTTTTGATAAATAGTCTATGTTATCTGTAGTAGAGTATTTGCAAGTAAAAACTGAAATTTGTTAATATTATAATTAGGAAATAATTAAAAGAGTAGTTATAAGAAATATCAGTTACAATAAAATATTTTCTACGTATCAATTTCATCCAGTGTTGTTATTGTGAACGAAATGGGACTAAAACAAACTACCAAATATATATCTTTTAATTGAAATATTAAATGAAAGACTGGAACTTAAAAAACTTGAAGTATTATAATGACTAAAAATGAAATCATAATAAATTAAAACTAAATAAAAATATTAAAAATATATATTAAAAATGACAAAAAAACAAGAAAATTACTAAAACCTAAACTTAAAATGAAAAATGAAAAAATAAAAATAAAAGCTAATTCAAAATATGAATAAATGCTATAATAGTATATAAATAATACTAAAATGACATTTCAACAGCATACTGAATTGCTATTTTTAACATAAAACTATTTGAGGCAGCATTCATGGCTGCCCCAGTATAACTAAATAAAAATAATCAAATGAAATCAAAAAAAAAAAAAAAAAAAAAAAAAATCAAAGTTAAAATAAAAATGACATTTTAAAAATTATTTTATTGCATAACTAATCCAGACCACTCAGCACATTTTTTTACATTTTTTTTAATTGCTTTGGTGCAATTTTCACAAGCAATTGGTAAATTTTCAAAACTCTTAGTACTAATATCACAACAGATCATCAAAAGTGCACTTTTTTCAAACATTTCAGCATATTTTCAATTGTGTTAGTACAATACACAAAATCACAAAGTATCCTTTTCACTACACAGAATAAATGTTTCATCTATATAAATGTTTCATTCACAGTAACTTCCTTTCATAATGCTATTACTATTAAACTTTTGATTTGCATCTCTTTTCATTCAGTTTAATACTTTTGTCTATTATTTAATCCAGCTGAACTTAATGGTTAATCAATGAATCATTTGGTACACCTATAGATTTCTATAGATATTGATTCTATAGGCATAGTTTCTATAGAACTTGTTTGCAATTTCTGATATGGATAACCAAATATAATGAATTCTTTTTACATTATAAGCAATTTATCTTAGATGATAACCACAATTTTTAAAGTGTGATGTCCCCACAAGGATGGTAATACCAGTAATTTTAGACCTTGTGGGGACTTTTTTTTTTTCCTATGAGGAAAACAGCTTATAAATCATACGAAATTATATTTTTATAAAATGTAAAAATGCAGACTTTTCTGTGATGGGTAGGTTTAGGGGTAGGGGATAGAATATACAGTTTATACAGTATAAAAATCATTATGTCCATAGAAAAATCCCCGTGTGTATGTGAGAGAGAGAGAGAGAGACAGCGATTTGAAATTTGTGAACACAGAGCAGGATAGAGTACAAGGGAAAAGAAACTGAATAACATCAGATTGATCAGAAGAAGGGAGACAGATGGCATCAAATACTGCATTTTGCATTATAGTATGCCATGTGACACTGTAAACGGAGGCATTACCATGGCAGAGACTGCCACAATATTGTAACTCACCCTTCATCTGTAAAGATCAACTAGAGTATAGATTCAGTCATATGGTACAGTGAGAACATTTACTGTATTGGCAACAAACTCTGTTCTAGCACAAAACCTCATGATTGTGTCATACTTCATCACACCTTTTGATAACACACTGAATAGATACTATTACAGACATTATGGATTTTATGTCAATTACGTAATTTAAGTAATGCAAGTGTATTTTCTAATATGGCATGTATAGCCTGTGTAACTGTAATTAATTCAGCAACAAGGGTGATTTGAAACATGTATCTTGCATTGTTTGCTATTGTATTAACTGAATGTTAAAAGTACTAAACTGAAAGAAGATCATACTGTTGTGTTTTGGTGATTAAACCAAATGTTCTCATTACATATCACGATGATCTTGTGTTTTGAAACAATGATTATGTAGAATGAAAACTTGTAAAACTAGAATGAAAGCATGAGATCAGGTTTTGAAAGAATGACTAGCTGTGTTACAAGTGTGATCAGTTTGGATTTTTGCACTAAGAGTTTTGAAAATGTACACCTTACTTGTGAAAATAGTACCAAAGCAAATTAAAAAAAAAAAACTGTAAATATAATTCACAGTGCCAAATCATCACTCACATACAATGAAAAGAAAACGTGTTGATGCATCACTGCTGCAAACAATTTAATAAAGCAGTGAGGGCGAAATTGGTTATGGCAAAAATAGGCCATCCCAACCATAAATGACACCTCTGTACGCTGTAAACACACTCATTCCACACACATTTTCATGCACTATAGAAACAAAAAGACCAGCAGTTGACAAACTTGTACTGTCATCAGGGAAAGCATTCATTTAGCTTCTGTCCTGAGAGAGTTCACTACGCCTCTCTGCTGCTTTTGTGCCTTTATTGCACAAGCGTTCTTTACTCATAAGATAAAATGAATGAGTTCGCATTATGCTGTGTTCCTTGCAAAAAAACAAACAAAAAAAAAACAACGTGTTCTAATTGTGATAGATTCAAGGAAGTTTCCACACTCGGAATGGCGAATGCACCGAGGTCCAGGACAAAAAGAGAGGGATGGAGGGGGTTGGAGAGGATGGAAGGCAAAGGAGAACTGCCTGCAACTGCCAGATAAGATTGCTTCTCAGTTGAGTGGCATTTCCAGAGCCGTGACTCCACCCTATTGCTCCCTCACATATGCTGATAGACTCGCGCTGGCGGAAACGCACACTTATACGTTTCCCGCCCGCAGCAAAAGCACCGGCGTCCCTGTGTTTGCCAATCTGTTGTTTAAACTCAGCGGAACAATTCAAATCCCCACGTCCCAACAGGAGTGTGTCAGTTGCATCTCGTTTGGGATGATGCACACGATCCGACACACACCCCTCCGGTCCCCAGCATTCCCGACCGGGAATGTATTTTCCGGGATTTCCAATGTAGCTACGGGAGCAACTGTCTCTTTGTCCTTGTCATCTGTTTCTTTAAGCACACAATACTCGATAATCATGTTGTTTGCTGTGCTGCTGTCTTTCAAAAGGGGGAGCTATCAAACAGGGTAAACAGAAAATACAGTGGGGGATATGAAACAGCCATTCTCCTGAGAGACAGTCTGTTCTCCTGTAGTGATGTTTGATTAGGCACCGCTGTGCTGGGGTAGATAGAAATTCAGAACAAGCTGCTCCAAGCAAATCGGGACTGTGCCTTGTTGCCTCCGTCTATGATGAATGTGAAATAATTCCCCTATTTGTTTTACGCTGTTCTGTCATAAATTGCATGCAGGACAAAGAGTCAACATGGATGAAATGAATGGTTCGCAGTGGCTTTACAAACAGTGAAACGTAAAGCAGACGTCCTTGGATGTATGAGAGTGTTTATAGTACGCTATTTTTTTCAGGTCAGTGGCGTCAGAGGAGTCACGGCTTACAGAATCCTGTTAAGAAACAGACTTTGAGCTTCTCTCACCTGCTGGGTTCAATGTTCAAAAGGCGTTTCGCACCATATCCCTTTTTTTTGTTCACATGCAACATTAAAACGGCGCACAACTTCTAACAGTTCAGTGTTGTGCTTTTTAACTCAAAGAATTAAAGAATTTAACTTTAAATAAAACGGATTGTATATAAAGGTATATGCTAAAATTTTAAATGTTTTAATGCTTTTTGTTATCAAGCAAAATACTGAAATATACTACGTTCAAAAAGTTTGGGGTCAGTAACAAGATTTTTTTTAATACTTTCATTTAGGATAGATAGATAGATAGTTTTGTTGACTCGAATAAAAATAAGTTTTTAATAACGAAACTAAAAAATGTGCCCTAAAATACAAAACAACTCGATAATAGACACTGATAATGTTTGACCAATTATTTTTAACTATTATAAACTATTATTAAACAACAAAAAATAACTATATTTAAAAAATCGAAATCTAAAAACTAGTGATAATTTCAAAACTATAGCAACCCTGCTGTGAATAAGCTTGTCTGATTAAGAGTCGGGCATCTTGCGTGTGTGTGTGTGTGTGTGTGTGTGTGTGTGTGTGTGTGTGTGAGTGAGTGAGTGAGTGAGTGAGTGAGAGAGAGAGAGAGAGAGAGAGAGAGAGAGAGAGAGAGAGAGAGAGAGAGAGAGCATGCCGGCGGTTTGGCTGGAGTTTAACAGTGAGATAACAGCCTATTCCCTGATCATTATTTAGCATTAGCAGGCCATCAAAGCCCCTTCTCCTCTGTTATTCCTAATAGGGAAATAAACACCTTTTGACTAGAGCATCCCAGCTGCGATAATTAATATTTCCAATTATTGATTTGAAAGTGCGCTGTGTGGTGACAGCCTTGGGCCTCGGCTCACCTAATAAATCTACCGTACAGGAAGGTGAGAGCGGAAGAGAGAGGGACAGCGAGAGGGAGCAATATTCTTCAGCAGCCTGCAATTTTTAGTTAGTCTGTTCTCCACACAAAGCTATCGTATGAGTTGTAATATAGCGTATAAATAATATGGACTACTTTTATTAACCATTCACTTTCGTTTTATGGAAAAGAGCGGCTAAGATGTGGTCAAAAGAAGTGAAAAAGAATTTCCAACAACATGAGGGTAAATAAAAGACAAAATTAGCATAAAGGAGCACTACTCCTTTAAAACGTGATTCATTTGTCTGCCAGAGTCTCTAAGAGGAAGAAAATGAGACAGAAAATGGATGAGGGAGAACGAAGTGAAGAAGTATCTGCCAGCATGTGTGCGTGTGAGGTACTTTGCTCCCAGCACCTCTGTGGAAGACCTGATAAGAGTATCGACTCCACCGACTTGTCAATCGCAAGCGTCTGAAGTCGAAAACTCCAATAGCTTCCCTCCAATTCGCACAATACTGGAGGTCAGATGTAGCTCCAAGTACCTTCGACCATTGACAACGCACTTTCCGAGCAATCCGGAACGTCTACAGTCCTCTGAAAATGTCTAACGCTGCGCTCCAGCTAATGTCGAGTTATCTTACGCCACATCAAGCGTGCGCTTTCAGTCTGACGTCCCTCAAAAGGTCAGCAGTCCAGATTAAATCTTTTCCCCCTTAACGTTCCCCGGCCTCCTAAGTTCTCACCACAAGACGAAGCTGCTGACCTTTCACAGTGCTACAACCAGGATCCTAGCGAAGACCATCAGTGTCTGTATGAGCGTGTACAACGGTTCCTGGAGTGAATTCAACCTTAACACAGGTTTACCTGGAAGAGGATGAAAGGTCCGAATTGAAAAACTCAACAAGAACAAATAAAAAAATAAATGATAAAAAGGCTCTAATCCTACAAACGCTCGCAAGCCAGTCACCGAAGTGTCAAAGTGAGATAAAGAGAGAAAGGTGGTGCACAAGAGAGATTCCCTGACTTCACAGCTGCTGTGGTCTTTTATCAGGGGAAGGGCATCTTTCCTAGACATCTCTGGTAAAGGCGTTCGCAGCCATCTTTTCTGGAGAGAGACGTGAGGTTTGTTGGAGGAAAAAATCTCTGTCAACAAATTTCTCAGAAGCACCATGGTGTTTGTTTTGATCTCTTTTTATTCTCTTTTCCGTTTCCAGCTCTGTCTCGTAGAACCTATTTGAAGAGCAATTGGTGCCGTTTCATGTCAAAATGTTGGCAATCACATTTAGCGACTCTTATATCTTCAAAGTCTCCTGATGACAGTTTTAAAAGTAGGGGATGTCAGATGATAATGCTTTCACTTGCTTTAAAAAAGAAGCACTTAAAAGTGCTGATGTATATAAATACTGTCTACACAATCTACTGAAACCATAAAGGTGATGGATGATAAACGGGGCAACTTTTTGAGCAATGTTGCCGGGCAATGTTGCTGAGCAATGCTGCTTGGGCACTTTCCCATTGAGAATGAGCAACAAATTTATATCTGGATACTTTAGATCGGTCGTGGGCAATTTTTTGAGATCCTCCAATCAGAATGCTAGCAGCCGATTACGTGACCTGCTTGAAGATTTCAGAAAAAAATACAAACAAGATGGTGGCCTCTCAGTGGCAGTGGACCGAGGAAAAGGAGTGTGAACTTATATCTTTTTAGGCTGGTAAGTTGTCATATGTCAACCCAAAACAGGGAATTTACCTCATTTAATGCTTAAAATACCAACAGGTGTCCAATTTAAAGTGCGTAGGCTGTAATTTAGCTATCGAATGTTTTCAGTTAAATACTAAAAAGACGCAGTCTGTTTAACATCTGTAGTGGCGTAAGCTGTAGGACGTATGGCACATGAAAGTATCTTTTGACATGGGTTCGAATCCGCCTTTTTCCAAAGTTGCTCTTCTCCCTTTTCCTATCACAAATCAGATCAGAAAGGCATTTATATTTAATAAAAACAAAACAAAAAAATATTTGAAAAGTTGAAATAAAGTGCCTAACAAGTGTTTATAATAAAGTATTTACTGGGTTGGCAATAGATTTGCTCCTCTCTGATTGGTTGCAGCCAACTGTCCGTTGCCCTAATTAGTTGCCCTGTGTCTCACCAGGTTGCCTGTTGACGGGAACATTGCCCAGCAACATTGCTCAAAAAGTTGCCCCGTGTATCATCACCTTAAGAGGTTTTTTTTTTTGTCATGGATTTTCTTATGACCTCAAAGTAACAACTGGTTGTGTTGTCCAGATCCCATTCTAATTTTTCAAGATCTTGACAAATCAAAAGTTGTTCAAGTAATCTCGACATAATCAGTTTTCTTGAGATCTAGACATAGATTGTTTATTGAGTTCTTGACTGAATTTTCTTGTGAACTAGACAAACAAACAAGCTGTTTTCTTGAGATCTAGACATAACAAATGATTGTCTATATAGATCTTGACTGAAGTTTCTTGAGAGAAAATGTTCTTGACCAGATTTCGCCACAACAAAAATCACCTTAATTTTCCCATGATTTCAGTGTAACAAAAGACTTTTTTTTCCCCTCAAGATCTCACCTAAACTTCTTCGTGACATAACTAAAGTTGTTCCCTCAAGATTTTGACTAAATTTTTTCATCGTCCTGGCAAACCAATAGTTTTTTGTCATTGTAATCATGAAAACAGGAAAATAATAAGACAATAATAATAAAAATCGAGGACCTCAGACACATCTGAAGGCATTTACTCAATATTGTTTTCAGGTCTGAACGCGCTCTGACAACGGAAGTGATGTCTCGCACTCAATTTAGTATAAGCGCGAGACATTACTTCCGTCATCAGAACGCGTTTCCAGACCTCACCAACCGGATGCGCAAGGCAGTTGGACATAGTGGTGTTTTAGGGGTGAAAAATGATATAAATACTGTTCGGTTTCTCGCACAAACCGATCGTTTCGTGTCTTAGGACATCAATGTATCGTCACCAGCCGCAGGGTTTAATTTGGATTTGTCTGTGCATGTTTTTTTGACTCTTATAAATGGAGTTCCCATTGACATGCATTATACGACAGACAGACCGCAACGGTTGGAGTTAAAAATCATCATTTGTGTTCTACTGAAGAAACAAAGTCACCTACATCTTGGATGCCCTGGGGGTAAGCAGATAAACATCAAATTTTCATTTTTGGGTGAACTATCCCCTTCAGTATGTGCTAATACAGCATTCAAGGGGCTTCATGGTATTGTGCTCTGTGCTTGCTTTGCCCTGCCGGGGTGGAACAAGGAGGAAGCTCCCCGTGCTGTCACTGCCGCTACAGGATTGTGACAGATTACAGGGCACTCCTCTGACCAATGGGTGGCCAGCATCACTTCCCGGTCAGTGACCCATAATTCCCTGCATACCTATGCCGAGTTGACGTTTCTTTAATGGGTTACAGACCTCTGGCGAGCCAACGCCTTCTCAGTGCTATGATAGCCTATTAGCAATTCACCACAGCTTGCAGTTTTTTGCCTTCTTTTTTTTAAAGCTACCCTGCACCCTTCTATGCCACGTACAGTATAACCTCTTTCAACCTCGTGGTCCTGAGGGGTTGACAACAGCAGAACAGAAAGGAAAGAGGCAGAGGAGAGAGGGAGGCAACGATGCAAGTCGGCCAAGTGTCAGGTGTGGACAGAAAAAAAGCCGGGGGGAACGACTAGGAGATGGGAGGATAGACAGATGGAAAGGGAAAAAGAGAAAGAACTGAAGCCAGAAGTGGCATTTGCTCAAAGCCATTCACCTATCTGCCATGAGAGATGATGCAATAATAGTAATGCACCCGACTGCAGCGGTTCTCAACTGGTGGGTCGCAACTCAAAAATGGGTCGCTGGTCTGTTCTGACAGGCTTTGGACAGCATGGGGGAAAAAAAACTATACTAAATGCAAATGTTAAAATGCAGCTAACCAAAATAAATACGTTTAGGCTTTTGTTGTTGACCTCAAAAGCTGTATACCCAATCAAACGCTGATTTTGTCAAGAAACCAGTCTTGTTTATCAACCCATTGTCCATTTCTTATAGCGTTCCATTGCACTTATCTCACACGCCATCTAATTCGCAATTGCCTTGACGATTGATAGTGAAACAACTGATCTTTGTGTGTTCACTGTTTTACAGAAGGGGCTCTGTGTCTGTCATTGTGAGCATGTTTGTACGGACTAGAACTTGACGAGGATCCAGCATGCTTAGTCCATCTGTCTGGAGTTGCAGTCCAAGTCAACTCCAATAACACAACTCCACTCTGGCATAGATAAAGAGTATACGATTTAAATAAGGTCCTCATTATCTGCTTCTATTATCAATCTAACAGATAAAGATAATAAAAAGGGCAAATTACAGCTTGTATTGATATGATTACTAATGTATTGTAAACCTATGATATACAGTGGTGGTCAGAATTATTGGCTCCCTTGGTAAATATGACCAAAGATGACTATAAAAATAAATCTGCATTGTTTATCCTTTTGATCTTTAATTCATAAAATTAGCAAAAATCTAACCTTTCATTGAAGGAAAAGAATTGAAAGTGGGGGGAAAATCATATTATGAAATAAATGTTTTTCTCCAAAACACGTTGGCCACAATTATTGGCACCCCTAGAATTTTTTATGAGTAAAATATCTCTGAAGTATATTCCCATTCATATTTACTTTTTTTTAGCACACCAGGGTGATCATGAACATGAAATTGTCCAGCCATGACTTCCTGTTCCACAGGAGTATAAACATGAGGAAACACAAAGGCCGAATTCCCGTAATCATTCATCACAATGAGAAAAACCAAAGAATATAGTTCTGATGTGCAGCAAAAGATTGTTGAGCTTCACAAAATAGAAAGTGGCTGTAAGAAAATAGCTAAAGCATTGAAAATCCCCATTTCCACTATCAGGGCAATAATTAAGAAGTTCCAATCAACTAAAAATGTTACAAATCTGCCTGGAAGAGGACGTGTGTCTAAATCGTCCTAATGCGCGGTAAGGAGGAAAGTTTGAGTGGCCAAAGACTCTCTAAGGATCACAGCTGGAGAATTGCAGAGATTAGTTGAGTCTTGAGTCTCAGAAAGCCTAAAAAAAATTATCAAACAGCACCTACATCCCCACAAGTTGTTCGGGAGGGTTTCAAGAAAAATCCTCTGCTCTCATCCAGAAACAAACTCCAGCATATTCAGTCGTCAGACACGACTGGAACTTCAAAAGGGACCGGCTTCTATGGTCAGATGAAACTAAAAAAAGAGCTTTTTGGCAGCAAACCCACCAGATGGGTTTGGTGCACACATGGATAAAAAGTACCCCGTGCCCACGGTTAAATATACTGCTGGATCTTTAATGTCTTGGGCCTTTTTTTCTGCTGGAGGTCCTGGACATATTGTTCAGATACATGCTATCATAGATTCTATCAAATACCAACAGATAAAAAATCAAAACCTGACTGCTTCTGCTAGAAATCCAATAATGGGCCGTGGTTGGATCTTCCATCAGGACAATGACCCAAAACAAACATCAAAACCAACACAAAAATGTGTCACTGAGCACAAAATGAAGCTTCTGCCATGGTCGTCCCAGTTCCCTGACCTGAGCCCTACAGAAAATGAGTGAAGTGAACTGAAGAGAAGAAGCACCAACATGGAGCTGGAATCTGAAGGATCTGTAGAGATTCTGCATGAAGGAATGGTCTCTGATCTCTTGTCAGGTGTTCACCAAACTCATCAGGCATTATAGGTGAAGACTCAGAGCTGTTATCTTGGCAAAAGGAGGTTGTAAAAAGTATTGAATAAAAGGGTGCCAATAATTGTGGCCAACGTGTTTTGGAGAAAAACATTTATTTCATAATGTGATTTTCCCCCCACTTTTAATTCTTTTCCTTTCAATGAAATGTTAGATTTTTGCTAATTTTATGAATTAAAGATCAAAAGGATAAACAATGCAGATTTATTTTTATAGTCATTTTTGATCATATTTACCAAGGGTGCCAATAATTCTGACCACCACTATATATATATATCTCATCGGTTTACAGAATATTATCGGTATATATACTGTAAGACCTAACTATACGTAAGGCTGTTTGTCCTCAATGAAGTATCAGCAGTGAAAAAAAAAAACTGTTTACACTGTTTTGTTGAATAAGGGAAAGTTACTAAACTGAATGAACAACCCCTCGGTAGAAATCGGGTCCTGGTGGTCCCCCTTAAAAAACATGCTAAGAAGTTCATCACTTACAGCAAAACATCACACAAGCCAAATTCCTTCTAATGCCATAATAGATTTAAATCCTTAATGGAAAAAATGTTGTGAATGCTGATTTGTTTATTTCTGCTTCTAGAATACCATTCCCTGCATCCTCCTATACATCCAGTGCAAACAAGCCAGATAAAACACACGCACATGCAGCAGTTTAGACCTTGAACTAGTGTGACCTCAGTGCTGACAGGCAGATGAACTCCAGCATTTTCCATATCCCGCCCCGATGGACTCCAACTACGTGAAAACACGGTGCAGCTATGCAGAAAACATGATGTAAGTGTCTTTCCATCTCAGTTCCTCTCTTCTGATTTTGATAGAGGAAGTGAGTGTGCGTTTGTCCATGTGCTCATAGTGGTGTTAATCTCAAAATTGCTAAATTACTAATGTAAATGATCGATAACAAACCGATTATGTCTACGACAATACAAAAAATGCTCATCATGGCAACCTTTAAGCTGTTCAAGTTTTTAATGTTGTTTATATGTGTACTTGGTGTTTTTAATATGCTTTAAGACAAACCATGTGCAAATTCATATGTCAACACCATTGCTGAGTATTTTCTCCTTAAAACTGCAGTTTACCAGACAGTCTCAAAAACGCGGTTTAAAATCGCTGGTGCTTCTTACGTCACAAACTACCTTGTAATCAATCCTGTCAACGTGCGGGCGGGCTTTAGCATATCATTAACTATAACCACTCAGAAGAAGAGGAGAAGCCAGGTTATCCCAGTATATTTTTCTGCTGATATGAAAAATCATGTACATTTAGCAATATAGCAGGTGAATTGTGTATATGATGTATATTACGATGTTATGATGAACTGTCTTTCTCCACTGACGTTATAAGTTGTTCAAAGCTTTTCTAAGGATAAGACAGCTGTCTGACTCTGAGATGGTGAACGGAAGCATGGTTTTTGTAACATTAGCAACACATTATTAGCTGTTTGATAACGTAGTCAAGTAAAAGGTTAATCGTATTAATTACCGTTATGTGTCGGACGTTATAAAGAACGATACACAAAACACATTACCATTCTGCTACATCGACTTTGTATACGAGCCTGTATAATTCACTCTTCCACTTCTTCTTGTGAATCAGTTTCTGGTTCAAACATATATGGCTGAATTAAACAAGTATTTCCATTGTGCAGCGTTTATTACAGTGAAGTTGACCGAGTGGATCTCTGAGCTGTGTGAGTGGAGGCGGGGCTTAATTTGCATATTCATGATTCCACGTATACTAAATGAAGCAAGGGTGTAGAGTTACATTCAAGGAAAAAATGTTTAAATGTGTCATTTTGGTGATCAAAGGTGAGTTTTAAGGGATAGAATTATTGACTACATGGGGACTTTAAATTAAAGCATATAGTCGACGAAGATATAACGAGAATATGATCGTTTCAAAAAATCCAGTCATAATCAATATTGACGCAAATTTACTGTATCCGCTCGAGCAGAAGCTGAACCGTGAATAAACACTGGAAAACAGGCACTGTGCTGCAGATTAATATTACTTATATAATACTTATACATATATTACAACTTACATCTGCAGAAAATGACGCGAACACACAAGTGAACTTCTTCTGAAGTTCTTGCTGTTAGTCAGAATGTGTAAGGAGGTTGGGAATGTGTTCGTTCGATAAAGAAACAAAAATAACTAAAGCATAGAGATTGTAATTTTAGCTACTACAACAGTGAACGCATTATTTTATTTCTGAACAAAAAAATAGGTTTTACACATCACATCAACTTTTCATAGTCTATATTTAGATGCAATTTCAGAATTTACTGAAATTATGAATAGGAAATGACGAAATACGGAATATTTAAAGGATATCTTCGTCAGCAAGACAAAAACGATTACCATACAAACATTCACAACACCTTTCTGTATTGATTTTGGGATAAATATGCTTAATTTAAACAAGCTGAGAATACACGGTAAAAAAATAATCTGTGAAATTTACAATTGCTGGGACAATAAATCGATGCATCGCGAATAGAGAAATGATTCTGGATCGATTATGAGATTTATCGAAAGCATCACGATTCTCTCTCGAATCGATTCTGTGCTTAGTTTTTAACAGTAGATGGCACTGCATGCTTTAGAAACAGCCGTACTCTTGCTTCCAATTCCTTACACACCACTTGAACCTTCTATAAAATAATCATTCATAAAGTTCGAAAAGGTTGAAGCGAATTACAAGGGTGTTTACAGTGGGCTGTTCACATTAATCTCACGTCAAAAAAGCATTCTGAGGTGCAAGTACATTCTCAGATACAGCCGAACGCACGAGTGCTCTTCTTCGTGAGTGTTTGAACATGTGATTAAAAACTAGCCTAGAGCACCATCTGCTGTTAAAAACTAAGCTCAGAATCGATTCGAGAGAAAATCGCAATGTATTCGGAAAATCTCAGAATAGATCCACAAATCAAGATGAATCTTTTTTATTGTTGCAGCCCTAAAATTTACGGTATAAAATGTTAGCAACAATAGGTATTACGGATTTTGAGTAAAAAACATGTAGGCTATATATTTCATCAACTGAAATAATGTTAATATACCAACCTACTTAAGTACAGTACTTAAATGTCTTTAAGTACTAGCCAAAAACCTCCCATCTGGGCATAAAGTACAGCAAAACACTTCAGTTTTTGTTTTTATGTACTGTTTAGGTGCAGCGAGTCTGAGATAGATTGTACCACCATTTACCTCAACTTGTAGGAAAGTGTTGTACAAATACAAAACGTCATCATGGTAACACACATTCACTACAATAATGCAATAAACATTAATTTAACAACATAAGATGTAACCTAAAACTCTAATGTACATAACAAATAAGAAAAACATAAGAAGAAACCTCACACAGGGAACTCAGGGAATTCTTTTCACTGTAACGTATAAGATGACTTGTTCCTTTTCACTTCAAAAAAGTTTTCACTTTTAAAAAACTAATAAAACTGATTTATTAGTTTTTCACTGGGGGAATATACAGTGATAAACCAATTAACCGTAGTTAACCAATAAACAGTAATTAACTGTTTTTACTGTAGCATTTTTACAGTCTTTTACTGTTAAAAACTACAATCTTAAATGTTTACAGTGCACACTCTTATTGGTATCTGAAATCATAATCAAATTAGCCAAAATATTTAATAAACACACCCGGGATGCTGTTCCAATTCAACTGTGGGTGCAGATTCCTATTGTCAAAGGTTACATAGACACATGGGGATACAGCATTCAAGGAAGCCCGTAATGTATATTGGGACATTTTCTTACACTTGGGATCTCACTATGACACATCCCAAGGGTTGTGGGTTGATTTACGTCTCTCGACTTCCTTCCTTCTTTTCTTTAAGCCGTATCCCACTGAGAGACAAGGCCCTTCCATAAACATTTCCATAATCATTTCCGCCACCTGTGTCCATCCCACCACGTTGACAGATGCTCGCTTCCCGTCATCCTATGCGCACAACCATCCAGGGACATTTATTTTACCCTGGCATTAATTCAACGAGGAGCATCGCATTTAAAGGTGTCAACGGTGATGTCCATGACGCTGGAAGAAAGACGGCAGAATGAAAGAGAGATGAAGCGTCTCCCTCGAATGCACTGCACTCTGCGTGAACTCTAGCCTCCTGCCATGAGCTTTGCTTTGTTTCAAATTTATTCATTTTTCATAAAGTTCACATGCTCCCCATATTCAAAGCGTAAAGCTATGGAAACCTGCTAAATCATGCAGCATTTACATTTGAGGAAGTCGACCCTCTTCGCTAGCCTTCTAGCTAATGCTTGAGCAATCTTGCGCGTACACATTGCGCTTGATATTTTAACCCACTGCCTGCGAAAGCGTGTTTACACATCCTAGTAATTCACATAAACCAACTCAAACGTGACAGATGATGTATCCATCATGGTGTTAAGAAGTTAAGTGCAAAAAAAATGTCTTTTTCTGAAACTCTGCCTTGGCTGCACTCCACTGGAAACATGACAGCAGAGAATTATGGGAAAGGGTGGGGGGATTTCAAGCGAAAGGGAGAGAGAGTGAAAAAAGAGGCCAAAGAAATGTGATTTAGCCTCCTAGTTCATCTTCATCTGTGTCCTGTCCCAAAGACCTGGTTCATGAAATAAGTCCTGCTGAAAATCAATGCAGGGCCTGAGACTTATAAAGGTGACCCATTCGGAACAGGTGGCTTTTGTGGAGAGCTAAACTCCAGGATTGTACCGTTAAAACCAAGCTAAGAAGAATTAATGGGGGGCATCGATTAGGTAGAGCGCAACTTAGGATTCACTAAGCAGGGAGTCATTTTAAAGTGGGAACTGTGGCATCACAGATGGCCATTTTTGCCAATTCTGTTCTCGAAGATCATTTAGAAACCACTGAAAGGGAGAAAAATAAAAGTGATTTTTAAATAAAGTTTTCTCGCTCTCTATAACTTGGGAGGAAAACATCCATTTTTCCAGTGTTGTTGGGTTCTGTACAAGAGCCTGCCTTATTTAGTTTTTTTTCTACAACTATATATTATTGAGTACAATCTATCTCAGACTCGCTGCACCTAAACAGTGCATAAAAACAAAAACTGAAGTGTTTTGCTGTACTTTCTGCCCAAGTGGGAGGTTTTTGGCTAGTATCAGATGCAATGAGGACCAGATGTGATACTATACACTCTTAAAATTAAGGTTCTTTATTGGAATCTTTGGTTCCATGAAGAACCTTTAACTTCCAACTTCCATTTAACTACCATTATCATCTCCATGTAAACTACAAAAACGTGAATTTGTAAAAATGGTGACGTCATGTGCATGCGTATTGCGTTTTCAGTCTATAGGCGCTTAGTGTTTCTTTACAAAGCGTTTTTAGTCGTTTTTGCGGATCCATGTGAACGAGGATCATTTTAACAACGTTGTCGTCTGTACGAAACACGCAAAGGAAAAACTTTTCTGTTTTTAGTACATCATTGTTGTGTAAACGTACCCTCAGAGTGTAGTCCTGTGGTGCTTGAAAAATAACAAAAAGAGCTCTGTGATTGGCCAAAATGCTTAGATCAGAATGGAATCTGAAAACATGATGTAATACTTATTAAATTAATATTATTAAAATTTAAAACATCATAATATGCTACAAAAAGTAAATTGTTAAATGTCTAATATATATATATATATAATCATTCTTTGCCATTTTTAAGCTCTAAATTGTCCTCTCCAACTTCCTCCATCTTCCTTTTTTATTTGTTTTCTCGTCACCTCAGGCTTCTCATTTCTCAAGTATTTTTTTCCACCTTGTTTAAAATAAATCAATAAAAAGTCCAGGGGAGACGAATCAACGACACATGTGGCCAGGGGGCATGAGGTCCAACATATTCCCACCATGATCACTTGCTCCACCACTCTACCCTTGACATCGCAACTGTGTGTGTGTGAATCGAAGGGGAAGATGGTGACACATAGAAATTTCTGCTCTTTGACAAGCATGCCGAATCGGATGCCTCATTTATAATGTATATCGTGGATTTGTGAGTGATTTTCCATGCATACTAAAGTGGCACCAGGAAGAGTCTCTCATGCAGATGAAGAGCGAGGTAAAAAATACAAAAAACAAAAACGTGAGACATGGAGAAGGAATACCAAGATCTAGAACAAAAATGAGTAATTGCCTCCAGGGACCAATTTCAATATTCAGTGCAGTTTGTACTTCCACGCTAGCACGTCACACATGTTCAAGAAAGCGCCCCTTATAGTGTGAGTCACAGGGATTAGGCATCTCGCCACATAAACAGTTAAGATTATTCAAATTAGGATCAGACATAGCAGCTTTAACATCGTCATGTTTTCAAGTTAGGCCAGGATGAATGTTTGGTGGATTTGCAGCATTTACCTGACACCGGCCAGTAATCTAATGACGATTTAGCAGGATTACGCCACTGTACATATGGTGACACCTTCACCTGTTCTGTATCCTTTGGTTGTGTTTAAATGAGTGGTTCTCAACTGGTAGGTTGTGATCCAAAAATGGTGCGTAGGTCTGTTCTTATAGTGTCGTGGACCGCGTGGGAAAAAAACAAAGCTAAAATGCAACAACAATGCTAAACTAGCCATTTAACAAAATAAATAGATTTATCAACTTTCAAAAAGAAGGAGCTTCTCATACCTTTTGTATTGTTATCGACATCAAAAGTTGTGCATACAATCAAACTCTAAAGAGTTTTGGGGCTAATTCATCTCACTCTTGGTAGAAGATACCCAAATTAGCTAGATGCTAACGTGTAGATTGCGTGACATGCAATCATCCTCAAACACCCTGAAGAAAATTACACTATACTAGGGCAATGCAAATATGCATTGATAGTAAAATTCTGACTGATATAAACAGGTTATTTTAACGAATAAATATAAAAAATTTTTATACTATTTTATCTAAAAAATAACTGTAAAAAAAAAAAAACGAAACAAATTTACACAGTAAAATACCGTTTTCCATTGAAACAGTAATATACCATAAAACAATGCATTCTGGGTAATATTATTAGTAGTTTTCGAGAAAGTAACCTATAGGCTACTTTCTTGAAAATGACAAATATTACCCAGAATGCATTGTTTTTACAGTATATTACTTCTGTATATTACAATGCATTCTGTATATTACAATGCATTCTGGGTAATATTATTTGTCGTTTTTGAGAAAGTATCCTATATGCCTCTTTTCTTAAAACAACAAATATTACCATGCATTGTTTTTATGTTATATTACTGTTTCAATGAAAAATTGTATTTTACTGTGTAAATTTGTTTCATTTCTTTACAGTCATTTTTTTTTACAGTTTAGCTTGTGCAGACCACAAAAAACACTGAAATTCAATTTCTGTACGGTTCAGTTACTGTGTCGGAACGGCACTTGTAAAAGCAGAACTGGTTGAGATCCGCTGGTTTAAACAACCTAGACAGCCACCATCAGCAATGCAATCCTGCATTACAAAATGAAAATAAAAAAAGAGAAAGAATGAAATAAATAAACATGACAAGCGGCCACTTAACCGCAGACTCCCAGGCTGAAACCTGATGAGGCCCGCACCCCGGCGAAACTTCAACAAATGCTAAGTGACACGCTTAAGTGGGTTCAGGTTGTGCAACCAGAATAATTCACTAAAAATACAAATGAGGCCACACAACGGCTGCAGGGAAGAGAGAACCAATAACTATTCACCCATTCAAATGAGCCTCGGGGTGGAGGGTCTCCTTGGGTTCCCAGGTGCCACGCAGCGGTATTGACCGGCCTGCAGTCATCGAGCAAACACGTAAACGGCCTGTATAGACATCATGGATTCCCCTCATTGAGAATCAATATCAAATAACCCCACTGTTCACTGGCAATTATGGTCGGTATCCAACATCTCAGGCCTCTTTATTTTCCACCTCCATCATTAAATGTGACCTTCAGGCCACTTTCTGGCTTCATTCTCCAGGTGGAGATGGAGGCACGGGGAGCAGGCTTTTGGGGGATTCAGCTGGGGCCACAAGGGAGGTTGCAGGGGCATCTTCTATGACAGATCAATTATGTTTGTACCGCTGGGCTTTGGGCCAGCTCCTCTTCCAAGGCCACTAATAGAATCCCAATGTCACCAATGACATTACTGACTAGATAGTTTAGCCTCAGGTTCTAGAGGTCTCAAGTCACTGTCCCGGTCCTGTCTTGCTGTGACCACTTGACCTCTTCTTACTGGAGACGGGTAACCATCGTTTGACAGGGTGCATCGTGATAGCGTGGACATTGACGTCCAGTTAACCTCCACGCTCACTCATAATTGTCCTCGCCATTGATTTCATGGTGCTACTGATTGCTTCTTTCTCTGAAGAGACCCAAGATTATAGATACGCTAGGTGCACGGAATATCAAATAAATGGTATTTGTGAGGTCTTGCTGCAGAGATTTCTCTTCATTGCGGTTTGACAAATTCAATATTTCTGAACCACTGCTTCTCAGAACCCAGACTCAGGATGGATTATTCTGGAATCTCACTCTTGGGAAAGACAACTGGGAGAATCCAAAATTATGGCCAAGACAGGAAGAGTTCCCCTCAAAATGAAACCTGTATTACTTACTTTCTTCTGTTGAACACAAACGATATTTTCCAGTGTTTTTTGTCCATACAATGAAAGTCAGTGTGGCCCAAGGTCGTTTTAGACCCCATTGGCTTTCATTGTATGGACAAAAACGATCTTCAAAATATTTTATTTTGTGTTCCCCAGAAGAAATAAAGTTGGTTTGGAACGACATGACAGGGAGTAATTTTTTTTTTTTTTTTTTTTTGGGGGGGGGGTTAAAAGTCAAAGTATCTAACACATGATTTTTTTAAAAATGCATAAAGCACTACTGAACAAACTGCAACTCAAAAATACAATTTAGACAACAATACAGCTAAAAAAACTAAACTAAAATATTAATTTTGTGCATTTTGTACTTTAACTCTTTTCCTGCCATTGATGCAATTTTCCGCCATTTAGGAGACAACGCTTCCCCACCATTCACTTAATTTTCCGGCTTTCCGTGTTTTCACTGTTAAGCGGTAGGGGGCACTATTATGCATCTCCTGAAAGAGTAGAGAATCTCCAGATTAAAACACAGGTAAAAAAGAAGGAGAAACAAGTGATAAAACCATTGCTTGCGCACATTGTAGTCTTTGAAAAAAAAAAAAAAACGTGACTTTCTCAGCCATGAAATTTTTGTGAAAATGTTAAAAAACGCTGGCGGTGGCTGGCAACCTTAAAAAAAAAAAAAAAAAACGCTAGTGGGGAAAGTGTTAAATGTCCAAATAAAATTGTAAGTAGAAAGTGCCATTTTTGCTTGGAAATAGTTTCAGTACTACTTGAGTATGTAAAAAAAAAAAAAAAAAAAAATTAATAATTACAAAAATGATACAATGATCCATTATTTGATGCACCTAGTCTGCAATTAGTAATGTAAATTGTGCACCAGCACGACTGAAAGTGGCATTAACTATACAAATTAAAGAAAGACAACTGTTAATGGACCAAGTATAAAACAAACCTGCAAAATCTCATCCTGAAAGAGGCTGTCTTACAAGATGTTAGCTGGATAAAGAGTTGTGACAGCTAAATGACAAAATCTTTTTCTATTCCAATTCTGAGTCCCTGATGGGCTATAGTCTCTGAGGTATTTTCTACACTGTCTCAGTTTCACGCCCAACACAAAACCTCTCTCTCTAATTCAATAGGGTGGGTTGCTGTCCGGGTGCCTAGCACAGGCAATGACAGCCCTTTTAAATTCTCCATTGCCAATTACACTTATTCCTTCTGGTGGAGAAAGCAGGAGGAAAAAAAGAGCAAGAGGAAAAAAGGAAGAGAAAACGTGGTGACGATGAGCACTTGTTTGACAGGGCCGATGTGGAGATGGAAATGTGGTAATTTGGAGTAATTCGGCAGTGCGTCAACGCTAGCCGGGCCTGCCTGTCCGTCCACCAGAATAAATGGGGTCAGCCGCGTGTGATCGGCAACTTTCATTTATATGTAAATGACCCCCGTCACGTAAAGCCAGCATGCAGCCGCATGAGCACACACACATATACACTCAAATAGCACGTTAGCTGCCACCCAGCCTGCCTTAGCTCTTTGCGCTACACTTGCAAAGCAAAAATACGCACATACCTCATATATACCCAGTATGTCAAGCAAAACTGATGCATGTCTGTCATAATCATCAATGCTAAGCTACAGGTTCAAAAAACAGAAGCAGAATGTCAATACCAACATATGCTAACTAGCCTTTAGCTTAGCATTCTCACACTGCGTATTTGACATAAAACTTAAATGGATCCTTGAATTTCCTGAAAGTTTAGTTAAGTTTACATTATATTTTGCTAAATGTATGATCAGGTGAAACTTTATAAAAAAAAACTCCACATTTGTTGTCCCCTGACACACTGAAAGTTAAATTATTCAAAAAGCTAGTTGAACTACTTTTACAAGACATAAGTTACATGTGACATACAGTAGAAGCCATAGTTATTAATGTCAACATTTCAGACAATCGATGATACAGGATTCCATAAGAGATACAACCTCCCATACATTTTGCATGCTGACGTATTATGTTTATTTACTATGACTTATTTATGAGCCTGGGCTTTTGAAGATGTATCGATTTAATTTTCAAATCTTTAGACGATTTTGGTATCAATTAATTCATGTCCGACCTATCACTGGAATATGTAAAAACTGCATAATTTAGCTCTTTGGGTCATGAATTCTTTGGATTTAGACATAGTAAATTATTTATAGTGCTGAGATAAATCTGTCTGCTATATATCTGGCCAAACAGGGCAGCAAAATAGATTTTTCCCTCACCAATAAAAAGGTCCCTGTTGTAAATATGAATGATATCTTTTAATAAGGGCAGTTTTTTCCTTGCATTCACCGTTGTTGTTTCTCCTTTAATTTAATATTAAACCTTTCCTGTTTATCTGGAGCATTAAATAATGTGGACGGATATAGAAACACTTTTCTTTTAAAGTTCTCTGAGGCATTCTTGTCTTAATTTTTCAGACTCTCGCGGCATAGCTTGGCATCTAAATTCCTGCTGCAGTTGATAAGGTGGAAAGCTGCATCCTCACTGCATGCTGGGAAGGCATGGTCAAAGAGATGCTTTCCTGCTGAGCTCAGGCCCTGAAGAACAGAAGCTGACTCAATGTCTGTCACATCGTATTGAGGCCCACTTCCCAGCATCACACCAACTTACCTTTAGAGTTCTTCTCTAAATTTGTTCTCTTTCACACTAACCATTTAGGCCATACTCTACCTACAATCCTCATGATATACACTTCTTGTCAACAAGGTGATGTGTGCCACTCATTTAGGGACGTTAAAGGTTAATGTTGCATTTTTCCTAATCATTTAAAGGAAAAGATTTTTTAGAATAAGACCATCTCGGATAAGATGGTTGATAAAATGACATCTACATATTATGAATCGGCCAATCAAAAGCTAATCAAATTAGAGGAATTGTTCAACAAAAAATCAAAATTTGTTTCTCAGACAAAGCTATTGTACATGCTTATTGATAAAGCGCATGACTTACAATATAGCGCATGAGTCATACTGACCACTTTTATGATAATTTTATGGTGCTTTTGTGTCCTCTTTGAAGCTTGAAAGCTTCAGTTCCTGTTCACTGCAATTGTATGGAAAACCGCTTCAGAATTTCTCCTTTTCTATTCTATGGAAGAAAAAAAATAGCCATAAAGTTTTGGAACAAAATGAAGATGAGTGAAAAAAGTTTTCACATTTTTTCCCCCTTTAAAGCTACAGCACTGTTGTGATGTGAATAATTCTTAGACATTTTACTGGGTTGAGATTCTATCTAGTACCTGTCATCTCTTCTTTTTGTCATCTTGCCTTTATAAGTCATTTTCAATTTGCACAGGATGATGTGGATGTACCCAAATCATTTGCACGGTTAACAAACCTACTGTGTTAAGACCATTAAGACATTATTTCACATTATGAATGTGTAAATAGGTTGTGAATACTTAATTTCAACTTTAACAACAAAAGAAAGACAAAACAACAAAAAACAAGAAAAATAGTGCACTAGGTAGCCCCGTCCACACTGAAATCTCATTGGTCATTCATGCTGTATTCATTTTCAGTGTGGAAAAACGGGTAAATTACTATGTATCGCATTGTGCCTTGTTAGGACACAGTATAACTCTCAATGTGGCATAAATCCCCTAAAGTCGGGTTGTGCTGACTGTGTCTTCATTTGGATCGCCATCCCCAGGCCCAAGCCCCTCCTCTCCTGCACTCTTCCTACTTCCAGTCTCTCTCTCTCTCTCTCTCTCTCTCTCTCTCTCTCTCTCTCTCTCGTTCAGTCAGGGTTGGGGAATGAAGACTTCAGGGCCAAGCAAACAAATTCTAATAAATTGCTGTACCGTGACTGGAAAGCTCAAGTTCTAATCCTCCCAGTTTCTCCCACCTCTCTGCATATCGGCCGCTGCATTAATTCTCATCAATGGGCCGTGGTGGTGGTACGGGGGAGTGTGGTCGCGTCCGTCCTGCCTGTTGCACCTTCACTTAAGCCCCCGCGTTCATGCCTAGTACTTTTAATAAAAACGTCAGCCACCGTATCGGAGGCCAAACATTGAAGAAAAACATCCTGTAATCTGTCAGGACAAGGGAAGGCGAGAAGGTTGGAGAGAGGGAGAGAGAGATAGAGAGAGATATAGAGGTGAAAACAAGTGGGAAACCAAAAGGAAGCTGACACAGATTGGATGGTTTAAAGGGGGGTGGAGGGTGTATCTGTCACCATGGCAACATCTGACCTTTAAAGGTGAAGCAAAGTTGGGCAAAGTTGTCTCTCTTTCTCACTTAAAGGGGAGTGACATTTAATAGCCCCCACAGGTCAAGGGAGGGTAACAAACACCAAATAAAGGCTGCCAGTTGATTAAATAAGGGACCACTATATCATCAAAATCTCCTAGGCTTTGGGCAGCGAGCCTATCTTTAGGAAGCAGGGTCATATCTTCAAGGACTAGGCTATAGGGAAGGTCCTGCAATGCATGTTAGCAACATCCAGTGATCCTTTCAGACTTACGAGTCATCTGACATTCCGCTTGGGATTCTAGCTGGTGCACTTTTCGTTTTACGGTTTGACTTCTCATGCATAAAAGTTACTACAGATGTAAAAGGTTGGAGACAGGTGGGGCAATCACCCCAACCCCAATTAACTACTCCTTCAGCACCAGTAAACGTGGCACGATAAAGATCAGTCCTCCCAATACCATCCATCTTTATTGCTCCCATCTAT
The DNA here is from genome assembly GCA_039654765.1 of Mylopharyngodon piceus. Taxonomy (NCBI): domain Eukaryota; kingdom Metazoa; phylum Chordata; class Actinopteri; order Cypriniformes; family Xenocyprididae; genus Mylopharyngodon; species Mylopharyngodon piceus. Next base: position 38,447,465 of record CM077438.1, read on the forward strand.
ATATCCCTCTATCCCTGTCTATCTCCATGTCTCTGGATTCTCCATCTTCTGTCCGTTAATTAAGCAGCACTGCGGGTCATTGCCATGCATTCATCTCTAGCATGCCATTGGCCACTGGAATAGATATGGTTCCCTTGAGTTTTAAATGATTCAAACATTTGCCCTTCAATGTTCCTGTGGTGGAGTGTGTGTGTATATGTGTGTGTGAGGGGATTAGACCCTTGCCTCCATCTGCCTCAGCCCACACACTCCTCTATAGAAACTCTAGCTTCTCTCTCATGGAAATTTCCACCTCTATTTCAATCACGTCTTTTCCTGACTCATTTGCTCCAAATGTGTTTCACTTAGCCGATCAGACAAATGACTCAGCACTTTTAACATTCTCCATCACGATTGGAGAAAATGGTGAAGATGAAAAGAGCGAGAGAGAAAGTCTACAGAGCTATCTACACATTACACGATGCAATCAGCACAAACCAAAATAAGTTTACACTATTTGCCTGTCAAAAAGACCAGTTCCAATGGTGTAGCTGTTGTGACACATATCACGTAAGCATGAGGTGAAGAGGAAGCGGTGGAGAGAGTGAGGGCCAGGAAAACTGGAGCAGCTGTAACCTTGTGCCCCCGTTAGCTCCCAGTCGTAAATGCCCTCTAACTGAAGAAGAGCCGAGCAGGCCAGCGGTACATACAGTAAATACATTAATTACACACTCAATGTGGCTCCGAGCACCACTGTGGCAGCCGTCGAGTTGAGTGGGGGCGGTACGCAGAATACTCTCTGGGGAGCATTGTCCACAATCCCCTTAGCTAATTACAGATGCTGCAAGGGTCCATTTCCCATCACCTTTATGCTTTCACGCCTTTTATTTCGAGCATAATCTCTTAGTAGATATTTCTTACATCCCATAATGAGCCAGTTATTACTTTAGACAACAAAGAGGGTGACGGGAAGGAGGGAGGGGAAGGGGGCCTAGGTTGTTAACAACTCAAACTGTTACACAATTACGACCCTGCCAAAATCGAATAACTTGTCAAGTTGGCTGTCGGTCTGTACCGCAACCTTCCCCGGAGGTAGACTGGGCGGTACAGCTGCTGAGCAACCGCATCTAATAAATACATAAATAAACGCATACATAAGTAGTTCATCCGACTAGGCAGACACATCTGAGACAGTACCTGAGGCAGCAGAGAGAAGGCAAACAGCCTACTCCATTGGCCGAGGAGATGCCTGCCTCCAATGATTGATCAGGAGAAGCAAGATCAAACGGCAGCGTTCACCCAGACTATGAGCGGAAGAGGGGATTCAGTCTGTCAGTCAAGGCAGAAATGACCCTCTGTGCCGGGGCCAGACTGTAGACCCGCGCATGGGTAACTTCTGTGCATCTGGTTCGCAGATCCTGCAGAATAGGGCAGCTTATCTAAGCTCCATTAAGCGCCTATCTTAAAGGGATAGTTCACCCTAAAATGAAAATTTAATCATAAATTACTCACCCTGATGTTGCTAACGCCGTATTGCCCTTCTCTCTGTTATGGACCACAAAAGGAGAATTTAAAAAAATAAATGTCCCGCTTGCGCTCGTCCATATAATGGTACTAAACAGCAACCAGCCTCAAGCTTTTTAAAAAAAGACACAAAAGTATCACAGAATGATCCCATGTTGCATAGCCATGCACTGAAGACCAACAGCCAAGGTCAGGAATGTCATTGAACAATACATTAAATTACATATTGTATACCTCCAGAACACTTGGAATATATGAGAAGTGTCGCACTGGGATCATTCTGTGATACCTTTGCATCTTTTTTAAAAAGCTTGATGAATTAAACTAATATGGATTCACTCTTAATACAAACCCATACATGCACTGTTCCCAAGGATGTTTAAGAAAGGGCAAATAAGTGGGAGTCAGAGGTGAAAGAAGAGATGGAGGTTTAGGTGGCTCTGCACATGGGCAATGTGAAATATTTCCTGTTATCAAGTTCGCTGGTTAGGGACAAGCATAGATTCCTGTATTGGGAAGATAAGTGGCTCTGATAAAGTAAGTTAGCATTGATTAATCCATGAAAACTTGGAACTGCAGAGTTGGGAGTTAATGAGCAGGTTTTTCAATTGCCCCTTAACACACAAACACACACCCCCCAAAGCTCTCTCATTTTTACCAAAGCACAGGGATGCCAGCATCTGCGTCTATGTTATTTTGGCGTGTTGCTGTCGATCGATGGATCTGACATTTGTTAGCACAGAAGATTCACAATGCAATTGGACCTTAACAGTCCTATTGAACACCTCATGTACATCTGCACAAGAACAAAAAGGTCAGGACTAATATGGGACCTGGTTATTTATCTACAAATGCATAAAAGAACAAAGAGCTTGGAGGGGTGATGAAACCCTCGATGAGCACAGGCAGCAATGGAGTGTAATGCTGGCACATCTTTTCGACACTCTGGGGTCGGGTCGTTTGCTCTCTGTTGGCAAACTGGTAGCAGCAATGCAGGGGGCCAAGCATGAGATGGAATACATGAGCCGTAGACACAGTTAAGCTCAGGAGCTTGTGTTAACAACAAATGAGGCGGGATACTGAATTAAGGTACAGGGGGAAAAAAGGTTACTGTTTGTTCCTGAAAATACAATGATGATGACATCTTCTCGGTCCAGAGTTTTCTACTTGGTTGTGTTACTACTGTGGAATTGCAACTCTTAATGAAAGGGTTCTGAAGCATAGTGGGTTTAATGCTACATGTTTGCACAGTTAATGCGACAAGCAGACTTCTGTACAGTTCTTCTGAGTAGTGACCAGAATACTGTAAAAACTATATGAATTAATCATATTTAGCACAGCCATGAAACAGACTAGGCCAGCTGAATCCCAGGCAATAAATCCAGTGAGAGAAAAAAGAAGATTTTACTTCCTGTATTGATTTCTTGAAATCCTTTTTCAGTTGTACAACACCTTCCATGCGCATTTTCACACACCCCTGCTAAAAAAGGAATTTAAAGCAATATCCTGGGTTCAATACAATTTAATGCCCCAATAATGCGATTAATTCTAATAATCAGAGTAAGGACTTAATCGCAGCAAGATGTTTACATGACACGAGCAGAACTCTTCCCTCCAGTTTACATGCAATTTTCATTACTCTGATTATTCGCTAATAAGTATGGTTATACTCAGGCATACAGTATGCATGTTACTGGCTACTGTTTTAATCTACTCACATCAAATTCAAAATACTTTTTTTTTATGGACGTACTGGATATTATTCGGTGCCGTGATGAACATCGCAATGCCGGGTTTGCCTACGCTGCCGTCGCGTTCTTTGCGCCATAGGTGTTTACACGCCTGTTTATTGCGATTAACATCGGCGTACGCCACATAGTTTAATGCAAATACTGTTACTATGATTATGAGCTTAATTGCATTAGTTTGATCGAAGTATTGCGTTTACATGAGGTAAAGTTTCATTGCAATATTGCCAAATTCTCATTAATCACATTATGAGAGTGCATCAGCGAGGCACTCACAAAGGAAGGATTTAAAAGTAGAAATCTAAAGCATTTCTTTTAGAAAAGAACTTACATTAATTCTTCTGTTAAAAGTGTTGTATTATTTCAGCTGAACAGCTGTTTAAATAATGCATGCAGTTATTTTAGGTTTAATGGCATTGTGTTGTCATGGCAAGAAAGTTGTAAAATTGTATACAACTTTACACAGAAAAGGTTAAAGGCAATATTGTCCACACTAAAATCATGTTACACATATTTTTTGTCTTGTGGATATACTATTAAAACAGTGTAGGGCTGTCACTATTCCCCTATTCAATTAGAGTACTCGATTTTTAAAAATCCTCGATTGCAATTTGCCCATGTTGAGTAACTGGCAAAATACCAGAAGTGGCGCATTCCACGGACGAACTCCATTTCTGAATATTCTATGAGTTTTTGGGTTGCTTATAACGTTTATCTGGGAATGCAATGTGCACCATTTCATCAGATTTGAATGTAAATCGCTTATAAACCTAAGCAAACACAGGAGAATACATATGTTTCTAAATATGCAAACTGTTCATTGCGATTTCAAAATAAAAGTTTAAACCCTCGCCCTGAGTTTGCATGTTTTGATGTCCACGTGTTCTTGCTCAAGAAATTACTGTGGCTGTAGCATTTACATCATAAAGAAGTGGCCAAATATTAAAGATTAAGTAAACATTTGGCCAATATTAAGGATTTAATCTGCTGCGTAACAACAACAATCACTAGGCCATTGGTGCCCTCTGCAGGCATTTGTTATAATACAAAATGCATTTTCTATTTTTATTACCACAAAAAACAAAAAACAAAAAAACAAAACAAAAAAAAAAAAAACAGATTACTCGATTAATCATCAAAATAATCGATTGGTTACTCGATGACCAAAATAATCGTTAGTGACAGCCCTAAAACAGTGAGAATTTTAATGTTTATGGATTGGCCCCATTCACTTCCGTACTGTAAGTGCCTCACTGTAACACATTTTAAAGAAAAGTAGAAATTTTTTTTTTATATTGCAACAAATGCTGTTGACTAAGCATAACTTGCAGTGAACCCAGAATATTCCTCTTAAAACGAAACTAAAATAGTTACGTAACTGGTATAAGTTTAAACTGGTCAGGCTTGTCTATAGCTGGTTTATGGTCTCCAAACCTAACCAGCCTGGGGAGTGAGGTTTACTCGCACAACTCTTTCTAGATGGACTCCGTTACACTCACCCCCCTAAACCTCACTCCCACCCAAATCACCAATGTAACCAGTCCTACTCGACCTGCGCTGAGCGGAATTTGAACCGGCATCTCCGGCATGGGAGGAGGGCATGCTAAGAAGGACACTAAAGATCGCAGTCTTAAGATCAGGGGAGTGAGGTTTACTCACACAGCTCTTACTAGCTGGCCTCAGTTACACTAGCACTACACAGCATTTCTCTATTCACTTTTTTGGATAAGACAGAATGTGCTGCAGCATGCTTGCTAGTATTAGCACTTCATTATTCAAAGAGCAAGGGCAGGGAAAGTTAATCTCAGCATTGGAAAGGCTCCATCTAACTAACAAAAAAACCACAAGCCCTTAAGTCAGGAGCAACACTGCTAAGTCTCCCTGTGCCACTCGTGGAGGGCTTTCTCCACAGCTAATTTCCTAATTCCCCCTTGGCTTTCCTTAGAGTGTAAATCAAATGAGATTCAAGACCCTGCTCTCACCCCTTCTTTCCTCTCTTCTTCCACCTCCTCATCCCTCCATACAGACTTTTGTTTTAATGCCTTTTTCCAGGAGGGGTCCCAGTTATTCCGAGAAAAAGACGGCACTACAAAAAAAAAAAAAAAGCCCCCCTCCCATGACAGGGAGTGTAAATCAGTACCCGCTGAGCAATCTAATAGCGCTGCATGGACCTTATATACCGCAGGGCTCCACCAGTCATGCATGGCTATTGTGCATGTGTACAGACATGATCTTTCGAAAAAGAAAAGTCCTATATCTTCTAAAAGTAACACCCTCTTTGTTTATCTCATGTAAAGTTGATGAAGGGCAATGAGCAAAGGCCCATAAGAGCAAACTCATTGCCCCGAGAAGTCGTAAAAAAGTCCAGTCGGGTTTCTAAATGGCCTTGGTCATTATCTCTCACGAAAAAAGCGTCAGTTTATCCATTCTAACAGGGTTTTAGGGAAGTTTCCTGCTTTGGTTGATGGTGACTATGTGGCACAATCAGCGGGCAGGCAGGGTGAGGGGTGGGAAGGGGAGGGGCGAGGATTGGGCTCTCAGTATGTGGCCCTCAATCCGTCAGACTGCCATCCAACCGGCACGTCACATCAGGGTGTGTTGGAGATATGCCATCGGCACACTGCAAGGCTCCGAGCCTAGGAAAGAGATCGAGAGATTTCTCCACACAGCCCGGGAGCCTCAGATAGTGGAATGGCGGACAAGCATGAAAGCCCCTGAATGGGAGTTATTTGCTTCGTCAAACTCGTTCCGACTGTGTGTGTCAATGTTTCTTCTGCTGCTGCTTTGTGTGTCTCTTCTGACATGCCCTTTTATTGTTACGTGACTTCAGCTATAAAAGCACACACGCCATATTTGATTGCATTATGAATCTCGTTTACTAATGGTTAAGCATATTAAGATTTTGTAGGCACATTCCATTCTGGTAATAGCGGCATGTAGGGCTACTGCTTTCAGACTACAGGCAAGCACGGCTTTGTATAAAATTTGATAAGAAATAAAATTACATTATTTAGCTAAAATTATATATCTACATCTACATATAACAAGCCGGTTGGATGGCAGCCCAAATCTCTTTTAAGCTGCTAGGCTGCTGATATTGTGCCACATAATCGTCAGCCAGAGCAGGGAACTTCCTAAAAAGCCAGTTGGACTAAACAAAATGAAACTAAACTAAAATAACCTAAACTAAAATAAAAGTATGATAATAAATAAATTACAGTATATAATTCAATAAAAATACAACACCAAGCCTAAAACAAACAAAGCTAAATCAGGCTAAATCAAACAAAACAAAAAGTATGAAAAATGGATATTCATTTTGATATTTGCTAAAGATTACATTTAACAGTATTATTAAATTATTAGTGTTTCTAAAGATTAAATTTAGGTGAGTGCAGTGTAATGTAAATGTAAAAATTGGGAAAAATTAGCATGCTAAATTAAATATTTATTAATTAAATATTCGACAGATTATATATATATATATTAATGCAATCTACTTTACATGAATATATGCATAGGATTTAACAGATGAACGTGCTATAAATGCAGAATGATCAGATTGATACGCAGTTTTAGTATCTCATAAAACATTTCGTTTTGCGTTCATAATCTCATCTCCAAGCTGTGATTTAAGTCACCGCAGGAGAGCATGTGTTGATAGTAGCGCGTAAGGGTGAAAGTGCTTCCTATGGAGCAGAGCTTTACTGAGATGCCCATGATTCATAAACCCTTATACGTGACTCATAGTCCTACTACTGACTCACCCTGGAGCGAGGTAGGGTGTGTGTGCATGTGTGTGTGTGTGCAAGTGCATGCGTCACGCATGTGTGCGTATCTGCGGGAGATTCTCGGCCTTCAGTTCATCAGCTGAAATGACAGCGAGGGTCAGTGCTGATGCTGAAACATACTAGCAGGCCTCTGGCTCCAAGCACTTCCCCTCTGGCAGGGGGTCATCACTGTCACTGCCTCTCTGACTCAATAACCAACACACATACACAACATATATCCCAGGCAGGGCTGGCTGATATTTTAAATATGCGATACATTCACGGTGAATGCCTTGATGTAAAATTAAGCAACGTTGTGAATACTGCAATGATTTATTCATGCATTTACTTGCATTTTGGTAATTTGGTCAGTAAATATGTTATTAAATTAGTAGTGAGAAGTGAGAATCAACTCAGAGATGTTTTAATAGCATCTCTGATATTGGTACAGTTGTGTACAGTTATATTGTGCATCCATAATATACAGTATACTGTATATGACAATTATTTCATGAATCATTTCAAATGAATCAGTGTCAGCTTCAATGAATCATTTCAAAAATACTATTTTCAGTGATTCTTTTGAATTATTATTACAAAATGTTCATGAAATTCTCTGGCTTTTTTAATATTTTAAAATGTTTACATTAAAAAAATACAAGTAAACATTGACATTTACGGTGTTACTATCTTTTGTCATTTGTGCATATCAGTGTTGTTTTAACTTAAAAATAGTTTTGATTTTTCATTTTAATTTAATTTCAAATAAAGCTGAAATAAAAAAATTTGATGAAAAACTTGATGAAATGTTGCACTGGCAACTAATTAAAATAACATACTGTAAGTTGAAGTACTAAAATTACTAAAAACTAACCTGTAATTAAATTAAAGCTAAACAGAAATATATTTTTTTTTAAAAAATAATGAAAATGACAAAAGCACAACAAAATCTAATTCAAAATATTAATACCATAATTGTATATAAAATATAGCTGCGAGCAGCAATTATCGGGGTTCAAGCGCTTTAATGCCTTTAAGCACTTGTGCAAAAAGATATTACATTTTATTTAGCAAGCATGTAACCACTTATATCATAGAAGGAAAAGACTATTTACAGTCAATACAGGCAATTTACTATTGGAAATATCTGGGTTTTAAAGCTTTTTCACAGTTATAGCACCACCTATAGTCCGATCTCCATAAAGGTTTGCATGCTAATTTAGAATCATATGTTGCATGTGCTCACCAATTTTCATGAAGTTCAGAGTTTTCATTTAGGATTTATAGGCTTTTGAGTATATTTTGCTAAGCCAATTTTCTAAATGACCCTGTTATAGCTATCCCAAGGGTAAAGTTCAACTTTTTTTGAAAACTATTGATATATAGTGTCCAGAGAATTGTACTGCACTGGTTAAATTCCGATCAGGCGAAAAACCTAGGACTAGTTCGCAAAAGTAGGTTTTTTTAACATAATTGCAAATGTTTAATGAACGATTTGATTGACAACAGTGGTTCTTGAGGCAAATTTGTTCAGTATGAGATCTATCAAATGATATGAATATTCTGTGTATGTGTGAAACACCATTTTCTTTCAAAATTCTCACAGACCTCTAGGGCCATGCATCAAACATGCCCACCAAGTTTCGTTCCGATCGGCCTCCGTTAACCTTGTCTAATGTGTGCTCAAACGTCATTGTTGAAAAACATGGCTGATGGTGGCCATCGCCGATGGCGGCCATGTTTTTTGAGATATGCCAATGTCCTCATAGATGATCATGGCTCCTTGGACCAAGACACTGCATGCCAATTTTCAAGTCAATCAGACTAATGGTTGTGTAGTTATAGCTGTTTTAATGTTGTTGTGTTTTTGTTCATGTTATAGTGCCACCAAGTGTCCAATCGCCGCATTTTTATTTACTGTGACTAAAGATTGAGCCCATATACGTGTCCCAGGTTTGGTGAAAATATCTCATTCCGTTCACGAGTTATAGCCATTTTAGTAAAAGTGGCTCCACCCACTTTGAACGTTTTGGCAGCCCTTAGGAACCGTGAATCGAAATTTCAACTTTATTTTTTGATAATTATTGACAATCAGACCCCATAGAATCTTGTTGCACTGAACAACAACTTGTTGCACTGAACTTCCGAACAGGCCAAAAGCCTATTACTAGTTCGCAAAAGTAGGTTTTTCAAAAATCCCAAAATACTGTCCATCTTGAGCCAAGGATTCCAATGACACTTGAGCTACACCGAACGGTTTAGGAGTTATGAGCCATTTCGTACTTTTGACCGCTGTAGTGCCCCCGTCAGGCCGTTCGGGGCGAGCCTTGGTGACGTTGTAGACAGTGTGAGTACTACCAGCCCTCAAAGTTTCAAGCCTCTACGGTCTGCCCGATCACTTTTAGGGGAGAATGCTGATCCTTGGAAAATTTAACAATTACAATAGGGTTTCAGTGCTACGTGCTTGAACCCCTAATAATACTAAAATAACACTGGTGCATATTGAAGAAAATGATTCAGAAATTATTCTCACAAGAATATCATGGCTTGGAAATAATTATATCTGACAACAAAACAATGATTGTTTGAAATGAAACTGGAAAAAAGAAGAAAAAGACAATATAAAGCTATTTTAGTGCAAATACATAAATATCAACATATACAGTAGTCAACATTTGAAGTGGATCAAAACTTTTCATCAAAGTTGTCCTAAAACCTTCTTAGAACAACTTTGATTAACTTTTTTGATCCACTTCAAATGTTGACTACTGTATTTTTAATATATAAATATCAAGATTTCAGCTATCCCGCATACAGGCTTGCACCCTAACATGCATGCATTAATGCACAAACATTAACACACTTCCATAAATGCCTGCGGGCTGCTTGCCCTAAAATTAGTCACCCACAGACACATCTCGAACGCATCCACATGATCTATAAATCACTCAAGAACCTTGTGACCTTGTTCTGCAGGTTCACCAATCGCTCCCATACCAGCAGATTTGCTTGTCCTAAAAAGCACAAACCCTGAGCCTCATCTGTATGTACGAGAAAGGGTGTGCGCACTGGACGATTAACGCACAATTATCAGGGTGATATTTTATCCGAACGCCACTGGCTGCCATAGACCCTGAGTCGTTTGGCACTGTTTGCAGCCTGGCTGCCACCAAGTGGGAGTTTTATATCAATTTACCAAGTCTGCAATGAATGATTTTGGGGGGAGAGAGGAGATTGGGTGAGGGGAGGGAGGTGAAAAAAAAAAAGAAAGAAAGAAAAAAAACTTTGCTCGCGTAAACTCGCACAAACAAGCAGCCACCATCCTCGGCTTTGTGTGTAATTAAATTCAATAAATAAGCAAAGGTGAAGAAATAAATCAAGTGGAAACTGATGAACAACAGGAGATTAAATGCCATTGAGGCGTGCAAACAAATATTTCAATACCGTTTTTAATAGAGGACACGCACACACATGCGCGCACACATTCCGCCCTCTCGCCACAGCTGTTGAGCACTGCTGCAATGCACATTCACCCAAAATAATAATCACCATCATCATCATCCACAGCACCAGAGGCACAACACACACACAGAGTCAGCCTTCCATGGTGAGTGCGTCATCTCTTCCAAAGGAAGAACACAAGTCTTTATTAATGACTATCGAAGTTGCAATTAACACTGAATAATACATGAACTACAGCTGTGCAAAGCTGAATAAAGCTGGTAATTAGGTGCTAAAGAGGAGGGGGGAAATGGCTCCAGTGAATATTAATGAGCTCATTAAAAGCAACAGGAACTAGTAAACTGAAGTAAGGACCGCCCACTTACAACGTCCATCAAGTCGAGGCGCTTTCTAGATATATACTGTGAATGAATTTACGAAAATCGTAAGAAGTTCAGACAAATGTTAAATTCTCGAAAAATTCCGAAGAAGTTCTCAAATATTTTTTTTCTCATATCTTTTTTTTTTCGTAAGAAGGCTTTGGTGTTACAGTATCTGATTGTATAATGGTTCTTGATGAAGATGAAAAACATCTCAAATGTCGTCTTTTTGCGTCGTTTGCAGATTACCGTAATAATCATAATATCCGCGCACACAGATTTCATTACGATTAGCTTGATGGGAGTTCTAGCTAGTGTTATGTTGTAATATTTGAAACATCCAATAAATTCCTTAAACATCTTACCTTTGAGGATATAAGACAAGATTATCTGAACGACTTTTAAGAACATTCTTGTCTGGAATTCAAATTCTTCTTAAGGTTAGTCTTTAGAACAATCTTAAAAACAACATGGTTTTTAGGAATACAAAATTTTCTTAGCTTTATTCTAAAGTTAGAAAATTAGAAGTTTAGAAGAATCTTATTCCTGCTAAGTAGACACTGACCTCTTAAAGTCAACATGACATGATTTTTCATAATGTAGTTCACATGTGCACTGAATATTAATGTGAAGCGGGGCATCATTTTATCTGTCACAATTTGAACAGCAAGCAAAGTTAGCAGAAAAAGCATTTCAGGCGATGAATCATGCACAAAAAGACTAGGGATAGTTAACAGCTCACTGGAGACAAAGATTATCAGTAACGACTTCAATTATGGTCTGTTTATCTCACAAAACCACTGTATGGTTTCAAAAGACTTGTAATATAATGGACATGTCATTCAAATCAGTTTGATGAAACTTTTATTGTACTTTTAAATAATTTTTCTGGCTTGAAAGTTTTAGTTCCTTTCCACTTTAATTTCCACAAAAGAAAAAGTCATACAACATTTAATTGAAATGACATGAGGGTTGGCAAGTGACGACAGGATATTCATTTGTGAACTGTCTCTTTATGAAAATGAATAGGATACATTTTGAATTCAGGTTATCTTCAAGTAAACATAAAATAAAATTCTTAAACAAACAACCACCAAATTTGGCTGAACTTTAGTTTTGGTTTTGAGCTGAGAGTCTGTCAAAGATTGGCACTCTGAATGTGGGATGCTTTATTCATGTCAACCTATGGTGGGTTCTTACTGAGTGATCTTTTGACACTGACAAAAATTTCTTCTAAGGGTCAGAAAAGCTTTTGCTGTCCAGTTTCTTTCACAAAACAGTCCTCCTACATGTGTGTAGAACCATTCAAGAGTTCCTAGTGAAAGGTTTTCAGAGAGAAATACAAGTTAATAAAAGTAATAGTGGGCTGCTTTTGAAGGTATTTCATTCAAGGCTTAATGATTTGTCATGCCCTTATAAACTGGAAAGGTTTTTGGTTACTTGTGTAAGATGGGTCTCATATAACCTTTATAATTTTTTAGGGTCACCATAACAGTCTCTTTAAAAATATAAATAGCCTGTAAATGAATAGTTAGTTGGTTAGTTCAAGCTAAAGTGTATAATTTCACCAAATGGAATTTCAAACCGGTTTCTCAAATCTGCTACTGGTTGGTCAAAAACAAATAGTCCTGCCCACAAACTCACACTATTGGCTGGGCCACTGTTGTGATGTCAGGCTGGTTGGGATACACAAACAAACAGAGCAATTGGTCATTATAACAATCCTTTTAAAAGTATGAATGGTTAGTTGTAGCTGAACTGTGTAATTTCACTGAATGGAACTGAAACAAATAAAGACTGTTTTCGAACAGGTTTCCCAAACTCCCCTGTTCCTCTATTGCACACTTCATCTTCAAGTGAGTTTTGTCTGCTTAACATGGGGGACACAATGGAAGCGGCTTTATTTGGTAAATAACTTTTAACCTAAAGTGGTAACCTCTTACTCAGACCGCAGGCTGCTCATTGCAGTCCTCCACAATAAAAATTCACCTCACGTGCAAAAGTTCCAATGCGCAACTGAGCTGAGGTCTTCCTCAGCAACAAACTCGGACTCTGCCATTCTTGAGTGCGGTCATTGCAAAACTTCCCGTTCATTTATTACTTTCTATTGCTTCCGATAGAGTCTGCCAGGGCCTGGGATTGAAACTGCAAGGACGAAATCACTTTCCCTTGGCCCTCGGCTCCCGGCGGAGAACACAGATCCCTTGCTCCCCTCCTTCTCCCCACTTTCTTTCTCTCCAGTCTCAGAACAGCTGCTCTCTCCATATTATCTATCCCCCCTTCGTTTGCCTGCCCTTTTCTTCTAATCCTCACTCCCGCATGTTATAAGTCTCCCTTAGACGCTCCGCCCGCTTTGGCGGCTACTGAGTTGTTGTTTTGCTGCTGGCTGGCATTTGTCTATTGTTCGACTAAGTTTTCAACTCCCCCGATACAATAAGATGGATTTTGACTTAGCGTGCCAAAAGGAGGCTGAAGGCTGCATCAAGAGTTTGGACTGGTAATTGGCTTGTCCTTTAAATTGTGCCATTTGGAACCACCTTCCAGCATCAAATGCTTTAATGACACGTTTAAAAAAAAAAAAAAAAAACCTGACAAAAATACACAACAAAATTGAAAACAGGAAATATAAAAATAGTATATCATTGATACTAAAATAACACTGATTCGCCATCCATTCTTACTCCAAACTGTATAAAAAGGGAAGCCAAGTAAAGTCAAAGCAACAGAGAATGTGTCACAAAAGCTACAGCTTGCACGGTCCTCCCACTTATTGCATTAATGAAGTGCACTCTGACCTCTAACACAATGGCCCAGAGCCTGGTAGTCTATCAGCTTTTATTGGACTCTGGTAAATCATGTCTTGCACTGGGCCCTTGGCTGATCTAAATCATTGTAATGAAATGCATGATGTCAGCTGAGGGCTAAGGTTCACATGGTCAGTCAATGCGCTGGCCAGAGCTAGGTATGAAGTAGCTAAACTAATGCCAAATTGATTTGAAAGTGCAGAAAATATTTGTATCTTCAAAGCAAGAATTGAAAAGTGTGACAAACTATCCAGATTTACATTACAATAAAAGGGTTCATGAACTGCATTGTTTTAGAATGTTTCCTGTGGTGCACTTATACTGTTAGTATGATTTTTACATCAAAAATTGTTATAACTGAGAAATAAAAGGCAATTTTCCTACCTTGATTTCAGCCCTCTGATTTGAACGATCTGTTTTAGGGGCGTGTCTGCTGTGAGACTTCAGTGTAAACACCCACTGCTGTGATTGGCTGACATCTTTGCATATGAAATAGCTTGTATTTAACTCTCTTGAAAACTTTATGCATGTTTTTACTATTACAACTCTCAACATTAACTAATCATGAAAAGTGTTGATTATATTTAGATCTATGGCATTATATTTAGATCGTGGCATGAATGGTTGCACCGAAGACCATGTGGCCGATTACAGACATGTTGAGCACATCACTGCAACTCAATTTCTGCACACAAAGAATGCTTTCATAACTAACAGTGCAAACACGTTGATTATTATGGGAGTTTTGAGTCCAGAACTCAGTCACTGAAACTCGCACTGTTTGATTGACAGCTCCAGCGCGTTTTTTTGATTGACAGCTCCAGCGATTGCAAATTCTATTTATAATTTAATCAGAGTTGAGTTTAAATAACACATTATTTTCATCTTACTAAGAGAAACAATGTGAAGTTGACCGTTAAGTCATCACTGGTTTGATTTACTGACACATAGACAAAGAACATCTGACTGTACATGAATGATTATCAAATCAGAAATCACTGGTCACAGATCAGGCATTAGAATTTACACGGTTGCTTACATGTTGTTGCATTACTGTCAAGTCCATATCATAAAAGTCTGTTTGCAAAGCCTGATCCAAAATTACGACTGATTTACCAAAGAATCCACAGTGAAATGTACCGCTTAAAAAATAAATAATGCTCAACTGAGGCATTCACATTGTTGAAAATAAATAAAATAACCACATTCTTAGCATTAGGATCCTTTGGAAAGTGTTATTTTTAGTCCAGTGAGTGATCATGTGCTCTTCTCTCTTTCCTTCTGCTTTCACCTATCTATTACATCATAAATAAGCACATTCCAGGACAACATTAAAAGCTAACAAGGAAGTTTTCAGTTCTGAAACTTACAGGATATTCTTATAGTATGATGACTTGTATATCTTGTATATCAAAAGCTCAAGGAAAATTTGATTTCTCAGTTCATGACCCCTTTAATTGTGATGAAAGCCAAAATATGAAATGCCATGGATGAATACTGCGTAATCCACTATTTTGTGGAGGGAGGTCAAAATGACCATTTTTTACCTGAGATTTGGAGCCAAATTACAGGTGGGCAAAATGACTTTAGAAAGATGGCAGTATCATTATTTTATTTTTTACACAGATAGATAGGCCTAATAGTAAAATCTGTTGACTTAAGCAATCCTTGTTGCATTATATGCCAATGCAGTTTAAAAATGGGAAAAAGCACTTTTTCTTTTTAATAATCGCACCACGCCATACCACAATTCCGATTACTTGTGCATAGGCAGTGATGCCATAGAATTATACAGAGATACCGCAAAAATGTCTGCATGCTTGTTTCTCTGGTGCATAAGGTCTATAACTAACGAGCAAATCTTGCTTTGATGACACAAATCTAATCTTTTTTTCTTTTCTTTTTTTTTAAATTACCTTCAAACAGGGCCTCATTTACGTTCTTTCACACTCACAGTCTCTCTGAAGCTCTCTATGGGCTCTGATCACTAATCAATACAAGTGTCACATTGTGGCGGTCCTTCTCCTCTAGCAGCAGTTGACGACTCAGAGCTTCATTATGTAAAATCCATTAAACACATCAGTTTCAGCAATGTGGCCTCCAAAGAACACGCTTCTCAAGAAGGCCTTATCATTATGGAATAAAAACAATGTGACGCTTATCCAATTTACTCAGCTGCCACGATCAGCAACATCTGGAAATGCTGTGAACCAACATAACATATCTTGTTTGGTTTCGACTTGGCTTAATAACCCTGATCAGTTTGGGCATCAGTCATGGTGGGTTCCAGGCTCATCCAAGGCTTTTCCCACAGGGAGTTGATCACCTGCTTACAGGGTTTTCCCACTGCTGCATCATAGTTCTAATTTGGCTGATTAGCTAAAACAAACTCCAGGCTTCTTCATATGCTCCACCGATTTATCATGGTCAATCTCCATGTCATGTAGTTTACGGGAGTAATCCAATATGAAGAATGTAAGGGAATTGTTCCATACACTGCACATCAGCAAGAAACAAGATACATCTGTGATATTAGAGTCATTCACGTGAAAAGATGAGTGAAGAAATCATTTGATCATCTCTTAAAAAAAGGAGCCCTTTATTCTTCTTTACATTTTTATCATTAAAGGAATATTCCAGGTTAAAGAGTGAAAATAAAATAACTGTTTTTTTTTATTTTTTATTTTTTATATTTTTTACTAAAAAAAATAACTATATTATAATAATTATAATAATTAGTATTATTATAGTAAGTATAATGTGTATTATTATTATTGTTGTTGTTAATATTATGAATAATAATTATGATTTTTTGTAAAAAAAAACTCAACTTTTAAAAAAAATATTAAATATATAAGTATTCTTCTTCTATTATTATTATTATTATGATGACTGTTTGTAAAAACAGTCCACTTATTTTTAATAATTATGATTTTTTTGTAAAAAAAAAAAAAAAAACATACTGTCAACACTTTTATTTTTTAAACAATTATTAAATATAAGTTTTTTTTTATTATTATTATAAAAACAGTCCACTTATTTTTTAAACAATTATTAAAAATAAATAATAATAATATTAATAACAACAATAAAGGGTATTATTATAATAAGTATTAGTATTATTATTACTAAAAAAGTATGATTTTTGGTAAAAAAAAAAAAAAAAAAAAAACTTAACACTTATTTTATTTTTAAACAATTATTAAATATAATAAGTATTATTATTATGACAGTTTGTAAAACAGTTGTAAAACATTCAACATTCAAACAATTATAAAATTATAACAATATTATAAAAAGAAGAAGAATATGAGGAATATTTATGATTTAAAAAGTGTTCTCATAATAATAATAATAATAATATGAACAATAATAGTAATAATAATGACTGTAAAAAAACAGTCAACACTTTAAACAATTATTAAATGCAATACGTATTATTATTATTATTATTATTATTATTTTAACAGTTATAAAAAGTCAACTTTTTTATTTTTTAAAGAATTATATAATAATAATAATAATATTTAATAATTGTAGTTTAAAATAAAGTTTTCACTTTTTTTACAAACTGTGTAGTAATAATAAAATAATAATAAAAAAATAATACTTTTGCTTTGTTTTTTTAAATATGAGAAGTTAAAATTTCTATTGTAGCACAAAAGTTGCATTTAAACTTGGAGTACTCCTTTAAAAAACATGAATAAAAATGTCAGTGAGCAAAATGTATAAATGTGACTAAACACTGATAAAAAGAAAAGACAGAGTGTATTATTATCTGAGACAACACAAAGATTTTGAACACAAAAGCCGATTACTAGACACATGTAAACTGCCTTTGACGAACAAAGGGCATAATCGTTCTTTGGCTTGCCGATTTGCATTAATATCGTTGTCATTAGTCATTATGAGGTCATAAAAGACACATGACAGAACAAGAACCGCGTTTCTATCGTGTTCAATAAGACGTGGAATAAACAAAAGATAGAGGCCAGACACCTTAAATAGCACGTCACATTCTTCACAACGGGAAACATAGCTAGTATTCAAGGGAGCGTCTCGCTGCAAAATATCATCAAAACAAAGAGATTCAGAGAATCCCTCGCAAGCTGTCTTTGAGGAGGGAGAGAAATCTCACATCTCTGACAGCCTTTGTGAGGGCAGCCTGTCTGTTTGTGGAGCGCAGCGGGTTGGGGGAGGTGGGCTGATTTACGTCAGCCGGCACGTGCACGCTGCTGCTGCTGCTGCTAGCATCTCTGAACTCGGCTTCAAAGGCATGTTTTGGCAGCAGCTTTCATACCGTTACACGCTGGCCCACTGCTGCTCTCCCGAGAGGAAACACAGACAAGGAACAGGAGGAATAGAGAGATGGGCCGTAACGCTTCATCTACACGCAAGTTTGAAAGTCCCGGGCATATTCATTTATTGCAATTTGTTTGCAAAGAACCTACTTTTATCTTCGAACATCATGAATGGGAATCATAACGGTTCTGGTTCTTAATCTGCTTAATTCCATTTGTGACTCAATTAACGATTCTTTTAGTACTGGAAGAATAACTTGTCCTAACTATATAATTACTTAATTAATTATTATTATTATTATTATTATTATTATTAATGATGCGTCAACACTTATTTTAAAAACAATATTATTAGTAGTATTCATAACAACAACAACAACAACAATTAACAAATTAACAAATTGTCACCACTTATTTTTTAAACAATTATTATTATTATTATTATTATTTTATAAATATTATTAGTAGTATTAATAAATAATTACTATTATTAGTGTTAGTATTAATAATAAAAATATTATTATTACTATATAATATTATTTAAATGTCAACACTTTAAACAATTTATTATTATTATTATTAATACTTATGAATCAGTTTGTAAAAACAAAATGTCAACTTGTATTTGTTAAACAATTATTACATATTATCTGTAATAATTGTTTAACATATAAGAGTTGACATTTGTTTTTTCAAACTGAGTCATAATTATTAATAAATAATATTATAATTATTATTATCTAATTGTTTTAAAAAAGTGTTGAGTTTATCATTAATAATAATAATAATAATAATAATAATATGTAATAAATGTTTAACAAATACAAAAGTTGACATTTGTTTTTGCAAACTGAGTCCTAATTATTAATAAATAATAATATAAATATAATTATTATTATTATTATTATTATTATTATTAATTGTTTTAAAATTTGTTGATAGTTTATTAATAATAATAATAATAATAATAGTAATAATTGGTTAAAATTATTGCAGTTTTTCTTTCTTTTTTTTTTCACAAAGAACCTATTTTCATTCACGAATGGGAATCATACTGCTTAGTTCCAACGATTCTTTTAGTACTGGAAGAATAACTGGTCCTAACTATATTGTCACAGCCGAAGAAATCATATTTTATCTTAGTTCAAAATGTGATGCAATAAAAAGACTCTGTACCGTGAAACAATGCCCAGAAACATATTTTTACTGAGTCCTCACGAGCTGCATACAAAAACAAAGCGTGACTAGCATAATCAGATTCACTTTTAGTGAATCAGATTTTACTGAATCAAAAACATACAGTGCCGGCAGTGTAGTCTGATTCCCAAAATGAGTTCAAAAACATGAGCTGCTGGTTTGAATCAGTCTGCCCAGTATAATTCGCCACATTAGCTGAATCTTTTTTGTAATTAAACAAAATGGATATTATAACTGAAATACAACCAAATGAATCAGACAGATTCATAAGACAGATTCATAAGAGTCATTTGTTTGTGAATCGCACTATATTGGTTGTGCTGTATGTTTGTTAATGCATTCAATTCAGATTCAATAGTGGCACAGTGTAGGTAACACTGATAGTACTTAAGTTTGTCTAACGTCACGAAAATCACAAGGTTCCAGTATTTTTATTTATTTATTTTTTTTTAAATGGAATCAGTTCTAAATAAGAAACAACTCTTCCTTCAGAAACCTTTTGAGCATAGTCTTCAAAATTCTCGATTTGAAGCTATGAACCCAAAGTTGATACAAAAAGATACTTTGCAAAATGCTGCGATTTTGAAAAATGACAGACTTGTCCTATCACTGCACTCAATACATTTTCTTGCACAGTTCCCTGAGAAAAGCTGCAGGTTAGCGTGGTTGGGCGGATGTTTAAGGGGGTCACGTAGGAGTGATGGATTAAAATATCTGTACCAAATGAACCTTGTGTGGACACAGCTGTCTCGGCCAGAATGAAAGTCATTGCTCAGAGGGCCGGCGACTGGGCAGCGCAGTGCGGAAAAGTCTAAATGAAACCAACAATCCCTATGCTGGTAACTTGCCCTTTGGCCTCCTTTTCTTCTTTGACCACTCAACTGTTAATCATCATGCAAGTTCCTACAAGATAGAATAATGATGGAAAGAAAAATTAAAAACTGAGAGGGATTGAGAATAGCAAAGGTGCTAGATGTGATGTCTCAGTCATCTTGTATGAATATTTTGGAGATTTTAATGGAGTAATTCAGAAAGAATGAACTGTGCCTACTGATAGAGGCGTTTATTTGCGTATGTTTCCTTGTGCACTCGATTTGCAGCTCAGATTTTTACACAGTACAGACAAAACAAAAACGAAACAAAATGATACATGGTAAAGGGACATGGTTAGGCTTGCTGGGGTAGTCGGACATATTACAGTACATCAGATTTCAATTATCACGTGACGTTAGTAAGGAGAGATGACTGACAGCACGATGTCAGATGATTTGGTGCGCAGCAGATCATAAGCATCATTGACAAATATCTTATCTCGTAAAATGCGTGTTCAGTATCACAGCTCCCTATACACAGAGCACGTGTGATCGCAAATTCGAAAGTGAAAGTAAAACGCGAGTGCGCATTCAAAAGCGATTTCAATACCCAGTGTACTGATAGTGGCTTCCTGAGGCCCGCAAATTGTATACAATATAATTAACCAACTATATAATTGTTAGAAACCGCAAAAGCATTCAAATATATTTTTTCCTCCCATCTCATATTTTTTTTTCCATCACCATGTCCCTTTAGGGGCTCCGTAGAATGCGTCATTACCTTTCCAAACATAGTATTCAGCTTTGGGCACATCCCTAGTGTCAAGCGTTATTTTGCTTTCATTTTTGTAGCACATTTTCATACATTGCTAACATGAATTAGCAAGTTGCAAGCATTTTTAACATTTTGCTAGCAAGAATTAACATGCTACTAGCATGTCTTACCAAATTGCTAACATGTTTTAGCACACTGCAAGTATGTTTTAGCATGTTGCTAGTATGTTTTAGCACATTGTCAGCATTAATTAGCATGTTGCTAACATGATTTAACATGCTGATAGTATGTTTTAAAATTAAAATTCTGTCATTATTTACTCACCCCCTAGTTGTTCTAGACCTGCATAAAATACTTTCTTTTGTTGAACAACAAGGAAGATATTTTGAAGAATGTGGGTAACCAAACAGTTGATGGGCCCCATTGGCTTCAACGGTAGGGGAAAAAAAAATACTATTGATGTCAATGGGGACCAGAAACTGTTTGGTTACAAACAATCTTCAAAACATTGTCTTTTGTGTTCAGATGAAGAAAGAAATTGATAGAGGTTTGGAACATAATGACAGTGTCGTGTTACGTCTGTCGTCATGAAATGACGTATGACTGTCGTTACCAATCAAAATGCGTGTTCATTTAAATGCAATGTGTGGACTTTTTACACCATTTGTCCTATTTCCATTTAGCAAAACTCTTTTTTTTTTTTATTAACGACTACACCCACCCCACCCCTAAACCTACTCTTAGTGATTTATAATGCATATACACTTTATGAGCACATGCGTTCCCTGGGATTGAACCCACGATCGCATTATCACATGATTGCATATTGTTATATATTGCAATGCTCTGCCAATTGAGCTACGCGAAACCCGAAATATGACGCAGATAAAAGGGAACAATGCATTAAAATGAAAGTGTCCTGTTGTCGATAGGGGCGCAACTTTAGTAAACGCTCCTATGGGTCGTATTTCAGGGAAGTGACAAACGACCTATATAGGCGTATTGGTTGGAGAACATGTTGAATTTAACATGTTGCTAGCATGAATCAGCATGTTGCTAGAATGTCAAGCTAACATAATAAAAACATACATTCTTCTTCCAAAATTAAGAAATAAAATAAAATAATATAAAACTCATAATGGTGCAAGGGGGCCTCAGATAGACGGGACAGGGCACTGTGGGCCCCCCCCGGCGCCGGCCCTGACTTCATCCCTAAAGATATAATTATACAATACAACCAGCAAATCAGATACAAAACACTGGAAGACCCCCTGTGAATCTTCCATTGCTTTCAACGCCAGCTGGAACCCACAACAAAAGAACGACAGACCCAGCTGAGTTTTCATCTCACATATTTCATTTTCTTTCTCTTTCTCTCCTTCGAGACGCACATGATGCCGTCCTCCCCCTCCTAATTTGTTCCTGTTTCCTTTCTTCTTCCACATCTCTTCTCTTTCAAGCTTTCTCTTCCCTCCCTCTGCCTCGATCTTTCTTTTTATATTTCTCCTTGCTCTCAGCTTTTCTTTCCCTCTTTATCTCCGCTTCATACGGTATAACTGTGCGCTGGGGTGAGGATAATGAGGTTGTTCATCCAGAACTTCAAACCCGAGTCTCTCCGCCCGATTCTAAAACAAACCTAATCCCGGAACAAATATTTTGACATACAGACGCAGAGGTGAGAAAAGGTGTGTGCGATTCCTTGTGTCACATTTTCCAATTCATGCTTCAACAAAATGAATGCAGAATACAAAGAATAAACGACCAACATTTATTTTGTGAGAAGTCTTACGTATTTGATAGTCAGTTCACCCAAAAAGGAAAATTCTGTCATGATTTACTCACCCACATGCTTTATTAAATAGCTTACATAAAGTTCATAGTGACCATATTATAATGTGCAGAACAAAGAGATTTGACAGCTTTGGCAAAGGGAGTTTTCCTGTACAAATCACTCAATATGTTCCAAGGATAACAGAATTTGTATTTTTGGGTGAGCTACTCATTTAATGTTCGCCAGTAGCAAACAGATGTAAAATATCTGTACATGAAAAGGGAAGGTAATTAAAAAGTGGGAGAAAGATAGAGAGAGATTTCCCATCATGCTAAACTGGTCGGCCAACATATTGTGCACACAGGCCCGTTAATAGTGGCAGGTTTGTAATTGTAATTGCAGTCAGTGGGGGAAAAAAACCATGATACTACATTGCCCTGCCATATTTACCATAAAGCAGATTAATATGGTGTAATTACCACAGCTTGGCCTGTTTAAACAGCATACATGAGATCTATCATAACAAAGAGGTCTAATATGCCTGGAGAGAGTCATTCATTATCATTTCCACGCAAAATGACAGTTCCAAGTCCATTGCATGAGTTTAATACAATGGAAACACTTTAGTTTAGGGTCCAATTAACTAGTTGCTTATTAGCATGCATATTACTAGGATATTGGCTTTTTATTAGTACTTATAAAGCACATATTAATGTCCTATTCAGCATGACCATATTCTACATCCCTTAATCCTACCCAATATTACATTTAATATTAACATATTGCATTATAGTGGTTATATTATCATAATAATATATCAAATTAATATTAAATTAATATTAAATTCAAATAAATTATAATAATTATATTCATAATATATATACACTGTGTTTCAAATTATTATGCAAGTGACATATCAGTAGAATTTCAGTACAATAAACATTCAGATTTTAGTTTTTCTAAGAAAGTGTTTGTTTGTTTATTTATCCATGTCTTTTTAGATAACTGGTATCAATCTCAGACAAAATAATTTGCCAGGTATTTAGCTAAATGGAAACCCTACTTAAAGATGTCATTCCACATTATTAAGCAAGTCACAGTTCTCATGCAATGTGGGGAGGAAGAAAGATCTTTCTGAAGATGAAAAGCATGAAATGGTGCAATGTTGTGCAAAAGGCATGAAAACAACTAATATTTTGTGAAAAGTGAATGCAGATTATCGAACTATCATAAGATTTGTGAGTGATTTAGAGCACAGCAGAACTCGGTCAGATAAAGGCTTATTAAGGAAAGTTTCTGTCAAACAAGTTAATTGTATTAAAAGGGCAGCTATAAAAAAGCCAGTGTTGAGCAGAAAACAGGTATTTGAAGCTGCTGGTGTCTCTGAAGTCTTGAGAATCTCTCCATGCAGGCTGGCAGTTATGTGTAAAATTGCATTTTAGCCACCACTAACCATACCTCACAAAGAGAAACATTTACAGTGGGTGTAGAAATACATTTTCAAACAGTTTTATTGCTGTGGTGTTTTTTTTGCAGCATGGGATAGTGCATAGTGCATTGTATTTCAGAAGACACTATCCTTCTTTTTATACCATAGCAGAAAATGGTCAGTTATGAACTCCACATATCTTGCAGAAGTCATTTTGACACCCTCAGAGACCCTAAAGTGACCTTCCATCTCACTTCCCAATATTCCAGCCCAAATCATCACCCGCCAGCTCCCTGCTGATGTCACAGTCTTGTTGGAACGTGGTGGCCATTCACCAACCATCCAGAAATCCATCCATCTAGACCATCCACTGTAGTACGGCATTAGTCAGTGAATAAAATGTATTGTTGTATTTCTAAACCCACTGTAAATGTTTCTCTTTGTGAGCTTTGGTTAGGAGTGGCTGAAATGCATCTTTACGCACAAATGCCAGCCTTCATGGAGAGGTTCTTGAGACTCCAGAGACACCAGGAGCTTCAAATACCTGTTTGCTGCTCAACACTGGCTTTTTTATAGCTGCCCTTTTAATACAATTAATTTGTTTGACAGGAACTTTCCTTAATAAGCCTTTATCTGACCGAGTTCTGCTGTGCTCTAAATCACTCACAAATCTTATGATAGTTCGATAATCTCCATTCAGTTTTCACACAATATTAGTTGTTTTCATGCCTTTTGCACAACATTGCACCATTTCATGCCTTTCATCTTCAGAAAGATCTTTCTTCCTCCCCACATTGCATGAGAACTGTGACTTGCTTAATAATGTGGAACAACATCTTTAAGTAGGGTTTCCATTTACCTAAGTACCTGGCAAATTATTTTGTCTGAGATTGATACCAGTTATCTAAAAAGACATGGATAAATAAACAAACAAACACTTTCTTAGAAAAACTAAAATCTGAATGTTTATTGTACTGAAATCCTACTGATATGTCACTTGCATAGTAATTTGGAACACAGTGTGTATATATGTATGCATGTATGTATATATATATATATATATATATATATATATATAAAACTAGTTTATAATACATAATGTTTATAATACGCAACTAATACTGTAGGTCGAATAACAATGACAACATGACAAATGTAGTATATCCGGATTTCATTCATACACACATTCATACTTATAGAACATACTTATTTTTCAATGCAAAGCACATATTTATTCAAGAGAAACCTACTCAGAGAGTATGCGATTTTGGACGCAGCCATACTCTATGCAGTGACATAAATGCAAATGTTTGGTCAACAAATCCAAGCACGCAATCCCGTACATACCTAACGATGATTGCGTTGCTGTGGCGGTAATAAACCTCCATAATCAAGGGTGTGATAAAGTTAACGTCAAATGTCTGTGCTATTAAAACAAATATAGCTAGCTATAAACAAGTTGATAGTTTAACATCAACTTCTGAACAAGATTCTCTTTAAACCGTCGCTCCATGACAGTAGTCGACCTGAAAGAGAAAACTGACTTTCGGCCTAACATAAGGAAAATAAAAAAAACAAGCATGCCACTCTAACAAACATGTTATTGATGGAAAAACCAACCTTAAATTTACTCAACATAATTTATATTACACAATAAATAAATATATTAATAAATAAATATATTGGATGCAAAACAATTAAACTATGGCTAACCAGTCAAGTCTTGACCTCTTGTAACACACCAACTATTCTTTGCTTTAAAAGAAAAAGCGATTTGGTTGGCGACAGTTTACGAAATTTGGGATCAGGAGGGTGAAATGAAACGGACAGCTCTCTTTCCTTGTCATCACATCCGTAATCACAACTCTTGTTTGGCTATCGACCGCTGGGCCGCTGTAATTCTGCCGTGTGTTTGCCGTGTGTGTCCAGGGCAGGGGGAGGCGAGTGTATGTCTGCTGAAGACAGGGCCTTCTACTGTAATGGGGAAGCTGTAGAAATGAGCCTGTGTGCTGTTGTACTTTAGGGCAGTTCATCTCTGCAATGAATAGTCCCCTATGGGCCGGATGCTTAATGGCATTTATTAATAGAAGCATGCAGCCAGTAGTTTGGGCCAGAGCCCTCCGAGAGCCCTTTATTAAAGTGTCTGGACATAAAGGGAGGTAGAGAAAGACAGAGAGAGAGAGAGAGAAACTGCAAATGTGCAAGTATATTGATTGTTCAGCAGAGGAGAGAGTGTGTAGATCGGTGTGTGTGTGTGTATCAGTGTGTGAGACGGCAAGAAAAAGAGATAGGAAGGACAGCCCCAAGCATTGGTAGTGACACAGATTAAGGTAAACTAAAGCCTGACTGTCATTCTCACTGCTTTTACTAATTGCCTTTGTGCTACCAGTCCAAAAGCTCAAATGTTAAAGAGTTATGTAAACCAACCAAAATGAAAATTCTGTCATAATTTCCCTCATGTCTTTTGAAAACAGTATGATGTTTTTTTTTTTTCCTCAGAGGCACTCAGATGTTTAGCTGAATGTCCAAGCTGCACTTTTCCATACAGTTAAAGTGAATGGTGACAGCTATCACGCAAGACTTCACTGAATAACGACTTAAATTTCAGTCTTTTTCATGCATAACTTCAGAGGACTTGGAATATAGAGTAACTCCTTTTATGGTTTTTGTCTTTTTTTAAGCTTGTCACCTCCAGTCCCCATCCATTTCCATTTCAGAAAGGTGTGGATCCTTTTGTACTCCTTGAAAAGTCATACAAGGTTGGAATGACATGAAGGCGAGTAAACGATGACAGAAATTTCATTTTTGTGAGAACTATTCCTTTAGATCAGTAATCTGAGAAAAGTTCTATTCATGAATGATGACTGTATATGAGGTAAAACATTGGCAGCTGGATCAAAAATTTACTAATGAGGGAATCTTCTTTTCAAGTCAAAAATTTGACAGACAAATCAACAAATTATATCCTTAATTGCCAAGTAAGACTCCCAGAAGCTGAAATGTATAACCTCTGTAATATTGAATAAAATATTGCCAAAAACAAAAACAAAATAAAACCAAAACAAAAACTAAACCAGAACAAACAAAAACCAAACCAAAACCGAAACAAACCAAAACAAAAACTAAACCAGAACAAACATAAACAAAGCAAAAAACAAAACAAAAACTAAACCAGAACAAACAAAAACCAAACCAAAACTGAAACGAACCAAAACAAAAACTAAACCAGAACAAACATAAAACAAAAAACAAAACAAAACAAAAAACAAAAAAACTAAACCAGAACAAACACAAACCGAAACCGAAACAAACCAAACCAAAACTAAACCAGAACAAACAAAAACCAAACCAAACCAAAACCAAAACGAACCAAAACAAAAACTAAACCAGAACAAACATAAACAAAAAACAAAACATTCACACAATAGCTTACACTATTTTTATTTTTTTCGGCAAAGGATTTGTGAATTGCAGTGAATGACGCAACTAATACTGTAGGTCAAATAACAATGACAACATGACAAATGTAGTATATCCGGATTTCATTCATACTACACACATTCATACTTATAGAACATACTTATTTTTCAATGCAAAGCACATATTTATTCAAGAGAAACCTACTCAGAGAGTATGCGATTTTGGACGCAGCCATACTCTATGCAGTGACATAAATGCAAATGTTTGGTCAACAAATCCAAGCACGCAATCCCATACATACCTAACGATGATTGCGTTGCTGTGGCGGTAATAAACCTCCATAATCAAGGGTGTGATAAAGTTAACGTCAAATGTCTGTGCTATTAAAACAAATATAGCTAGCTATAAACAAGTTGATAGTTTAACATCAACTTCTGAACAAGATTCTCTTTAAACCGTCGCTCCATGACAGTAGTCGACCTGAAAGAGAAAACTGACTTTCGGCCTAACATAAGGAAAATAAAAAAAACAAGCATGCCACTCTAACAAACATGTTATTGATGGAAAAACCATCCACTATTGTAAAGTGAAAATGTATCTTACCTGAGTTGGAGAACATGGGAGTGATTTTGTAGAAAACATGGAAGAGAGAGAGAGAGAGAGAAAAAAAAAAAAAAAAAGGAGTTAGTGATAAGCTCAAAACAGTTCAAAGCATTTGCAGACCGTTTCATACCTTTGGCAAGAAATCACAGAGCAAATAATGGTATTTACACAGCAGATGAATCCTCATTGGTAATGCTGGCAGTGACATCACTTTGCATTTCTTTCATAGGTGCCAAATTCGATGCCTCTGTTGGTTGTGAAGATCTAAGCGTGAAACACAGTAAGCCCTGGAACAGATAACTGTTTGATGTACGGACTCCAAATAGACACTCTAAACTGGAATGACATGAAATTAGACGGCTTGCACGTGTGAGCGCATGTGTTTTTGTGATTCAGCGTGCTAATATTGCTTTCAAATGATGCCTTGTGCTCCTGACCTTCGATCAGGGGGCGCTCGGGTTCACTTGGTGCGCTTAAAACAAAAAATATTCATGGACGCTTCGCTTGACCCTCCCACCCACATAAGCCCCACCCACCTGCCTGCATTTATACCATCTGAGGCCATCTGCATTAGACCGAGTCAAGCTGTGCGCTCTCTCTCACCTCCTTCAAACCCTTCCATACTTCCAGCACGGAGCCAGTTCCCCATACTCTCATCCAAGGCAACCTACACTTGGCACGGCAGGCGGAGAAAACACACAGCTTGTGTCTCGGTGCTCAATCTCGCTCTCTCCCACCACCAGTGCAGAAAATAATGTACGCCAAAGATGATTTTCATACCCCTCGCCCATGCTTAATGTTATGGAAACTGCGAGGAGATTGTATAAGGCTGGGTAATACACTGGGACGTTTATATAAAATATAGACAGTAAAAGAGTTTTGATATATGCATGCTATTACATTCAAATAATGGCAGAGATGTTAACATTTTCCTGGCATCATGAAATTATTATTTTTTCATTTTTTCATAAAATAAACTTACACCAATCATCAGACAGAAATAAATAAATAAAAATGGTATTATTATTGTTTATTTATTGTCTTACTTGTAAAATATTCCTGGCATCATAAGATTTTTTCATTAGGGCTGCACGATTAATTGCAATTAACCTGAAATTAAGCTTAAACCGATCTGGCTTAGTGGGATTATGAAATCGCAAAGGCTGCGATTTATTTTAATGCGCAGCTTGTCAATGAAGCACATTTGAGTCGCTTGTAACGTGCATTTGAAACCTCTTGTGCAAAAAAAGACAACATTTAATAACTTGTTTTTACTCCAAACTCACTTCATAACATCAGCTGAGTGTTTGAAAACATCCTTCTGTGAGATGATGTGGCTTCTTACACAAAATTAGGCACACAACATATTATTTCATAGTATTCTATACAGTGATAAAGGCAATGTCGATTAGCATTGCATTATAAATATACTTTATTATCATGAAAATCTCCAAGAAGGCTCGAAGAACTCCATATATTAACCATATTATTATATTAACCATATATTAACCATAGATAAACCATATATTGTCGTAGTCGTGTGTTTATTAGTCATGTTTAATCCAACAAAGTGCTTCAATCTCCTGTTTATTAAGCTACAGCGATAGTATGATGCCTATAGGGATTTCCTGGAACAAAATACCTTATATTGTACTTCTTCGGGGCATATTTGGAGTTTCTGCACAAGAGCGCCCTCTGGCTTTCAGATGGAGCAGCATTTACTACTGCATTTAGCCATGCTTCACTGACAAGCTGCGCATAAAAAATTGCAGCCACATGAAATCGCAAAATTAATTTCGTGCAGTTAAAATTGTGCAGCCCTAATAAATCAATAAATAAATAAATAAATAAATAAATAATCTAAATGTTAAATTATTTTTTGGCATCATAAAATAAAAAATAGTTTTCATATTATTTTTTACAACCAACACAAACCTACACCAATAATCTTTTTATAATTTTATATTCTTACTGTTAAAATAGTCTGTGCATCACAAAATAAGATTTTCTAAAATTATTTTTCAACAAACAAAATAAATCTACATGATAATCAAATAAATAAATATTCTGCTATTTTTATTCGTATTATTATACTCTGATATATTTTTTAAAATAATCATAATATTTTAGTCTTATGTTTCTGTCTTATTAACAGAGAATTTACTTGCAGGTTATAAATAATTTCAAATTAAAAAGAACATCTGCAAATGATTTCAAATAAAGCAAGTTAGATGAGCTTCAGCACTGGACAGCGCCCTACATTGTATTAAAGTGCACAATAATCTACATTTTCCCCAAACACTTCTGCCGTTTGCCATTGGTCGACTAAACAGATAGCCCCGCCCCCAACTCGCACAATTAGTTGAGCTAACGTTGCTCTGTTGTGCTGCTTGAGATGTTCAAACGAACAGCAGTTTTGAAAGCTCCACAGAGCCACAACGTTCACAGTCTTTGGGGGAATCAACCTAGAAAGGGCTTATTTATAGTTGTCTCTGCATATTAAGCTGGGATACGAGAAAGTATTTTAACACAGTACAAAATTACACAAACCACCTTGAAAGAATAAAGCAGAGATTGCGTTTCAGCACCGGACAGCAGTTCAGCACCGGACAGCTCCCAATGAGCCTCAACTGGGAAATGCAAGGGAGTGGCAACCGGGACGAGCTTACTGAAAAAATAAAGGGTTTAACCAACAGTGCTTCACTCAACTCCACTGCTGCAACATGCCAGGCCTGGAGCGAGAGTGTGCTGGAATGATAAACAAACAAGCGTTTTCTATTTTTTCCAAAGGGTGGAGGAAATAAAGCTTGGGAGGAGGGGGGTGAGAAAATAAGACTCAGGGGCATTGGAACATGAGCTGATTTCAGCTGTGCGCAAACGGGCGTCAGAGGATGAGTGCGGAGCGTCAGATGTTTGAGAAGGGCTGACGCAAGAGGGGGAGGATGAAGCTACTGGCGACGTGATGCCTCTGGAAAGTTCCATATGAGACGAGCGGAACGGGAGCAGAAGCTGGAAAAGCTTATGTTAAAGGATTAGTTTGTCCAAAAAATGAGAATTCAGTTATCATTTACTCAGCCTCATGTCGTTCCAAACACTTGGGTTTCGTTTCTCTGTGGGATACAAAATGAGACGCTTTGAACAATGTGCTAGTCAATAATTTCCATTTAATGAACTGGAGCTTTCAAGTCACTTTTCAAACCAAGCAGATTTCTGTTGGTCCGCCTGACCAACTTGAAGCTGTTGCAGAATATGCACAGGGAAATCTTTTGGCCCCACGTAAAATTCCAGATCTTGTGGATTCCTATTGAAACGACTGGATTTCGGCTGTGAAAATTCGCCAAACAACAATAAATGTGACCGCACCTTTAGATTAATGAACGATTCATTCACACTTTGTTTGTGAACCGAATCAAATGATTCTCTGATAACCTCCGGTTCAAAAGAAAATTTCATTCACAAATTTAACATCTCTGCCGAGGATTTTTAGTGAATAATGACTTAAATTTGGTCTTTCATCCAAAGCTTCATTCCTCATTCATTGTAATTGTACACTGTAAACCCTAATGCTCAAAATAATTAATTGGTTTGAGTAGGATAAACTGAAATTAAACTAATTAGTTTAGTATTTAGCACTTTCTCTTTCTTTCAAGTTCACAGAACTGATGTATTTTAAGTAAACTGAACTGTTTCATTGTTTTGAGTTTTATGAACTTATTTCTTTTAAGTTAGACAAACTTAAGTTTAACTGAAACTGGGCTGGTATTTCTATTTCCCAGCATGCTTTTCCCATGGCACTCGAAAGGGAGAGTAAATGCTAAAATTAAGTGTTATATGTTTTTTGTGCAAGATTAATGTTAAGTGGGAGATTTAGTAGTGATTAATGTTTTGTTATGCTAATTTAGAAGAGTTTCTGTTAATGTGGGTTTTTGGAGAGTTACCATCATGGTGACAACTGGTGCATGCGGCTTGGTTTGAGAGCAAGTATGTTAAATGCTTTATATTTCTAAACTCATTCAGCAAGTGCTAAACCATGCTATTGTTAAAATGTTAGCAAATTAACAAGTTAGCATTTTCTGAATTAGCTTGTTATAGCTAGCAAAGTTTACACTAATAAAAATTTCACATTGAGGTTACATTAAAATGTTTTAATTTAATATATGAATTAGTGTACTCAAACATTTTTATGGTTTTATCTGAAACAAAAGTTATGAACAATTAAAAATGTACAAAATAAGTTCTGCTTAAACTTTGAAAAAAAAAATTTGAGGCAAATTTGAGTTTTGCCAACTTATTCAGGTTTACAGTAGGGAAAAGAGCAACCAACACATTTGTCAGATTTTTTCCATTTGTGGTTTGCAGAGGAAAGAAAGACATGAGAGTGAGCAAATCTCTATTATGTTGAAATTTATGCCAAAATTCACTGAAAACTGTACCCCCAAGTGAACTGATAACTGTCACGACCAGACGATTGAGAATCAGATCACTTTGATTCATCAATTAATAATTTAGACTAGGTTTGTGAACCGAATCAAATGATTCACTGAAAAGATCCGGTCTTTCTCACAAAAAAAAAAAAAAAAATCTCACAAATCCAACATCTTCAGCCAGGATTTTTTTGTGAACAACAACTAAACTTTGTCTTCTGTCCAAAACTTCAGTTCTAATTCATTGTAATTATGGAGAAAAGAGCAACCAGCACATATATCACAGTTTCTCCATTTGTGGTTTGTGGAGGAAAGAAAATAATGAACACTGATCCAACTAATTCAAACTAATTCTTTAAGAAATGTTTTGGGGGACTTTGAAAAAACAAAAATATGACAGAACGCTTCTTTTAAGTGTTCTTCGTCAACCCTGACCTCTCAACAACTGCGAGAACATTTGGGGCCATATTTGTCCTTTGTCTTTTCTCTTCCAGCACTTTAAAATTCATCCTCTGCTTGAAAAACAGGGATACACTCCTCGCACAAATAGGGATTCGCACACATACACACACACCTCTGACATTTTAATCATAGACAGGAGCACTCAGAGTTCAAGACAAAGCCCAATCACTCGCAAGATAATTTGGGTCTCCACTTCAATCAGTGGCCTTGGTAATCGCATCAGCCCCTCTTACAGTCTCTTTTCTCTTTCTCTCTCCGTCTCTATCCCTCACTTTTGTTTCAGGCTTGCAGGAAAGACAATAGGCTCTTTCATTCTGAAGACATGTTTAAAAAATGCCCCATTGTCCACAAGAGCAAGCTTCAAATCAGGGGCCACCTGTAATTAACATTACTGCAATCAAGTCTTAATCAAACTTGTACATCTTGTATAAACTTTAGCCATAAAAATTAACGCCTCTTTTAAAATGTCAGCATAATTACAAAAGCAGGCAACAAGTGCATGCAACAATAATAATGTGACATTTTAAGATATGTGAGTGCAAGTTGCTTTCTGTTAAATCAGCTCAAACATGCATTTTAGTCTGGGACTAGGCTTAAGACTTGTCTGTGAAACCAGGGGAATGTGTATTTAGTGTGTATTAGGACCTTTCTGGTTTACAATCCGCCATCAAAATGATAAGTTTAATTATTACAGCTGCTGTGAGAAAAGGCTATAAATGATCCGCTACCAGCACCGTCCTCACATAGCCTATTAGCTGGGACTCGTTCTTTCTGTTTACAGACGTGATGTAATGATGCAAAGACAAACTGCTGCATGCTCGAATTTCCCGTGGAAACCCACCAGTACCACCCGAATTACAAAACATTATTACAAGCTTACCATTG
Organism: Mylopharyngodon piceus; assembly: GCA_039654765.1. Lineage (NCBI taxonomy): Eukaryota > Metazoa > Chordata > Actinopteri > Cypriniformes > Xenocyprididae > Mylopharyngodon > Mylopharyngodon piceus. The sequence continues at coordinate 38,481,190 of CM077438.1, forward strand.
TGAATCGGGCTAAGGTAAGGAGATAGTTTTGAACACTAGCTGGTTATGTACTTGCTCAAAATTTGATTTTGGATAATTAACCAAAAAAAAAAGTTACGGACTGCAGCTTTAAATGCAATTAAATGTTTATTTTATTTTTAATGTGTATTATTTCAAAGGGGGGCTATTATGCCCCTTTTTACAAGATGAAATATAAGTCTCAGGTGTCCCCAGAATGTGTCTGTGAAGTTTCAGTGAAATACCTCACAGATCATTTATTATACCATTTGTAAATACCCATTTTTGAGTGCTAGCAAAAACATGCTGTTTTCGTGCATGTGTCTTTAAATGCAAATAAGCTGCTGCTCCCCGCCCCCTTTCCAGAATAGTGCTTTCTCTACTCACAGCTCCTGCATGCATCGGATACTCTGCCAAATACTAACAAGACATCTGCTTGGTTTTGATTATCATCTATATCGGCATCATGGTCAGGAACATTGCAGTTCTTCATCATGAAAGTTTATTATCTGCATGCGTTTTAAAGCTATATCAATTTAAACTTCAAATTTATTGTTTTCTGAGCGCACACATCAGAAGCACACGCACAGAAAGCTGGCTGTATAGGTTTTGTGAGTATTAAACTAACTTATTTCACGTTTTATTGTGCTTAAATTGCCAAATACACACAAGAGTGTGTATTCAAAAACAAATTTCACAAACACAGTTGGTTATGTCTGTGAAAGTAAACAGCAGGGACAGAAATCACATGTGTATATTAGATCTGTGGTGCATTCCCTTCAAAAATAAAACTAATCCACTGCATCTTCAGCGGCTCAGATGTTGGGAGTAAATGAAGACTGTTATGTTCACTCTTACATCCAACAACAAAACACCTCAATCGCTTATGAGACATTCTTGTTGCTGCAGCTGCTCCGGTGTTGAGACAATGGCGGACTGTGTACAACTCACTCAGGGCAGGGTCTATGGTAATATGGCAGTGCCTGACGTCACTTTGTACAGGCCCCGCCCCCCAACGACTGCTGACGGACACTGGGAACGGCTTGTTCTGAGACACTGCTTATGATTTATGGGCATTAAAAAAAAAGTGGGTGGATTTTTATCATTATAGGATGGTTGTGTACACACACTCCCAACACACAGTTATGTTCAATTTTGCATAATAGGTCCCCTTTAAATTACACATTGAAATAAATACGTATATAAATATATATATATATATATATATATGTTATGTAATATATATATATATATATATATATGTTATGTTATATTATGTTATTTAAAAAATCCTGGAGTTGAAGAAGGATGGAGGGATATAGAGGGAAAGGAGTCGAGGCGAGGGATGAGATGGAGTGAGAAGTAACTGTTTTGACAGGCAGGAGCGGAGGGATGGAAGTCTTCTGTGATGCCTCGTGAAGTGACACCTTGCTGACACGCAAGCAGTCGACCCCCCGTTGCACGTGTGCACACACCAAAATAAGAATACGGATGCACATAAACACACACACACACACACACACACACACGCACACACAGAGAGAGAGAGAGAGAGAGAGAGAGAGAGAGACCTAAACAGTCTTCCACATCTCTCTCTCCTTCTCCTCTGTCTGACAGATCCGAGTAGGGCGACAGGGGATAACAGCAGACAGAAGGATCAATTTAAATGATCTATGAAAGATATTAGTAATGACATTTATGAATACTTTATGGAACCTAGAGAATGTCATCATAAATTTTTATATAGGGAAATGAGTAAAGAATATAAAACAAACAGCATTAAATTTTGAGCGAGACATCCATGTCAGAGGAGGAATATAGTGTGAGGACGAAAAAAAACGAGAGAGACAGAAGGAAGAAGACGGTACTTTGTCATCCCCCAACTATTCTGGGCCTTGGAGACTCGCGACGGACAATATAGAGGCTCCGTCGGGGCTCACGGCGGCCTGTGGGGAAGAGAACTCCAAGAAAACACTCAGCTATCAATACGCTTATCAGCCTATTGAACGCTCTCTGCAGGCATAAGATAAGTTGATTTTCCAGTATTAGACAAAAAGCAAAGAATCTAGTAAATACAAAATCAGCAAATGTCCTTTTAAATGTACCTGACTTTGTATCTTACTTGTATCTTACTTTCTGGCAAAAATAAATAAATAAATAACGTACATGAATGAACGAATGAATGAAAAGTTAAAATATAAAAATATATATATTTTTTTTTTTACTTTTACTTTACAGGTAAAAGAAAGATGAAAAAAAATCACTAAAAATTAGTTTCATGCACATCTTCACTAAACTTTCCTAAATTTAATTTTCTTAAAGTTAACTGCAAAACAAGAAAATGCTGATTAATCAAACTATTTTTATATACTTTAAATTTCACATGTTTATTTAATATATAACATTACAATATTACATATTAAATCTCATTGGCATCTCTCTAGATTCAAAATGTCTATAGATAGTCCAAAAAAAGCAAGTACCCAAGATAAAAAATGAAATCTGAGATCAGTTATAAAAGCAGAGAAATTTATGTTTTTTTATTGAATCTAATCAGTGATTTAATCTTATTTTCCAGTAAAAATAATAAGTGTAATAAAAAATGTAAAATATAAATAAATAAATAATAGAAAAGTTTAAAAATGTAAAAATACAAATTTAAAATAAAATTTAATCAATTTAAGTTCACTTAAACGGGGAAAAAAATCATTAAAAATTATCAGTTTCAAGCACAAACCTCACTAAGTTTTCATAAATTAAATTTTCTTCAAATTTACTAGTCAATATTGTTGAAAATGTTGATTCATTTTTTTGCACTTTTTTTTTTTTTTTTTTTTCCTTTATTTATATAGCGCTTTTTACAATGTAGATTGTGTCAAAGCAGCTTTACACTGATAACTGGTACATTATTTGGCTGCACAGCAGCTCTTAAAGAATAGTGTCAATGCAATGCACTTATACTTTTATTTAAAAAAACTTCACATGCACAATATATAACATTACAATTTGACCAAATTTGCGAGGAATAGCGATACGTCGTCAGCTTTGACAGTTTGCGTGTTCCATATGCTGCGAACATCTCATGCACCTTTAATTTTACATACAGTACGGCACAGTTTTTCCCGACAAGATCTACCTTCATTGAAGAGAACGCTCTCTCTAGGGACCCGCATCTGCAAAAAAGTTTCCCATCTCTGAAAGCTGTTATTTTTTCCCCATTTACATACCAGTGAAAATGCCTGTTTTTCTACCCACTGATGCCATGACAGGTGAGCGACTATAAAAAGCTCTACTGAACCCTGCGCAGATGGCTCAGCAGAAACACTAATCAAAGAAACAGAGAGTACAAAACTCTAAGTTTTATCATTCCTCACCCTAATTAAAGGTATCGACTGGCTTTTTAAGGTTTGGCAGAGACTGGGGCAAGTTGTCACAAGTGCTACATCTCAAGTTTTTGAGTCAAAAGTCCAATTATACAAAAGTTTCTTTTCTGTCGCAATGGTTTTGATGGTCGCAATGGTTTTTTAAAACTTTCTTAAATAAGAACCATTTTCAAAACTAATCTAAGACCAATTAATTGCTATTGGGGTATGTTGTCACAAAGGTAAAAAATGAATGTTCTCGAACTGTATCTTTTTTGCAGGGCAATAATGCCAGAAATGTTCAATAGCTGCTTTTAAGCTTTGTCTCGATACTAAAACTGAGTTTCAAAAATTAACCTACCCTGAGAAATATTCACTAGAGTAAAAAAGTGTGACAACTAACTCCACCCACCCTTATTCCGTTGCAGTTTGGCCAAATGCAGTCTGGCTGGAGTTTTAAAACTAAATACAAAGTAGAAAAATTCAGCAAATAACTCTAATATTCCACGTCCTAGCTGTATCCTCTGGGTCACGAGGAGCTTTGTATTCAAATAGCACCTGTTGGAAATAAGCACATCCAAACGGAGAATAATTACAGTGATTTGCGTAAATGCGAGGAGCGTGCAGTAATTGCAGTGTATTGCGCAAGCGGCGAGAACCCGAGCTTGCAATCTCACCCCACAGAGTTCAGAGCGCCAGAGCCGGCCAGACTGAGCTACATCAAAAGAGGGCACGGATACCAACAGTAATTAAGTCTCTGTTTCTACGGCAACACGTTTGACACGGGCCCGATTCTGCTGCTTATTAGCTCTGGCTAAGACGAATGCAAATATTTTCATAATAAGCAGGCGTTAATGACACTGATGTAAAGGTGCTGATATAACCATCAAGATGCAACACCATTGACCGAATAAGGCTGCATAAGTACACACTAGAGGCCGGTGACAGTGTTAGTAACTAGCCGAAAGTTGCAATCCAACTAACTTAACCTTTTCAGTGCCATGATATTAGTGCAACTATTTTTAAAATAGTTATTAAATGAACAATAAAAATATCTTTTCAAGTAACAAAGCAACCAAATCAATTTATCACATTTGTTAGTGCCTGCAACTTCATTGCCGATGTGAGGAATTCTGATGGTTTATGTCAGGGGTCTCCAAACTCAATCCTGGAGGGCCACTGTCCTGCAGAGTTTGGCTCCAACGTGCTTCAACACACCTGCCTGGAAGTTTCTAGAATGCCTAATTAGACCTTGATTAGCTGGTTGAGGTCTGTTTAATTAGGTTTGGAGCTAAACCCTGCAGGACAGTGGCCCTCTAGGATCGAGTTTGGAGGCCCCTGGTTTACGTAAAAGAACATCTTCACAAAAATTCACAGATTCATGCACACTATTTCAGGTCTTTTTTATAAGTGGAAAATTTAGTTGCATGTTATGATGTATTCAGAAAACATCTCTGTTACAAAAAAATTCCAATTTTTTCCAGTACCAGTTATTGCAGGCATGTTCAAAATTTTATCAAAAGATTCAAAATACTGAAATAATAATAATAATAATAATAATAATAAATACATTGGTGGTATTAATAATAATAATAATAATAATAATTATTATTATTATTATTATTATTAAACAATACAATAACTATTATTTTTTAGTACCATGAAATTAGAGCAGCTATTTTCAAAATAGTTTCAAAATAATAATAATGATGATAAATAATAATAACTATTAATATAAAAAAAAAAATAATAATAATAATAATAATATAAAACAATAATAATAATAATAATAATAATAATAATAATTTATTTATTATAATAAATATAATTATTTTTATACAGCTATTTTCAAAAATAGCTTATAAACAATACTAAAAAATAATAATTGTATTATAAATAATAATAAAACAACAATAAATATTGTTATAAATAAATTAATTAATTAATTAATAAGTGCATCTATTTTCGACTATTTTCAAATTGTTTAGTAATAAAGATAATCATAATATTAATATAAAACAACAATAAAATTACTATTTTTAGTAGCATGATAGTGCACTTTTGGAAAAATGTTTATAAATAATAATAATTTAAATAATATAAACAACAACAATAGTAATAATAATAATAATAAATGCTGTTGTTATAAATAAATAATACATAAATAAAGATTTTTTTATTTTTTCTCCCCAATTATTCATTGAAGTAGCTTAGTATGTAGCGCAAATTTTAGCTTGTAGTGTAGCTAACCAGTTTTTCAAAAGTGCAACTTAACTGATAAGATAGATGAATGTAGTTAGAACAGATGGATGGTTACAGTCCAGTTTTGCTTTTGGAGATCCAATTAGTTGATTTTTAAACCGACCCAGCTCTTTCCACGGTCTCAAAAGCGCACATTAAACAGCACTATTCGAAAAACACTTTGAGCTTCCTCTAGCGTGCTCATGCTCTAAAAATTTGTACAGCATCTTTGCCTTGTGAGCTCTCTTGCTTCACCATCGCAGTTGCATATTACAAATGATGTTATTTAGCAAACGTCTAAACCGACACCCGTGGGATGCGGCAGTTGATGGGAGAGAATGCATAATATTGCATAAGGCATTAGCATAGTGTAAAGGCCCCAATGATTGGTGTTAAGGTTTTCATTACTTGAACTGAATAATTGCTTGTCACTCGGAGCTGGCTAGCCCACAATCATCCTCACTTCTGTGTCATCAATCAGCTGTTAAACTGCTGACGAACCGGGCTCCCTGTTTAAGAGCAGTGGCGGAGACCCTTTGTTCGCTTCGTTACCTTTGAGGGAGAATGCGAAGGAAATGCGCTGTTGTTGAGGAAGCTGATGGACAGGACAAGATGTAGCTTTGACTTTGGGTCTGTTTCAATGGATGATGAAGGGGACTATGTGGGAATTCAGTCACCGTGATTTTGCCAAGTAAGACATGTTCCTGGATCAACATATTTTGTTGATTCTGGTACAACATTCCTGTCTGAATATTTAGGCCCAATCCCAATTCTATTTTATACCCCTTCGCCTACCCCTTCGCCCTTCCCCTTGCCCCTTTAAACAGAGTGGCAAGGTGTAAGGGTGAAAATATTCCCCTAAGAAATGGGACACCGCTACTACACCATTATCATCATACCTAGTTTCTTTTATTAGTGTCCTGTAACATTTAACCAGTATGAACAGCAATGAAGTGCACATATCAACAGAAATCAGGCGCGAGCACGTTTAACAGATTACTCACTCCCAACATTGTTTTGCGCTGTATTTTGGACGTCAGAAAACGGCGCTCGGTTTCAGTTTGAAAACATATGAGCCTTCGAGTTTCCCCAAGACGATACAGAATGATACAGAACGTACAAGACTGGCGTAGCCGCTTTTCCATCGGGCCAAGCTGTTTGTTTAACCATTCCATTCCGTGCCGAGCCGGCAGGTACGGATATGGTTTCGTTTTCTATTGTGGTGCTGCGATAACAGAGCTCTTTGCAATGTAATACAAACGAATCAGTTGTTGCCTTGGTAACGCAAGAGTTTACAGAGGATACGAGATGTAAATAGCGACTGCGCTATGAAGGAAATTTCTCATACCCCTTAGTTCAAAGTGTGGTCCCGAAAAATCTTCGTTTGAAGGGCTATCTGGCCCTTCCCCTTACCCCTACCACTCCAGCCAAAAAATAATTGAGACACCCCTACCCCTTCACGTGAACGCGCAAAACGAAGGGGTAGGGGAAAGGGAAGGGGTAAGGGGTAGAAATGGGATTGGGCCTTAGTCCTAACCCTATCCCTACCGATATCTTATCCCTAAAATCAGCGGGAAATAAGAGGTGTATAACACTGATGTAGAAGCACCTAACCCTGGCTTTAAGCCTAATCTTGACATAAACTGTAGACTTGTCCCTCAAATCTGATTGGTTGATTGGAATGTTGTTCCAAGATTAACAAAGATGTTGATCTAGGAACATGTTATTCTTGGTGAAATCACGTTCACCGTGGTAAATCAGATGACAGGTGCGCAAAAATTACATATTTCAACTTTAAGATGAAAAATGTGCTTGTCTAAGGAACAAAGATGTGCTAAACTGAAGTAAAACACAGGCCTATCTAAGATCATAATCATCAATAAAGTCACTTTCCGCCTATCTTTTCAATTCCTCCAGCAGTGTTTACTTAGAGAACGGAGTATGAATCTCAATGCCTCCTTGTTGTTACACGTTGCCAGTTGCATCTCTTGCACATCAGACTGAAAGTTGAGGCAGAGAGTGCAAGACAAGCTTTTTCATTCTTTTTTCCTTTTTATGAAGTTCTTTTTTTGTAATGAAGTCTCCCCCCGTGAGAACGGAGGGTCATGTACACACTATTACTGATGTAAGTGCAATCAGGATAAAATGCCAGAGTTCCGCAAATGATGATGGCTGGGAGAAAGCGTGTGTACTCTTGCATGTGATGTATGAGTGCAGCCGTGCGCGACATTAGTATTAACCTACATGTTTGATCTGGAGATTGACTACTAACACAACCTGTAATCATTCCATCTATCCATCTATCTATCTATCTATCTGTCTGTCTATCTGTCTATCCATCTATCTGTTTATCTAGACATCTACATTTCCATCTGTTCCCCTGTCTATGTGTCAATCTACTTATCAGTCTATCCATCCAACTATCTATCTATCTATCCGTCTACACATCTACATATATATTGATATATATTGACTACTAACACAACCTGTAATCATTCCATCTATCCATCTATCTATCTGTCTATCTGTCTATCCATCCAACTATCTATCTATCTATCTATCTATCCATCCGTCCGTCTACACATCTACACACATATATATATATATCATTAAGTCGGCTAAATCTTGCAGCCGGTTTGTTTACCGGCTCCACACCGACATCACACTCTGAAATTTCTGAAAACTTAATATCCATCATGAAAGAACCAGCAGGGTCCAAGGGCGGGGCTCAGTCTGCTCCTCTTGACGGAGTAAACATTGGTCGGGCAGGCAGGCAGGCAGGCAGAGAGAAGAGCGGCAGCAAGGAGCGATGGGAGATCAATAGCTTAATGGAATTAGCCCGGCTTTGAAAACACCTCTGCCAATCATATTTACTGAGGCTTGCTTTTCAGCGCCAAGCCTGCTCAATATTTAAAGCCAGAGCCTATGAATCGCTATCAGTACCTTAACACGGCAGCTGCTGTCCGGGGCAGTTTAACTCTATGGCTGAAAAATGCGATTCAAGGTCTTGTTAAAGTTGGGATGCGAATATGGAAGGCTGATTTCTTTTCACTTTTTTAATATGGCCCAGGGTGCATTGTTGCCCATGCACAGACGTATTTGGAAGAAAATGTGATTTGCGGTGCCCATGTACACATAGGCTTGCACAAACACACTTACGGATTCCCAATGCACCCAGATAACTTAATTCACAGTGTAGCTGCTCGGCTTGACATTTTAAACCAATCTACCAAATTGTCTCTGCATGGCACATGCTTAAATCTATTTCCTGTCTGGTTAGTGGGCAAGAGTGGTTTACCTTCCAGCTTTCACCGAACCTGACCTCCTCGCTAAATTAGTTAGAGGATCCACCTAACTTGCCCAATCTGGGTGTGGGGGTCAAAGCCATCAAGGACCCTGGAGATCAAGAGAGTCCAAATGCCCGGGCAGGCCAAACGCACAGCCTAAGAGTCATGTGGCTCGGCCCGATTACGGACGCAGAGCAGATGCCCACCTGCTCCTGCTGAACCTGGCCTACCATTGGGCACCCGGGGTCGACCTGGGGCGCCTTAATACGCCCGCTCCATCTGTCGCCTCGAGAAGCGAAGGGCTGAGGCAGCCAAGAACGCCAGCATTCCTCCAGATTCCATTCCATTCCGAGTCTGGCCAGGTTGGAGAACAGAGTCATGATTAAACTGCCGGTCTTCTCTAGTTACTCCGTTATCACCCACACGCAGTGGCTCGTAGTGTCCCGGCTGACAAACTTGACATTGAACGCGCTAATGTAACAAGGGAACAGGAGCGGAGAGAAAAAGTTGACAAAGCCTTCTTGTCTACTCCGATGCAGCTCAATCTTTCTATTAAACAAAGACAGCTAGTCGGGAAATGCTGTTTCCTGCACTGCAAATGCATGGTACAACAGAAGAGGTAGGATGAGGGAAGTCAGTAGTGTGTTTGAGGATTTCATAGTGAATAAAACAAGATATGTCTTGTTTGATATCTACATGGGCCACAGAAAGCATTTGTCAATTCTGTTGCGTCAAAAAAAGTAAAAAATAATAAAAAAAACTCCAAAAATTATACATAATAGATAAAAAATATGTGCATATATATAACATTTAAACTATTAAATATGTTACAAAACGTAACATAAATGTAGTTACAGGCATGACTCTGTAAGGCCACAATTTTCTCATTCTTTCTCTCTCCCATCTCTCACTCCTGGTCATAAATGATTATTATCAGTTCAAAGGCTCCCTTTATTCTAATTGCCTTGTAAATAAACTTGCTTGTCATTATTTCTCAAGCCAATTACATGCTGTCTAATAGCAATGCTTAATTAGCACACACTCTGCCGGAAAAGAGTGCGAGCGAAAAAGACAAAGAGAAGAAATGAATGGAAGCACAAGACGAATGTTGGTGGGGAGGGAGGGCAGCATTCTGCGCCTAATTATATAGTCGTCAGTTTTTCTCAGCGAGCACAATGCCCGTTAGTCATTCCCTCCCCTCCCCTGCCTCTCTCGGGTACCGTTCAATGGCCCCATACAATGGCCCTCTCCATGAGGTCTGACCCACAGGCCTTAACAGCAGGTTGGCAAGCCTGGCATTACAGAAAAGAGGGGGGGAAAGACAGTTTGTATAGGAATTACTCTCCATTTCTTTTCTGTAAAGACAGAGATTGACAGTGGTAATCTCTCTCTTCTGACGTCGGACTATTTGCACTGCACTTCAAGTCATTTTCCACTGAAGCAGAAATCATGGCTGAATGTTTTATTTGTGATGACAAATGGACAACATAACTGCCCTTTTATTTTTTTTTTTCTATAGTTATATAGTGATCAAAGTATGATGACTGAACTATTTTATGTGTCAAATAATTTTATTTCAATCATGACAACTCGGAATAGTTTTAGCATGTTATTGAATATGGTTATGTATTTGGTCTTGGCGGACTAGATCTGCTATGTCGCTGCTGCTCTTGATTATTGCTGCTGCTGCTGCAGAGCAAGTATGGACTTGCTACTGCTAATAGATACACTGACACGCTGCTGTGAGCCTGTAAGATACGCTGCTGCTGAATAAATAGACATAAATCCCATAGCAGATCTAGGCAGGTGGAGCTGGGGGAGGTAGAGGGTTTCAGAAGACCTCTAATAACGTGCTGTAGGACTAGCTTACAGCAAACAACGAACCAGACTATTTAAATGTTGAGCAAACAATTTCATTGGCTGCAGCATCAGCAGAAGCCAATCAGCTTGTGTCATGCGGTAATGATGCGATTGCTTGCAGATTGCATGTAAAGGACCTATCAGCCTGCGTCCTCTAGAGAGTTTCATGAATGAACAAGATATACTGTATACTTGAAGTCATATGAAGACAATAAATATATGATTTTTTCACAATATAGTTAAAAATAGTACATGAATATATGAAAATTGTCTTTCAAGAAGATCGCACATTCTGTTAATCTTTCAAAAAAAACTTTGAAAAAAAGTTTAGAACAGCTAGCTGTTATCTTAATATATTATGTATACATCTTGCTAACTTTAGGAATTATAAAAGTATCATATTTCATAAATTACATTGTAAATGGAATACAATAATAAATAACCTCTAAATCAGAAACATAATAATAATAACATGTAAAAAACTTGTTGAAAATGTTCAAAAAAAGTTCAAAATAGCGGACTGTTGTCTTAATAATAATAATAATAATAATAATTTATTTTTATCTATAATAAACTCATAATAAACTGAATAACATTTAAATCAGACACATGACAATAATAATAATAAACCATTTTTTTCCTCAAATGTTTTTTCACAATAGCTGACTGTTGTTTTAATAATATTAATAATAATAATAATAATAAATAACATCAACCTAAAATTAAAGAAATCATTTTTTGCACACTTAATGTAATAGAGAAATAATAATAATAATAATAATAATAATAATAACAGAAATTATTCTTATAACTGTAAACTGAATATAACTGAATTTAAACTGAATACAATAACAAAATCTCTTAATCAAAGACATAATACTAATAATAAATTATTATTATTATTATTATTATTATTATTATTGTTAGATACATGCTCTCACTCTGAGCGCAGAAAACAGGAACCAACAAAGAAAACAGAAAAAAGCAATACTGTCCCTCTCTCTAGGCTCTGTTATCGGGGCATTTCAACCAGACTCGGGTGGAGGTGTGGTGATTACAACTGTGTTAAGAGCCGACATAGATCTGTACATGCCAAGATTAGACTCTGGCCATTTACAGGGTCCGTGAGCGTGTGTGTGCTTGCGCATGACTTAATACAAGACACCTGCTGCTGTAATCGTGCTTCTGTTATCCTCATTCTGCATCAGTCCATTGCTACACTTTCACCCTGTTATCAGCTGCCACTCTCCCTCTATCCTGTCCAATCAAATTTGTCACGGCGAGGCCGCCAGTGTGGAGGGGAGGGACACGCTGTGCTGATAAGAGCCAGACTCGCAAAGGCTAATTTATTTATTTTTATTCGGTATTTCACGCCTGACGCTCTTTTTTTGCTCGATTCTGAAATTTCTCGCTCTGTTCGGTTATCAGTTTGGCATTAGACGGGTAGGGGGCGGATCAGGTGGAGATAATATTGGCCGCTGTTCAGCTTGGCGATCGGAAACAAGGTTACTGTTTACAAGAGACTCTGTATAACGACAGCAATTCATCAAGATGTTAAAAATGAGAGCAGATATAGACAGGTTTACATACAGTGTCTACTGTGATCCTGACAACAACCTCAAGAATATTATAAATGCACATTTACATTTAGAATTCATTCATTATTCATGAAAAGGTAAATACTAATATATAAATTTAAATACTGCATTATGTGGACTTTGTTTAAAAGGCCTAGACAAGGTAAATAAAAGAAAATCATCAATTACAACCACTGCATTTCCTCTCAGTGTGAAGTTTACAGCCTAAAAGTTTATTATTTGCCTGAATTTGTTGTGTTCATGTTATGTGAATGATTGTTCTTAGTAAACAGCAATGAAACCTGCTTGTTAGCCAAATAAATGTTAAGAAATCGGTCCCTCTGAAACTGAATAAGCACATATTAAGTTAATCATATGGAAAAATCATAAAGATGGAAAAATAGAATTTTAATCAGCAAACATTTCCATTCACTCAGTGTTATGTTAGCTAAAACAATTAAAACTATTAAAAAATTGTTTTTGGTTCTTAACAGTAAAATAAAAATATTAGGTGAAAAACTTAAGCTTAAACTTAACTGAAATAAATATGTTTAAAGGGTTAGTTCACCCAACAATGAAAATTCTGTCATTAATTACTCACCCTCATGTCGTTCCACACCTGTAAGACCTTCGTTCATCTTCGGAACACAAATTAAGATATTTTTGATCAAATCCGATGGCTCAGTGAGGCCTCCATTGAGAGCAAGTTAATTTAGACTTTCAAATGCCCAGAAAGCTACTAAAGACATATTTAAAACAGTTTGATACACGCTCCAAACCACTGATTCGAAAACAAAAGATTCGTAAAGCTTCGAAGCTACTAAAGACATATTTAAAACAGTTCATGTGACTACAGTGGTTCAACCTTAATGTTATGAAGCAACGAGAATACTTTTTGTGCGCCAAAAAAAACAAAATAACGACTTTATTCAACAATATCTAGTGATGGACGATTTCAAAACACTGCTTCATGAAGCTTCAAAGCTTTACGAATCTTTTGTTTCGAAGCAGTGGTTCGGAGCATGTATCAAACTGCCAAAGTCACGTGATTTCAGTAAATGAGGCTTTGTTACGTCGTAAGTGTTTCGAAATTCCAATGGTTTACCACTGGGGGGCGTGACTTTGGCAGTTTGATACATGCTCCGAACCACTGATTCGAAACAAAAGATTTGTAAAGCTTCGAAGCTTCATGAAATGTTTTAAAATCGCCTTTCACTAGATATCGTTGAATAAAGTCATTATTTTGGTTTTTTTGGCACACAAAAAGTATTCTCGTCGCTTCATTACATTAAGGTTGAATCACTGTAGTCACATGAACGGTTTTAAATATGTCTTGCTCTCAATGCAGGCCTCACTAAAACTTAAATTTAAAATGAAAATATAAAAATAAAAGCTAATTCAAGATAAGTACTATAATAGTATACAAATAATAATAATTAATATGAAAATAAAATATAAATACCTACCTAAAAGCAACTGTAAAATGTAGGTAATTTGAATGATTTATGTGCTTTTTTTTACTTAAAAGTGAATATCTATTTTTATATTAGTGACTGATATTGTTTTAAATAGACAATTGCAAATATTCCAATATTCCAAGTCCTCTTTACTAAGGAAGATTGTTTGAGGAATAAAAATCAAAAAGTAACTGTAACTTGATATCTCACAATTATGAGTTTATATCTCGTAATTCTGAAAAAAAAAATAGTCCGAATTGTGAGATATAACTGCAAGAAAAAAAGTCATTATTATGAGATGAAAAGTCGCAATTACCTTTTTTTTTTTTTTTTTTTTCCCATGGAGGAAACAAGCTTCCATACTTTTGATACTCCTGCCAGCCTGCACAGCAGTCATAGTACTACTACCTTCTTCATTTCAACATGTTACACATACAAACCTCAAACTTTCCTTCCTGCAATTGCTCTTCACTAGGTGCTTTCTTTGTTTCTCATCATTTGAAAAACATACAGAGCAGCAGGAGAACAACCCCCTGCTAGAACATTTCAAACCCTTCCTTCCATCCTTCTGACCATTGCAAACTACAAATGCATCGCTTTTCCTTTTATTATATGCAGCTATATTCACAGTGAGGCGCTTAGGTTGTGCAAAGAGAAACGGGGATATTTACAGCAAAGAGAGAGCTAGCTGAAACGGATGTAAAATAACAATGTGACTTGTTTGTTTTCCTTCCAGCTCCAAATAAAGTAGAACACAGATAACAGGGTGCAGTGATCGCTGGCACTGTGAGACGGGTACCAGGCGAACATGATGGACTCGGTTTGAAAAGGGAGTTGACTACTAGAGGTATTTATGAAGCATGTATTCCCCAAGCGTATTCAGACAGAAGAGAGTTTTAGTGCAACCATTTCCACATCTACACGATTAAAACATTCTGGCCAAAATGATACGATTTTTCGTTACAAAAAAAAAAAAAAAAAAAGGCTATTATACGAAGGGTCTCTTGAAGGGTTACATCATTGCTCTTCCTTTAAGATAGTGCTAGATGACTAACCCTAACCTGGTTTGGGAGGGGGATTCAAAGTGCTTGTTTATTTCCAGATGGGAAGAATCCAGATACTTTCACACATGGCAGCATATAAGGCCTTTGTGCCAGCCAATCCAGCTATGCCTCAAAATATTTACCGACAATGCCTCTGGGTTACGCACGGCAATTTGTTAGGAAAATAAATGACAAGATGGGTTACAGTAAATGAGGAGGAAAGGAGGACATGGAACATCAAGCCTGGCAGATATAAAAGGAAATTGTTATTTCAGTTTGCAGGTTGAGATTGAGAAAACACAACTCCTCAAGGTAGTAGCTGTTAAAACAGAAGATGAGTAGAGTCTGCAAAAAGCGTGGGATGAAGTTAAATTTAGACACGATTGACATTTTGTCAGGGTTCTTGCAATGAGTGATTTGCATTTGCAAAAACTGTCTCTTAACATACTAAGCAAATAGGGACTGTTACAACTTATGCACTACTACATTTAGCACAAAGTATAATTGAAAAAAAAAAATGTGTTAAAAAATGTTGAACTGAGAAATCAAATTTTTCTTGAGCTTTTGACATGTAAGAGGTCATCATACTATAAGAATATCCTATAAGTTTCAGAACTGAAAACTTCCTTGTTAGTCCAGCTTTTATTGTAACCAAGCCCAGATAACAAATTGTTGATAACGGAATGTGCCTATGACCACCTCTGCAGAAGAAAATCAACACTTACTTCATCATTGCAACTTTAGTCCCACCCACTGGATCCTAATGCTAGGAATATGGTTATTTATTTTCAACAATCTGAATGTCTCAGTTGAGCATTATTTATTTGTATTCGGTACATTTCACTGTGGATTCTTTGGTAAATCAGTTGCAATTTCAGCACAGGCTTTGCAAACAGACTTTCACAATATGGACTTGACAGTAATGCGACAACATGTAAGTAACTGTGTTCATTCTAATGCCTGATCTGTGACCAGTAATTTCTGATGTGTAATGATTCATGTACAGTCAGATGTTCTTTGTCTATGTGTCAGTAAATCAAACTAATCTAAACGGTCAACTTCACATTGTTTCTCTTAGTAGGATGAAAATAATGTGTTATTTAAACCGTCATTAAATTGTATATAGAAAGAGATCAAAGAACGCATTCAAAGATGTTAGCCAAACACAGCAGTCTCAGAGCAGATACGCCCCTTAAAACAGATCGTTCAGAGGAATAAAATCAGGGTAGGAAAAACGCCTTTTATTTCTAAATTATGACAATTTTTGATGTAAAAATCATACTAACACTATAAGTGCACCCCAGGAAACATTATAAATAATAAAACGATGCAGTTCATGACACCTTTAAAGGGGACCTATTATGCAAAATTCACTTTTGCATGGTGTTTGGCTATAAATGTGTGTTGGCAGTGTGTGTACACAACCACCCTATAATGATAAAAATCCAACCACTCCTTTTTTTTTTTTAATCCCCATAAATCAAAAGCAGTGTCTCAGAACAAGCCGTTTCCAGATCCCTGGCAGTGTGACGTCACATTAGCCACAGGCCCCGCCCACGAATGTTGACAGACACTGCCATTTTAACATAGAAGCGCCCTGAGCGAGATCACAGCGAGTTTACACAGTCCGCCATTGCTGCACTTACGAGAATGTCTCCTAAGCGTTTTAGGTGTTCTGTAGCTGGATGGATTAATCCACATAGCTCTCTCCATTTACTCCCGAAATCTGAGCCACTGAAGACGAGGTGGATTAATTTTGTTTTCGAAGAAAATGCTCCCTCAACTCTGCGCGAATCTGTGCGAATCATTTCACACCGGACTGCTTTGTGAACAAATGTCAATACAAAGGGACAATACAAAACAGAGGTTATGCTAAAAATTTGTTACTCAAGGATAGATCAGTACTGTTCGTGATCCAGCTTACAGCCTCCAGAGTGATACTGGATACGGCAGTAATGAAGGTGAGAGCACTTTATTACAGTTCATCGGAGATGATTTACGAATATAAAGTTTACCAGTTTAATAAGCACCACCCCGAAAGGCATAAGGTCTTTATATATTTGTTTACTGTTAGTTGTAACGAGTGTTTCTTTGTAATTCGCTATGTATGTTGATGATAATGCAAGGGAGAGAGAGAGAGTTTATGGATAATATTTTAATGCACACTTGCACTGTTTTATTAAGCTCTTACAGTGATTTTCTACAGTGAAAACGGATGCTTCATCTTTTGTGTGAAGTACAATAAACGTCATAAAACTCATCGGTAAAGTCGAACGGGGTCTGGTACAACAGGCTTGTACTAATATAGTGGATAAAAACAAGACGACAATATGAGTTATAACCGTAATTGAACTAAACTATACCTGTTGTATCTCCATGCAGCATATATTCGCAGTTTCTGACATTATAGTGCGTCCTGACTGAATCCTGACACCAGAGAATGAGCTCTTGAAGCTCCGCCCTCTTAGGCCGAGCGCAGCAGCTCATTTGCATTTAAAGGGCACACACTGAAACGGCGCGTTTTTGCTCAACCCCAAAAAGTGATTAAGATTAATACATATTTAAGTATATACATTATGAAATGCTAATGGTCCAAGAATAAAGAGTTTCTTGTTAAGTATACAGTGACATTCAAAATAAAGAGATAAAAACATAATAAATATTTAGGATTCAGCAATATTTCTAGGTTTCTAATCAAAAAAGCTAATATTTATGTATAAAAATCACACATTCACAATTATTTGAAAATGGAGCATTTTACTATTTACGTGCTGTGAATGACCCTTTCCAAACTGAGCAATTTTTGGGTCACAACCCAGCAGTTTGAGAACCACAGATCTACACAGTTCTTAATTAAAAGGCAAACGCACATAAAAACACGCAAAAACATGAAAATCTCTTTCAACATTGCTGCAGTTCCTACTTCAATGGACATCAAACTAGCAGTATTCAGGCCAGCGCCTGCATCAACACACAGATTCCTTTTGGCCTTAGACTCTGGCAAGCACCTTCCATCACACATTTCCAGTACGGAGGAGAAACGGGCAAGATTTCCTACGCCGAGCCTCCTTTCCTATGCCTTTCATCAGCCGCCAATGTTCCCCACGCTTGAAACAAACAAAAAGGATGAGCGAGAGAGAGAGGGAGAGAGTGGGGGGTGGGGAGAGCGGGAGATACAGCTGATGCTGTAATCACCCTGGATATATGCAATACATTTTTCTGCTGGAGCGAAGCTGCCATCTTTCCTGAGACCAGATGGCGACATTACAACACTAAGGTTGAGTGATTACACCTTACAGACCGAGAGGTTCGGGAATGGGTGTGAAGACAAGATACTACTACCGTGAATTATTTTCTTCACTCACTTTTATGTATTCTAATATCTGTATTTTTGTTTGAGACTAAAAAAATGTGATATTCTTGGTAATTTAATAATGCCATGGTTTATTGGACACTATCATGATGGAAATATCTTGCCATATATTGAAGTACCTTAAAGTAACATTAAACACAATGGTACGGTGGGGTCCAAAAAACCACTAGTGAAAATGTTTTTTTTTTTTTTCTGTAACTTTCATAAATTACATTTTCAGAAGTTTAAATAAGACTTTGAATCCCAGTTCTTTTATTTAAATAATGACAATCTCCTTGAAAGAAAAAAATTATTAATTTTTTATATATTTATTTTACTTCTTTAATTTATACAAATGACCAACCTCTTTGAGAGGAGAAAAAATACTAACAATTATTTATTTTTTTATTTTTGAAGAAAATAAATAAATGTATATACTTCAAAATTTTGTTCTACACTTTCATTTAAAACTGCCATCGATTACTATTAGTGATTAATTGTTCCAAAAGACAAAGCTCTCTCAGGAAAAAAAAAAAAAAAAATATATATATATATATATATATATATATATTTTACTACTTAAATATTTATAATATTTATTATTTGAAAAAAAACTATTATTAAATTATTGTAGTTATAAAACTATTTATTTATTTTTATTTTTTTTTACTTTTTACGATTTGAATAGTGACCAAGCTCTTTAAAAAAAACTCATTTAAATTAATTCTCATGTTTCAAGATATTGTTCTTCAACTTCATTTACAGAAGATAGATTATTGTTAGCGGTTAATAAATTAGATTTTGAATCCCATTTTTTCAATGTGGTCTCAGCTGACCATTCTATATTAATATGGTAATCAAATATGCTAATCAAACAGTGCCGTTGTATTACCATCTGATATTATCACTGAACCATGGTACTCTTTTTTGTAAGGCCTACTAAGAAACCATCTGCCCAGTCCCACTCTAAAAACGACTCAATGTCTGTGCTCTCAAACCCATCCCATATAAGAGCTACACATGGGATATGCACCAATAGACAAGTGTAAGTGCACCTGGGTGGCGTGGTCACACCGGAGAAACATATCCTATCAGAGCCAGGCAATCTTGTTGCTCCGTGGTGGGAACCGAGGATTCGTGAGCCAGACTAATCTTGGAGACAGAGGTCAACAAGTTTGGAGAGTGATGTGGAGAAGCATGACACACCTGTCACATCGCAGCTTCGCCGTGAAATCCAGGCATTACCCATTCAGTGGAATGAAATGGAAATGGAATGAAAGGAAGCGTTACCAAGACTACGCCTGGAGATGGAGTGCGGGGAGGTGAAAATCGGATGTGAAAAAGGAAGAGAAAAGAGGGGGAGAAGAGCGAGGAGATGTCGCGGTTAGAAGAACAAAGGACTGGAAAAAGGAAAGAGAGTGTGCAAGGGCAACTGCTACTTCTCATGGGAATATGACCAAGAGCAGATGTATATAAACGTTTTCTTTCCTCCATATTTATTACCAGTGTGGTTTGGATGTTTATAGATAGCTAAAAAAACATTTAAAAACATTTAAACATTTCAAGACAGACCTACCACGAGATTATTAAATGATATCTGCTTTTTTAAAAAGTACATTATCAGAAAGAAAAAATTAATAGCTGTATTTCTGGTGAGTAACTGCTTGACCCATAATCCTAAAGAGATCCTCTTTCAATTCACCAATCACAGAAGTCGCTGTTACCATGGAAAAAGAAATTCTAATGGTCCAATAATAAAGCCCTGTGGGACCCCATAGTTTAAGTATCAATAGGACATTTTGCAAAAAAAAAAAAAAAAAAAAAAATCAAAATCTTAGGTTTTATTACCCAATATGTTCTTGAAGATATTCATATGAATGTATACAGTGACAATCAAAATTAAGAAGTAAGAAAATAATAAATATTTCAGATTGTGTACTATTTATGAGAGTTTAATATTGTACTACAGCTTATGTTTCAACCACATCATTCACAATGCTTTATTGGATTAGCAGTTCATTCCTTTATAAAAGACATTTTTATTGCTTTAAAGGGTTAGTTCACCCAAAAATGAAATTTCTGTCATTAAGTACTCACCCTCATGTCGACATGTTAAGATATTTTTGATGAAATCCGAGGGTATCTGAACCACACATAGGCAGCAACGTCATTGCACCTTTTGAGGTCCAGAAAGGTAGTAAAAACATTGTTAAAATAGTCCTATGTGTGGTTCAGATACCCTCGGATTTCATCAAAAATATCTTAATTTGTGTTCCGAAGATGAACGAAGGTCTTACGGGTGTGGAACGACATGATGGTGAGTACTTAATGACAGAAATTTCATTTTTGGGTGAACTAACCCTTTAAACCAAATGTGATTAATCTCAAAGTTAGTTAGCTTAGTTCATTGGTTTAGCTCATGCATGAGAATTCTTCCAAAATGAGCCAAAATCCATGTCCATAAAGCATATTTAATGACCTAATAGTCTCTGCACACTAGTAGCAAATTATTATTTTTTTTATTTTTATTTGAATATTTTGCCATAATTTAAAAAATATACATTAAAATAAAATTAAAGAACAATTCAAACTTTTTAGTTTAATTTATACTCAATGTTATCAATAGTATTATTACTATGAACAATTCAAACTTTTTGTGTTAATACTCAATGTCATCAATAGTATTTTTTGATATCTATAGAAAAAGAAAAGGAAAAACACTTCCTTAAAGGCAGCAGAACAAGCCGACACTCACGATTAAAACGAGGCTAACAGTAATTGAAGATGAGCCAACCTCATGGCAACATCTCTTCAGTAAGGCAAACTAAAAATTCACAACAATTATTTCAAAAAAGACAAGCTTTCGAAGAATAAGGTCATCCTGACGAGTAATAAGAGCTGCGTCTTTAAATTCACAACCAAGAACTCTCATTGGGTGAGCTTCAGATGATTAAGAACAGCGTGGAAGGGGCGAGTACATATTTGCCCAACGGCGCACCACAGCAAATACGACGACACACATGCAAGACACACCTCTGGCGTCTCTCACCGGCATCATTATTTTCCCTTTCTTTATCCTTACATCCTTCTCTCCCTCTCTGAATTTCTTAAAGTAATTCACTCACTTCCTCCCCTCTTCTGACATTCACCATCTTTCTCTCTGCTCTCAGCCACCCCTGGCAGGCTGACAGCCGCAACCCCTCCCTGTCTCCCCAAACCCCTCAGGCACTTTCTCTCGCACACACACTCTCCCTTTCTTTCTATCTCTCCCTCCCCCCTTCAACCTAGTGACAGGGAGTCTTACTCATCTCCAGCCATAGCCCACAGCGCTCCGCCAACATCTGCTTATATAACTTGGTTTAATTTGAAGTATCTTTGCCCGAACTGTCAGGCATCTCTCTCTACTCTCCTTTCTTCTCTCAACATCTCTTCTGTCCTTTTATTCTGTTCAGATGGGATCCAATAATAATACGTTCTGAATACGTCCTTAGCATTGTGCAAAAAAATGGCAAGGTTATGGGTTCTAATACTACCAGTAAATAATATAATAATATAATATAGATAATATGCTCAGATTCAAAAATGTTTTCAAATTTATTACTATATATGATATACCAATTAATTAAGTATACATCGCCCTCCAATTAATTGTTGTGGCAGACGAGTAAAACATTGAATAAACAAAAACTGGAAGTCATTTGAGCAATATCACAGGAACAAGAGTGTTACACGAATCAGGCAACTGCGAGGTAACAACTGTTACCTCAACAAGTTATTGCATAACTTAGATTTTAATATTCCCAGTTACTGTTTGTTTTCGTCTATGTAAACACTTCCAAAAATAAAGCAGAACCATTGCCTATCTCTGAGCAACACATATGGTGTTGTGTTCCTGAATGAGTCAGCATTTTTGAAAGAATCGATTGAATGATTCATTGACTCACTCAAATAAGTTTCATTTGATATCTGAATAAATCCATGTTTTTGAATGAATCAACTGAGTGGATAGGTGTGTTCAACTTGAAGCGATGCTGCGCAGACTGATCGGTGTATGATATCAAAGTACCGCATAAGCGATTCAAAAGCATACGGAACCGTCTGCTCTCTAATTGCTCTCGGGGGTACTTTGATGTCATACACCAATCGGTCTGTGCAGCGCCGCATCAAGTCGAACACTCCTACTTACTCAATGAATCACTCAAAGATTCATTTGTTTGGTTCCTAAATTAATTGACTATATGCACAGTTACTTCCTGGTTTTCGTTAAGCCAGCTTGGGCATTTCCAGTGAACTGTTGGCTGTTCATTCTGTACTCGCTGTAAATCGACAAAAAACCATCAGTGGTTGACTTTTTAACGTTGTATTCATATTTTAATGCAGTTATCACATTTACCTAATTTGCCAATAAACCAGTTTTATTGATTGCAATAAAGACGAAGCTATTGGGACCGTTTAAGAAATGCTGTGTCTGTAATTAGACACGCACACACATTTTTAGACATGCACGCACATTTATTTGTTCATCCTTGTGAGATTGTCCCCATTTGTAAAACCAAATGTTTTAAAATTGTAGGAAATCCAACATTTGATAGAAAACACTGATTTAAAAATAAAAAAGGCATTAATTACCACTATAACCAGCAGGTGGCGACAGAGTAGCATTTATCTGCGCATATATTAGCCATTTCCTGTAATAGTTTTTCACTTAGTTTCGCTTTTGAATAAATATTAACCATTATAAAATAACTAGGTTTAAAAATACATTTTGTCAATGTGAAGCATGAAGTACTCACAAAATCTCATGAAAAACAATAACTTTTCTTGTGAATGAATTACACAGAAAGCGAGCACCGCGCTCTCCCTTCATAATCACAGCAGCTGTCAGTCAGTGCAGCGCAAGCTCAATGATTTTGGCACACTTGTGAAAACTCAAATTTTATTCAATGAATCTAACTAAAGTGCACAATAAATATTTAATTTTTGACGCTTTTTTCACACAAAAGTGTGAAAAATGATGGTCGAACTGAATTTAGCCGAGGAGGAACACTGAGGTACGTCTTTATTTATTTATTTATTTATTTTATGTCGTCTTACGTTTGAATAACTAAATTAATGCTATACCTGACTATTTAAGTGACTATATTCTGATTATAAACTAAGTATTACACTACTGATGCTCAACACACCAGCAAGTGACATTTCACCAGAAGTTTTCCAGCTGGCTTATATTATTGCGGAAGTTCTAAAGAACGCTCCGTGCATATAGTCAATTGGGCTGCATCTGAAATCGCATGCTCTCTTGATCAGGTCATTATTTTGAATAAGTAATTACTTCACGACTGCTAAAAAGTATGTTCTGTATAGTATGAATGTGTGTAGTGTAAATGTAATCCGGACGTACTACATTCGCCATTTTGCATCACTTTGCTGCCATTCACAAATCCTCTCCCGTGGTCTCATGGGATAGTAAAGTGTCCCAATCATATATGCACACTGTACTTTTTGCTTACTCTTTTATAAATACTGTGAATTCAGACATACTACTCGTCACATACTGTATGCGATTTCGGATCCAGCCTTAGTGTTTTTGAACAAATCAGTTAACTGAACGATTCAACAAACTCACTCAGAAAAGTTTTGTTTCTGAATGAACCAGTGTTTTCAACAAATCAATGGAGTGAATGACTCCATGAATCACCCATAAAATCAGTTGATTGAATGATTCAATGAAAATTGTTTGTGAATGAATCAGTGGTTTTGATTGAATTGTTAGAGCGAATGATTCAACCACTTAAAAGATACAGTCACTTGCCGCCATCGACTGTATCTTAAGTGGTTGATTCTAGGTCTACTGGTGTACAAATGTAACCTGCATAAAATCTCTTTCACATACAAATTGGAGGCTTGATTAATTACATAATTTTTTTAAATTATTTTGCAGTCAATGCACTTAATTATTAAGTAGACCTAACGAATGTACCCTAAATGCGCTTTACATAAAAGCATCTGCCAAATTAATAATGCATCCCTAATCTTGTAGTACAGTTATAGTCATTGAGGAATCAGGTTGTGGGCCTTACAATGATGGAGGACAATAAGAAGAGTACTTGGTGTGCAAAAGCAAGTCCAAACTGAATCCACACACCAGTTTTTGAGGAAAAACTGGGTGCTAACTCACTCCGATCCACCCTCCACAGAGTGCTCTACTTGAGTTAATGTGGAATCTTGGTCCTCCAGTGTCGTGGAAGGATACCAAGGGTCCTCTGGCTGGATGTGGGCAGGCAGTGTCGGGCTTGTGATCACTAACGGACTTCCCCGGAGAGTACGCAAACACATGCAGCGGGAAGATAAGGCCTGCCTGGCTCCCTACTCCTGCTGCTCCAGTGAGTCTCCTTGCACGGGGTGCCAAGAAGCCTCCCTGACAATCTATCGCCAAGTGATGCCTCTATTACAATGGCTGCCCCACAGCTACAAGAGGCCCTGCACCAGCTGCAGCAGATTATAATTAGAGGAACCATGAAGTGCCCCGGACACTGGCAATTGATCTGCCTCTGACAGTCCAATATTTCCACCAGGGAAATAAAACCTTGCATCGCATCGCAGGCTGAAGTAGGGAGAAAATGTGCGTGCGTATGTGTGTGCGCGTGGAGGGAAAAAGTGTTAAGATTCAGCGTGATTTTTGCGACTTGTCTGTTCAAAACACGCCATTTTGTTGATTGTGCCGAGTAGCCGTCACTCTTTATTACATTGATGTTCAGATGGTCGGCTCTCGAGCAATAAGCACAGGCCCTTTTGTGTCCGACAAGGAAGCGGAATAGAATTGCGGCTTAACCGCGTTAATTCAAGCCGTGTTTTTATTTCTCAAATGAGCTGTATGGGATCTTTTGTTTGCCGTTTGAGTGAGCGGCTGTTTAAGTGTAAAAGTAATTTTGTGTCAATTCAACAAATAAATTAGATTTTTTTTTTCTTCATTCCGGCATGTTGAAGCCATTGAAATGTTTCCCGGTCTTTTGTCTCCTTCCTGTTTTTCCATCAAGCTAAGCAGCAGATAAGTCTCCAACTCAAAGCCTATCAATGCTGAGCCACTAAAGAGGTTAAGAAACCACAAGCAAACCAGTAAGCAAGGACCAAAAAAGTCTTTTTATGGTGAAAAAAAAAAAAAAGTAATATACAGAGCACAAGTCAAAAATAAAATCTTTTTTTCAGCCAAATCAATCCTCTCAGATCAAGAGAATATTGATGTTGGCGCCATATAGGGTGATTTTGGGTTCAACGTTTCCTTCAACATTTCTTTTAAATTTTTAAAAGCAAAAATCATATCTTTTGGTTTGTGTTAATATTAATTAGATTATCTATCAATAGAAACTTTCTTAAATATTCTAAGAAAAGATCTTTATTATGCCAGATCTAAATTGACAAATGTTTTCTCTCTCTATTAAAGCAATAAGATGTGAGTAATGCTGTATTCATCTCATTTCATTGTTCTCCAGCATTGTTCCATAAATTATTTGCCAATTACACACTAAATACCCCCCAATTAAACATGAAGTCATCTAACCTACACGCTGACAGTCCATTATTTAATAATATAAATTTTGCATTATGACATCACAAATGAATAAACCATGAGCGGGTGTGAGGAGTAACAGATTGAAATG